>CM055074.1:12214230-12272606 GCA_029204045.2 Tillandsia leiboldiana | reverse complement strand
AACAAGAAAATGAGGGTACTATCATCAGACAAGGCACGATTAGTTGCTCAGGCTGACTCTCAAGGTAGAAGGTATAGACTTTGATGAAACATTCGCCCCTGTAGCTAGACTCGAGTCCATTCGTATACTATTTGCTATTGCTTGTCATTTTAAAATCAATTATTTCAAATGGACGTTAAGAGCGCATTCTAAATGGGTTTTTAAATGAGGAAGTTTATGTGGCTCAACCGAAAGGTTTGTAGACATAAAACAACCTAACCATGTTTTTCGTTTGAAAAAGCTCTTTACGGTCTGAAACAAGCACCGCGAGCATGGGTACGAAAGGTTGACAAAGCACCTTTTGGAGAAAGGGCTACACTCAGGGGGAGCTGATAGGACTCTCTTTGTGAAGCATTATCAAAGCAATTTCATTGTAGCACAAATCCTATGTCGATGACATTGTATTTGGCGGCAACAAGAGATAATGATGCTTCTAAATTCGCGGAGACCATGGAAAGCGAATTTGAGATGTCCATGATGGGCGAATTGACTTATTTCCTTGGATTGCAAATTAAACAAAATGATGAAGGTATTCACTTGAGTCAATCCAAGTATGCAATGGAGTTGGTTAAAAAGTTTGACTTAGAAAATTCGAAGGATTTTCCGACTCCAATGGGAACTAGTCACAAGGGACTTGGAAGTGAATCACATAGTGAGAACGTAGACGAGAAACTTTATCGGAGTATGATTGGAAGTCTACTTTATCTCACGGCTAGTCGCCCGGATATATCTTTGGGTGTTGGGATCTGCGCGAGATATCAATCTGCACCAAAGGAGGTTCACCTGAAAGCGGTGAAAAGGATCATCCGGTATATCAAAAGGATCAATTAATTTCGGAATTTGGTATCCTATGGGAACAAGTTTGGATATTGTTGGATACTCAGATGCCGATTGGGCAGGATCAGTGGATGATCGGGAAAAGCAACGAGTGGTGCATGCTTCTATCTTGGCCATTGCCTTATTGCATGGCACAGTAAAAAGCAGAATTGCATAGCACTCTCGACTACCGAAGCGGAATACATTTCAGCGGGTAGTTGTTCAACCCAACTCATTTGGATAAAAAGTGTGTTGAGCGACTTCCGGATTTCAGCATCTTCGGTAACAATTCTTTGTGACAACACAAGTGCAATTAACATTTCTAAAAACTCTGTGTTGCACTCTAGAACAAAACATATTGAACTTAGATATCATTTTCTTAGAGAGCTAGTTGAATCAAATACTCTTCAACTTTCATATATTTCAACTGAGGATCAATTAGCTGACATTCTAACAAAACCTTTGGATCAAAAACGTTTTATTCATTTGCGAAAAGCAATTGGAATGCTTTCCTTGAAATAAACTTCTTTTTGAAACCTTTGCTTAGGATAGGTTTTGTTTGTTTTTTGTTTGTACATAGGACATTAATTGAGCATAGATCATAATTGACTTTAATTGCATCTTTTCGCACATTTAGAAATTTATTATGCTTTTGCCATTATAATATTTCACTGTTGCAATGATCATTTATGTTAATTAAATCATCTTCTGAGTGATCAAAGTCAATTTCTCTCTCTCAATGATCTCTTGGTATAGTCATTATCTTATTTGACTGCTTAGTCGAGTATGAAATCGAGATCAATTTTTGGTTGAATACTTTATATCTTAAATAATTGATAGCCAATTGAGGGGGAGTCAAAGAAAAGTAAAATGCTCAAAAGATGTGGAAAGAGTTACATCCCAATGAGGAGTGTGAAAACTACCACCACATGGAGGAAAGAGCTACCACCTCGGTCGTCCGAGTATTGTGTGCAGCTACCACATGTATACCAAGCATGGTTGTTCAAATTTTGATTAAGTAAAATGCATGTTGAAATACTTGACTCCGTCAAATTTCAAGGTTGGTATAAGGTGGGTTTTTAAAGAAAGATGCTCAAAGAGCCACTCTCTTCAACAGATTGTCTAGATACATTATCTACTATATTTGGGATTTTAAACATCTATTGATCTTTGTATTTCATTTTCTTTACTGAATTGATGATTTGATAAAGGCATTACTCATAAGATCAAGTTAGATGTAATTGAAGGTGTTCAACTTTAAGGGATTTAATTTTTGTAAATTCTCGTTTCATTTTGGATATTATTGATAGATTTGGCATAATCTAATTCTTGTTGTATGAAACGATGATTTTGTTTAAAGTTGATACACATTTGTGCTTACAATCTTTTTCTGGTTTTTTCTTGAATTGCTCTGAAATTTTCTAAAGAAAAAGTTGGAGCCGATCCGGATCGGGCAAGATGATCCGGATCCCGAACGCAGGTATTCTTCTGCGGGCTGACGATCCGGATTGGACCTGCCGATCCGGATCCCGAACGCAGTTTCTCACTGCGGGTAGCCGATCCGGATCGCAAGCATGGTCTGATCCGGATCGCGGCTAGGGTTTTATAAAGAACAAAAGGGTTTTGATTTCTCTTACTCCAATCTTTTGTTCCAAAGTTTCCAGAGCCTCTCTCTCTAGATTTCATCCTTCTTGGAAGCTTTCAAACTCAAGTTCTTCAACTCCAAGTAAGTTTTATTGATCAAAATCTCGGTTTTTTCACCGTTTTTCTCTATTCCTCCTCAAACGTGATGATTTTCTTGGATCAATTTTGTTTGTGGATGGTTTTTGATCAAATTTCTTTTGAAATAAGAACTCTGGGTAGATTAGTTTTGATTATATGCTAGGTATTCTCAAGATAAACGGATTTTTGGTCTTCGATTTCAAAAATTTCGGTTTTAGGGCATATAATAAGGATTTTCGAAAATCATGCATTTGATCTATTTTTAAAATTCCTTTTGCAAAACTAATTTGATTCTTAGTCTCTCTACACGATAATGATTGTTTGGGTACAATTTTTCAAATCTTTGAAAATTAACAATTTTTTTGTGTTCTTGAGTTGTTGCTCACAGGATTTCAATCTTCTTAAGGCACTTGGATCAATGGGATTCTCATGGATCATTCTTTTATTGGTCACTATGGTGCACACTCGAGCCACAAACAAATTAAAGAGAGCTAAGAAAACACAACAAAAAGGTGAGTTTCATATGATCAGCGACACAGAAGTAGAAGTAGATTGTCAAGAGATAGATTGGACTGAATTAACAGATGATGATGAATCAATGCCCGATGCATCGAAAGAAAAAAGCACCCATGGACAAAGGTAAAGCACCTATGACTGCACCAACCATCTCGGTGAAAAGGAAACGACTTGCTCGACGGTTTGGACGAGCACGAGGTTTCATGTCTAACGAACCGATTATTCCGGATTCTCCACCTCGTGAGGAACAAGTGTTCGTTAATGCGGATCGCCTAAGGGCATTTGAGAATCGTGAATGCATTGGTGAGAGGCATGTTAATATTGAGGCTCTACGAGATCACTCCCCTGAGTTTGGCGTTCTGATTGAACAAGCAAATCTTATTCAAGTTTGTCGA
Organism: Tillandsia leiboldiana; assembly: GCA_029204045.2. Lineage (NCBI taxonomy): Eukaryota > Viridiplantae > Streptophyta > Magnoliopsida > Poales > Bromeliaceae > Tillandsia > Tillandsia leiboldiana. The sequence continues at coordinate 12,269,118 of CM055074.1, read as the reverse complement.
TTTCCAGAAGTGCTTGGATACTGTCTACATCATGTAAGGGCCTTCTATACAAATGCACGGCACCTTCGAGAAATTGAAAACGGTCCAATGGAATTTTACACGAATATCCAAGGCACAAGATTCAAAATTACTCCACAATTGATTGGCGAGGTTTTGGGAATGCCTGCCAGCAAGACAGGAGTTAATTACTTGAAGGGAAAGGTTTTGACGAACACTTTGTGGCAAATGGTTATAAAGGGAATTTGTTTGGAAGGAACGCAATCAACGGAGAAATCGATCAGATCCAAAGAACTTCGTCTTGAGTACCGATTCCTAAACTTCATCACCTGTTACAATATCCTTCCAAATTTGCAGACGAAAGTCTTGAGATGGGATCGAATGCTATTTTTGTATCTCTTAGGACATCCGTCTGAGGCAATGGGATTGAATATCAACATTCCATACATTATTTGGAATAGAATGACAAGATATGTTGAGCACCCTCATCCCACAGAAAGAATTCCATTTCCACTGATTATAATGAGGATCTTGAAGAAATTTCAGGTTGATATTACTTCACCGACTTATCATCAATGTTTGGGTATGATCGATGAGTCCACCGTTGTGAAGTCACTTCACAAATTACCACATGTTACTCCGACACCGTCCACTGGTAAGAAACCTTGTGTCGGCACCTCGGCCTCACCGTCTCAACAAGCACCTGGCGCGGATGAAGACGCATCAGTAACTTCGATCTTCAAGCAACAACAGCGCCTATCTCTTGAGCAAGAGCGAATAACCAAAGAACAAAGCCGAATGTCTGAAGAACTCGAGATCATAACCGCATCCCAAATTACATTGACCAAGAAAGTAAATTCGATGAAGAAATTGATCAAGAACATGTTCGCTAAGATGGGATATAGTGCGTCTGAGGATTCAGACTCCGATAATTAATTTTTGCTCTAACAATTTTTGTGCAGGCTTTAACCTTTTTCAGTTTTTAGGACTCACTCTTAGTTCTGGTTCACTCTCCTTAAATTTTTGTGATTTTGGCTTTGTTTGTGACAAAAAGGGGGAGAGAGTTTAGAGAGAACTTGAACAATGATGATGTGAATATCGAACTTGAACAATGATGATGTGTGAATGTGTGAACATCGAGGTAAGTATAACCTGTGTGAATGTGTGAACATCGAGGTAAGTATAACCTCAACTTAAAAGGTAAGTAGAACTTCAACTTTTGGTTTTCATTTGTTTGAATGCATGCCTCGACTAACTATTCAACTAACTATTTGGGCATGTAATATAACTAACAAGTTGATGTTCACTAACATGACATTTGGTTTTTGATTGCATAAAAGATATGTTGGTTTTTGACTATGATTCTCTTACATATCTGAATTCTCAAATGTCATGATGATCAGATAAACTCTATCTCTGTACTAGGTTTTGAATGTTAAATATTCTTGAGGTATCTAACGATCTCTTTTTGTCAAGAATGATTTCTTTGTGCAGAGAGTACAGATGTCTAAGTCTAGAGTCTGTTTTAGGAGTTTATCTCATGTTTTTAAATTTTTGGATCTCCATTGTAAATTTTTGTTGTATGGTGATAGCAACAAAAATATCTTTTTGAATTTTCTTTAGTGGATCTGTGTTTTGTCACGAAACCGCCAAAAGGGGAGATTGTTACGGAATTTGAGTTGGCGTAGTTTCGTGAAAGTTTCAAGTCTTGAAGATTGAAGGTGAAGAAAGTTGGATCATTTAACTCAATCTCAAGAAAGAAGAATTCAAAAGGATCAGGTATGTTTAACTAAAGATTTTGTGTGATCCGAATACTTCTTGTAGTGTAGAAACACTTGGAAGAATCTTTCATTGCATAAAAATCAAAAACTGGACTTGGGACATGTTCAGGATCCGGATCGGGTTGTTCAATCCGGATCCCGAAGGTGGTTCGTTCATACACCAGTTCAATCCGGATCGTAGCCTCTCTTGATCCGGATCCCGAACACTGAGTTTACCATTTTCCTTGAACGATCCGGATCAGGCTTCGCAATCCGGATCCCGAACGTTGATGTTTGGTGAACTGTATGAACGATCCGGATCAAGCACTTCGATCCGGATCCCGAACCTTCGTTTTTCTGGAACTACCTGACTCGTTACGACGATCCGGATCACAGCTAATCCGATCCGGATCGCCGTTCGTAAAATTTCCAGAAATGGTAGGTTTTTGATTCTTATCTCCTTCTTAGGGTTTCTAACCTATAAATAGACCCTATGACTCCTTTTCTAGGGTTAAGGAAAATAGCCGTCATATTCATATCTTATTTTATACGGCTCTAGATCCACATATAGAGAAGAAAGGAAATCATTAGAGAATACTCTATGTTTCTTCATCTATATTGATTAGTTTGATTCTAGGTTTTCATACTCACATCTTGAGTTGAATCAAACTAATGAATACTTAGATGGTATTTCCGATCTATCTTTGATCTAAGTATTCGGCGGATCATCACCACCAAAAACAACGATTTACCCCAAAAATCGGCGCGTGGATTCGCGTGTCCTTGTGGATTCAAAGTTCAACCGCTCTCGTGGATTCGGAGCGAGGCACGTTCGTGGATTCGAAGGGTGCTATTGGGTGAAGACCGTGGACTCGGTCGGACGTCGTGGATTCGACGTTGGACGCCGTGGATTCGGCGTTGGGCGCAGATCGTGGATTCGAGAAGCGTCGCGGAGCGAGCGGAGAAGATCCTCTAGGAGCGTATGGAAAAGGTTGAGTCGTAAGTGTGTACGGTAAATCACCTTGTACGTGTTTTAATTCTAGTGGATTTCTGCCGTGTTATCGGTCCCGTGGTTTTTTACTCCGGTGATGGAGTTTTCCACGTAAAAATCTTACGAGTTATTTTTTATTTCCGCATTGGGTTTTTATCGCAACGATTTTTGAGTGTTTATACGTTTACACCTATTCACCCCCCTCTAGGTGTTTTTTCCCCTATTTAGATCCTTATTACATATAACCCAACAGATTTTGAGCTCTTTCGATCACTACGTAAATGATATCGAAAATTATGAAATTTATTTTCTAGGTACTTCAAATACTCTAGATCAAGTCTGACGGAGCTGATCGTCGATTCAGAAGTCTCAATATCGAAAACAACTTGGAAGCATAAAGGGCTCCGTGCTTCTAAAAGCATACCAGCCTAACTCTTATAATGATATACTATTAAAGATAGTTTTTGTAATGTTCTGGTATTTTGGGGCCATGCGGACACGTGCTGTTAGCTGATCGACGCATCTAGAGATGGTCGGGTCGAACGGGAACCGTTTCGCGCAAAATTGACGCGAAAACAGGATCGGAGTTGAGGGAAGTTTCCATGAATTCGAGCGCCCGAATCATGATTTCAGAAGCCCGAATCATCAAGTTGGATGGTCCGAATTCGTGAGGATTAGAAGCCGGTTTCGGGCCAATTCGGATCATCATCCGGACTCTATTTTCGGGCACCCGATTTGCATTTTGGGTGCCCGAAAATATCTTGATAGCCTTGGATCCAAATTGAGTTTTAAGCTATTCCACAAACCTATTTTACCTCGAACCATTTTTTCCTATAAGAGGACTCAGAGGGGAATTTTTGAGAGCTTTTTCTCTTTTGTTGAGATCTTATCCACCCACCTAATCCCCTCAATACTTCCCTGGAGTGTGACGCCCCACTTCCCAGGGGGTCACCCATCCTAGAACTACTCTAGCTCTAGCACGCTTAACTCTCATAACCTCTTGGATCTTGCTACCATCCAAAATGCTATAGCCGGGTTAAGAGATTTAGTCCTATTATATCATTTATATATAGGACTAATCCAAATTCCGGGGGTGTCACATTCTTCCCCCCTTTAAGCCCTGACGTCCACGTCAGGCTCAAGCACACTCACAAGCACCAGGCGATGTGAGACTCGTCTCGCTAGCCTTAGCCGACCTTGTGGGGAGCTTCACTCCACCCACAACGGTCATTAGCCGGGGAGCCTCGCTCTACCCTCTATATAACCCTGGCTCAGCCGAGACTTATCTCACATTTCCGGCTGGTGAATGACTCTGATACCAACTGTGACGCCCCACTTCCCAGGGGGTCACCCATCCTAGAACTACTCTAGCTCTAGCACGCTTAACTCTCATAACCTCTTGGATCTTGCTACCATCCAAAATGCTATAGCCGGGTTAAGAGATTTAGTCCTATTATATCATTTATATATAGGACTAATCCAAATTCCGGGGGTGTCACATGGAGCCATTGGAGGAGAAGGGCGGCAGTAACGGGAGCTTCACCAACAAGCTGTGTGAGCAACTTGGGAGCCCATCGGTGCTACAGAGACTTCGCCTTCGAGGGAGTAGCTCACACGTGGACCGTGCGAGCGGACGAGCTAAGCGACTGGGGAGTTGATCTTCTAAGGGATCGAGGTAGGCTTGTATTTTGGATTTTGGATGGTTTTATGTGGGTTTTTGTAGGTTTTGAGCTCTTCCCCATTCTTGGACTTACAGAGGCTCCATGCTCTTTTTTTTTTGGGACTTTTCTCTTCTTTGTGAAGGGGATTGTTTGGAGCTAGAGGTGTTGGCTTGGAGGTTGTTGAAGCTAGCAGGAGCTCTGGTTGTGGAGTAGACTGTGAAGCTGCTTGGGCTTTTCTTGTGTTCGTGTGTTTTCGGGAGCTTCAGTTGCTACCTGACAGTAGATCGAACCGAAACGATTCCGTTTCCATGGTTGGATTAACTTTTGAGGCGGGTTAGATTTCACCAAAATAGACGAGCTCTCCATTATGTCTATTTTATTTTGAGGTCCTGCATGCTAGAATAATAATTTGATTTTTCGATAAAATTTGATAATGCCTATAAATTAGCAAAAAAATTATATTTGGACCGTTAGACAATTTTGGTATAAAATAGTGAGTATTTGACACTAGAAAAATGGTTTAAATAATATTTTAACCAGCATTTAGACACCCGATAAATTATTTATAGTGCCTTTACATGTTTTTGTTTAGTATATTTTTCTCGCCCTAGTTAGAGGGTTGTAGTGGTCGGGTTAGTGTAGGTTGCGTTTACGCTCGTGTCTGGGGGTCGAGTGAATTTTTGTAGCACTTGATAGATTGAGTTCTAATGTTGGGAGTCGTTCAAGTTAACGGTGGTTCCGGGCCTTTGAGTGTTTTTCGGCCTATGCAGTGAGCATGTTGAGTGTTGTGAACTTGTCGATCTGATTGATCGTTGATTTGGATTATAGCCTGCATAAGTCATATTGAGCTCAACTGAGATGTGCAAAATTTCCTCAGTGCAGTTACGCCCCTCGAGTGCCGCTCGGAAACTATGCCTATTTACTACATGACGTCAATGTAGCCCATTTGGGCGCCCAACGTAATTCCAATCCTCCGTGAATGTAATGGTAGTAGGTGGGCGCAGGTTTGACTGGACCCGATGTGGCAGTCAATGAGATTGGGTAGACTATGAGCATTCTGTGAGAATAGATGCAATTGCATATCCCCTATTTTTTTTAGTATAGTAGTTAGAGGCATAGTAGCTGTAGACTCATTTCCAGCTTTTATTTTTCTATTGTGTAATATTAGTTTTATTTATGCCTCTAGTAGACCTAGTGGGTAGATCGTCGGTCTTGGTGGCGGTAACCACTGAAGACTACTTTTTTTATGTAATTCTCACACCTGCTGTTGGTGCCCTTTTTGTAGAGACTTCTGCACCTGTTCCAATGCCAGCGGCAGTACTTGATCGAGATAAGGAAGTCGCGAGCTAAATTCCTACCTGAGAGTTCTTGGACCTAAAGCTGTCCCTATAGATGATTATTTTAGATTGTGGTCTTGCACGGTCTGATGGTTGTATTTGTACTTTATTTCTGCATTCTGGAAGGTTGCTTTGTATTTTGGGCTATGTATCAAACGTACAGTGAATTATATTTTAGTTTTTTTTAGTTTTATTTCAACTCTGATATATATGTTTAGTATTAGTAGATACTATCTTTTGCAAGTTAGGCGCTTCGCTTATGCGGGGGTTCTTATATGGGTGGCGGATTTGTTGGCGAGCCCGGGTTCTTGTATGACCCAGAGCGTGACAATTTTTTTTATTATCGTATACCCCCACATATCATATGCTATGATTTCTAGAATTTGTCATATGAACATACCGGTATCCTGTTGTACTCATATCTGATATCCATATTTGCTCCACGTAGTTGAATAATTCAATAGATAGTTTAGGCTCTTCGTATAGGTATGACAAATAAGCATGACCAAGAAAAACAACCTTCAAAATTTGTGCATTTGACTATATACCAACTTAAATAAGATGAATTTGATCCCTCCAATTTAAGCTTCGAAATAAAATTTGCAATTATAATATGCTACTAAACAAAGCTAGAGAACTCGTATATTTCCAGTCTCAAAACCCGAAATTTTAAAATTGATGTACAAATTAAATAGTTATAATAATTCGTCATGCAAGTTATATAGTAAATTACAAAATTGATACAAGGTCGAGTTCACCGTACCTATAAGGATTGGTACATTTGTCAGAACTCCTCACACCTTCCCTGGCTTCACTACTATGACATGCAAGAACACAGCCTCTAGAAAATTTGTGTGAGTAAGGCATCCCGCTAAGACGCCACAAACTTCCATCAGAAAGGCAAAGCCTTAGTTTGAAAATATGCCCATTACTTAATTTCTTGAGCTCCACATTATTGAATGTACATGTCGATCCAACTGGTGTACATGAAAGGCGACTATCCTCACTGTGTCTGAATTTTGTTATAGGCATGGTGCCACTAGAAATTTTACAAGCCATAGCTAGCATCAGCTGAATTTGATTATCCTATCCGTATTTGTTTAACTCCCAAATGAACCGGTAGAGAGCATCCTCTTAGAGATATTTCCAATGAAAATACTTTCGACCTTTTTCAAACTCGGCAAGCCATTCTTAAATCTGAAAGTAGATATTGACCATGTCAATGGACATTGTGCTACAAGTATCTTCTTCAATGAACAAACCAACAGAGACAATACCATAATAAGTATACAATGCAAAAGCTCAAAATGAACGGTAACTTCAGTTATCCTTTTCAGGAGAATCTAGATCCATAGAGGAAAAAAAGAGAGAAAGAATAGAAAGGAAATGAAATTTTGACTGCATAAACCTTCCTGTTAAATTTTTCCAGCTCACTTGATCAAGCTAACTCATAATTGCATATTCAGCCTATATCCACTCATGTCATCATCTACTAATGCCAACCTGTGCTAAAAAATCACATATTTTTTGCATGATTTGAAAAAAAAAAAAAAGTAACCCACAATAACTTCAAATTAAAATTAGCAAAAATTTGAGGGGCACAAATAGTTCATTTTAGTTGCTGTGTTCATATTAGAAATGTATCGTATACCAATACTTGCCTAATAAGTTAAGCACATATAAAATTTAACAAAATAATAGAAAATTAATCATATATTAAAGGGGTACTTGAAGGATAAGAAAGGGATACATGAGGGATACAGGGTACAGATTTTCAGGTCTAATTTGGGAGAATTATTCTTAAGTGACCTGGTTCCAAAAGTGTGTCGAATCAGTTATCTAACTTAATGCACTTAGATGATATTTGCGCGCTTGGATTGTGTTATATAAGATTCTTAGGAATTGAAAGAGTAAGGGAATCTCATTGGTAGGAACAAGATTAATGGGAATTGTATAATTCCTGCATTTGGTTCACACGGTTATCTCATAGAAGATTACTAGGAATATGAAATTATTATGTTTGGTTGAAAAATAAAATTCTAGTAACGTAGATAGTAATATAAATGATTTTTCAAAATTACCCTATACTTAAAATTTTTATTATCACGTATTTATCATTAAATTTAAATAAAAATTTAATAAATCAATCAAAATTTGTAAAACATTGTAATTTTGAAACAACAAAAGAAATATGGGTCATTCAAGACAAAAAAAAAAAAAAAGTTAACACATAAAAATGTATACAAGATTTTCTATATAAATAACAACTAACACAATTCATATTTTACAATCCCCCTCTCATTGAGAGTAGATCACAAAGTTCATAAAAGGCCCTACAAGCCATACGAGTATTCTCATAACACGCTAAATCTTTGTCTTAAGCTATTCTTCTGATATTTATATGCCTTACGAAATGTCTTTGTAATGCTCGTCTTCCTCACCAGCTATGTTTAGTAAAATGTTTAAAATAATGAGTGCCACCAGTAGTTGTAAAAGTAACAAAGTTTTCATCATCACAAAGTGTATCACTAAGAACGAATATATTTGGACAAGAATGTTGGATTGAATAGGCCAACATCCTGCTTTGTGGTGGGAGATCAGGTTGAACCGAGTCACATTCGAAATGGCGGAAGGTCGGGTTGGGTTGAGTCATGTTCGAAATGACATGAGACTGGTTGGGCCGATTCACAATCGAGACCCATGAATGTTGTGTTTTTTCGCTTTAAGTGGATTGGTTATATATTTTTAGCGGCTCGAGCTTTTGGGATTAATGATTAGCACCAACAATCCGACAAGAAAGAATTTCATTTAAAGTCGGATCCAAATTTGAACACTATTTAAGATAAAGCAAATAAAAGCAACAATTTCAGCAAAATAAACAAAAATATGCATACGATATAAAATTCTAAGAACAATAAAATAAAACTTGCTACGTACAAGAATAGTATAGAGATGTCAATTACATTCACCCAAACAATGAAAATATATTAAACGAATCAAGATACATTTAAACTAATTGAGATACAATTGAAACAATAGACATTCAAAATAAATAAAAAATAATGCATTAAGCAAAACAACGATTCAAATAACAGTAATCGTACACTAAATTGAGAACCACGTGTACGACTAACAAAACCTGAAATAATAGAGAGCATTCATTTTAAATTTAAAAGTATTTTTATTTTTTTATTTTTTAAAGAAAAATAATAAAAAAAAAGGCCACATGGCCAGATCCATGGCCATGCGACCGGATTCGCGGCAGCACGGCCATGGAGGTAGCCGCGCGGCGTCGTCCATGGCGGTGCGGGCAAATCGGTGACAGCACGGCCACGGATGAGGCAGTGTGGGCACACGGATCTGGCCGCGCGACCATGGAAGAACTTCAGAGAGAGCGCGGGATAGAGAAAAACAGAAAAAGGGAGAGAGAGGAAGAGAGGATAACGAAGAAAATGTGGGAGAGAAAAGAGCTTACCTGATGGAGGACGGAGGATGGAGAATGGAGGAGAGAAAGGATGATATAACGAGAGAACAGAAAAAATGAAAGTAAAACAATTGTATTTTTTGCCATTCACTGCGTTCCGAAATACAAATTGATCAATGCTAAAAATTTTCTATTAGTTATTTGAAATGAATAATAAATTTTATTTTCTTAACCTGAAATATAAAATATACATCTTATCTTATTTAGAATGTATAAAAAATATTTTTTATATAAAATATCCACTCCTCCAACATCAACACCAAACACAAGTCCAACTAAAATAAGTCCGCTACAACATTATAATACATCTCCAAAAATATAATATAAGTCTACTACATCAACACGATATGAACTCGGATACAAAACCCATCTCTCAACATAAATAAATACAGATAGTTGCCTCCAGCCAGACCTAAATATATACAGTAGTCTGAAGGTCTACATAAACAAAAAGAAATAAAATAACAGGACCACCTCTATCAAAATCATCAGGGTGAATGTGGTGTCCAGAATTTTCGTGCGGCTTGACCGTGTGATTGGCGGTAAGAAAATACCTATTTTTGGTGTATCGAGTGCGTTGTGTGTCAAACGGACGTCAAAAACAGATTCAGCGTGCGAAAACGGTCAAAATCGGCTATTTCCGGGCTAAATGGGCCTATTGGGCCCAATTTGGTAGCAGGTCGGTCCACGGCCTAAGGCGCGTGCACCGAGACCAGCGAGCGCGCGAGGGTGCCACGTGGTGCGTTCCGGTTGGCCGGGGCCACAGCCATCGCGCCACGGGGCGGCGCCACGTGGCAGCACGCCATTGGCTGGATGGTGGGCGCGGAAGACCCGGCGCGTGCTCCCCGCTGCCACGTGGCGCGCTGCGATTGGCGGGCGCCAGCTGCCGCGCGTGCGCGGGGCGCGTAGAGCGCGAGGGCGGGACACGTGGCGCGATCTGGGCGTTTCGGGTGCTCCGTGCTGGCGCTGCGGATGGCCGCCATGTGGTTTCCGGCGCGCACTGTGCCTTTCGGGCGCCCGAATGTTGGGCCCGAATCCGAATTGCCTTTTTTTTTGGGTTTGGGCTATAAATAGCCCCTCTTGGGCTTCTTTTGAGGGATTTTCGAACTTGTTCTTGAGGCCTCCTTCGACAGGGATCTTCCTCGATGACTCGCCTTCGACATTTGGCATCTCAGAGGATTTTTATGCGCCGCTTCATATTTTTCCTCCCCAACTTTGCGAACTTCGATGCTTCTTCAACACCGATTTTTTCTGTCGACTCTTTGTCTGCGGGCTCCCTCGAGCTGAGTTCTTGGAGTTTTTCGCCAATTTTTGCGGCGACGTTTCCACGAGAGGTAGGCCTTCGATTTTTCATGTTTACCATTCCTCTCCGTTTTGGATTTTTTGGGGTTTTTCGGAGCTTCTTCAAATCCCCTTTTTTCTGTAGCATTTTTCTCGACAGTGGAGGAGTGATCTTACTTTTTCTCGGCCTACAAGTGGCGGAATTTGGTGCTTAAGGACTCAATTTCTATCGACACTTTGCGAGGATCGCAGTGGTATTTTTCTTGGATTTTTCTGAGGACTCTTTGCAGGTGAACAATTCGGTTCTTTGGGACTATTGCGCAGAACAGTAAATACAGATTTTGTGATTGTGACTTTTGCGGCGTTCGGCTTGTGATGCAGTTTTTGCCGAGATTTTGGACTGTCGCCGAGAAAGTAAAAGTTGGGACTCCTTAGGATAGAGATGTGCATCTTTCTTTTTGGTTCTGAGTGAAGATTGTGTACGGTTTGGCTTCTTCACACCTTTGATGCACACGCTGAATTTTTGCAGTGCACCGTTCCCGCATGGTGAGCGTCGTTGGGCTTTCTGTTTTGGAAGAGAGCGTGTTGCCGCTGGAGCCCAATTGCAAGTGTCTACAAGCAATTGGCGACAAACGAGGTGGGTTTGTTTGATTTCCTCCAAAACTGCGGATTTTCCACTAATTCTAGTATTGTAGCTTTCAGCATGCTAGAATAGGTGCTAGTGTTACTGTATCATGATGTTTATAAAATTATTGGACTTTGACTAGCACCCCGACATATAATTGCATGTATTTAACCTGACTACTAGAAAACTCTCACTTGGGCTAGGTTCCTTTATGTTCTAGTCTCCACCCCTTGCATTCCTTTTTCCTGGACATAGTTTCCTCGCCCGGATAGTGGGCCAATCGGTCGGGATAGTGTGGGATGCATGTCGTACTCGTGCCTGGGGGCCGAGTGGAGTCTGGTATCTATGGCTAGTGTTGTGCCAGTGTAGGGACCCGTTTGGGTAAACGGTGGTCCCGGGTCATCGGGTATTCCCCAATTTATTGTCGCCACAGAGGTTGTGGTCGTGGTGTGCTTGTGATATCAGGACCTTGAAGCCAGAATGTTTTTGGACACTCACGATTTTAGTAAATCAGTGTTTTTCCTTCCGAATTTCTAGGAGTCGCCAGGACCTGTTCTTGTTTTTACTAAAATCTACAAAAGTTGATTTTCTCAAATCAAGACGGTTTTCTAAAAAGGGAGCTATTTTTAACCTCACCCCGAGAGGGGTCTGAGTGGAAACAATATTTAGCAACAAAAATGATCTTTTCTTACAAACTTCCTCACCCGGGAAGGTTTGAACGATCTGGGTTCTAAGGGTTGTTTTCATTCTCGGGTCGAGAACAGCGGGAGGCTATGCTTATAGCCTGTTCTTGGTTTGATTGGGGTTGTAGGTATTAGTCTCCCGGGGTTTTCGGACCCTTAGTTGTTGGGGTTGTAGAGTATCTCCAGCCAGTGAGTTTTAGTGTGTTGAGTTGGATTCCTGTTTTGGGAGCCGTTTGGGTTGACGGCGGTCCCGGCTGTTGAGTACCTCCAGCCAGTTGGTTAGTATTGTGAGTTGGACATTGTCTATATGAGTGATCGTGGATTTGGACTATAGCCTGCATGAGCCAGATTGAGCTCGACAGAGATGCGCGGATACTTCCTCGGTGGGGTCGCGCCCCTCGAGTGCCGCTCCGGAGCTGGGCCTGTTACGTTACTATCACGACTTGTTGATGTCATCCGTGTGGGACGCCCTACGTAAATCCCGTCCTCTTGTGGATGTGTGGTAATAGGCGGGCGCAAGTTTGACGGGCCCTTTTTGGGCAGTGATTACGATTTAGTCGATTGAGCACCTCGTGTTCGAGTGGTTGCATATTATCATATGTTTTCCCCATTGAGCATGGTAGATAGAGGCAAGATAGTTGTAGATTTCTTTCTACCTTATCCTTTCATTTCAATATTCTGTTATCTTATGCCTCTAGTAGACTTGGTGGGCAGACCGTTGGTCTTGGAGACGGTACCCACTGAGAACTACTGTAGGACGTAGTTCTCACACCCTCTGTCGGTGACAGTTTTGCAGAGGTTTACCCTTCGGTTCCTGCTCTAGCTGGCTTGACGGACCGAGGACAGGGAGTTACGAGATAGATCCCTACCAGGATAGTTCATTTCGGTGAGGTAGATGTACCACCCCGGACTGTGGGATTTTCTGTACACTGTTGTATTCCTTGTTTTAGTTATCTCCCTTTCTGAATTCATAGATATTGTATAGGAGGATCTTTTATTTGTACTATTGCTACTGGAGCAGATTTTGTATCATTTGTATTTGGGAGATGGATCTTGTATTTTATCCTAGTTGTACAGTAGTTGGATTTTATATTTACATCAGTTTATTTTTTGCTCTGATATATATGTATAGCTATAGTACTATCTTTTGCAGGTTAGACGTTTCGTCTATGCGAGGCTTCCCGTGTGGGCGGCGGATTTGTTGGTGAGCCCGGGTCACAATTTTGACCCTGAGACGTGACAAATTAGAGTGGTATCAGAGCCTAGGATGTAGGTCATGGTGGACTTAGAAATCCTAGGCTTGTGGTTGGACCCTAGGATGACTACATGAGAGTCGTGACTTGTAGCGAAAGTCCTGACTGAGTTTTTACCTCTCCCAAGAGACGGGATGAGTGATTTTATATGTTTATTCTCTTAAAGTGGTTATGTTGGCTGCGGACGATATAATGCTTTAGAATGGTAACATGTCGCAGACTTTCGCTTGATCGGGTCGAGTGTTTGTTGGGTCCTGATGTTTGCTTTTGTTGTAGTGGACTACGATGCCTCCGAGACGTCGTGCAGCGACGAGGGTACATCTTGCATTAGATGAGGAGTCCGAGCAGCGGGAGACAGCGCAGAACGAGATCTGCCAGTTGCGAGCCCAGGTGGCACAGATGTCTGAGGTGTTGAGGCGCCAGGAGGAGAACATGTAGCGCATGATGCGCATGTTCGAGCAGAGAGTTTCCCCTGCAGTACTACCAGTGGCATCTTCAGCTACAGCGTCGTTGATTTCGGTTCCGATAGCACCATTGACAGAGGAGCAGTAGCAGGGCTTGATCGACTGACTGACTCGTTTTTATCATGTCACGCCCCGGAGTTGAAACTGCGACCCGAGCTCGCCAACAGATCCGCCACCTATGCCAAACCCCGCATAGGCGAAGCGTCATACCTGCAAAAAGTACTACAGCTAACAGATATCAGAGCTATAATGAAATAATCTGCTGTATAACGAAAATCAACCACTGTACAACTGAAAATAATACAACAATGTCCATCTCCCAAAATGATAATCATACAATATCCTCATATACAAAACTCAGAACTCAACAGGGAGGTATCTCCAGTAAAAACATCAGTGTACAGGCTCTCAATACATATCATATCCTCACTACATCAGTCTCTCAAAAGAGGAAAATAAAATAGCCAATCTATTGCAGGTCTCCTCTGAAGGGGTACTGCTACTCTCCAACGACGGGTAGGGATTTAGCTTGCGACTCCCTCGCCTCGATCAACAACCGCAGAATCAGCAACACCCGCTAAGACTCTGCAAAACAAAAGAGAGGAAGGAAAAAGGAGGGGGAAAACCCCCAACGGGTGTGAGAACTACACCAAATAGGGAGTTCTCAGTGGGTACCACCGCCAGGCCCGACGGTCTGCCCACCAAGTCCTCTAGAGACATAAAATAACCAAAGCAGTGAGAACTGAACAAGAACGCTGATGACACTCAACAGCGACCCTGCCTCCATCTAAATGCTCAAGAGGGGAGAATCAAAGAATGGTATGCAACCACTAGCACATTAAGTGCACAATCGACCCAATCGAGCTGACTGCCACATCTGGTCTAGTCAAACCTACGCCCCACCTACAACCACCTCCCACTGCCGGGCGGGAATTACGTAGGGCGTCCAAACGGACTAACTCACTATCGAGTAGTGGCTCATGCAGGCTATAGTTGAAATCCACGCTCTCTCTCAGAACGGATAGAATCATGATGCTCAACCTCTCACATAACGGTCAAAGTACTCACAACGATACGAGACCACCGTCAAACCGAACGGCTCCCAACAACACTAGCACTGGTCTAAACACAGCTACTAGACTCCACTCATCCCCTAGGCCCGAGTGCAATAATAAGGGTATCTGACCGAATAAACCCAATCGAATGAACCGGTATAAAACCCGGTACTGCCTGCTCTGGTGTCGAACTCAAGAACTCATCTACGGGAATACTGACCGACTACTGACGGGTACGGTCGCATCCCAAAATAGGTGACAGACCGACTACTGACCGGTACGGTCGCACCTAAAATAAGTAACAGACCGGCTCCTGACCGGCATGGTCGCACACTCCGGAGTGGCACTCGAGGGGAGCGACCCACACGAGTAAAGTATCACTGTAACCCGTATCATATGTATCATAATATAGCAGGACTGGATCACGACTCTGATCAAAGTGGGAAAACCCATCCACTAAAGAAAGCCTTGGTCCTCTATCAGATGCAAAAGTAAACATCCGGTCAACCGCCCAATATCCGCGGTTGCCGCAATACCCTGCCGTCTATAACCAAGTCCTATAGCCGACCTCCGGTCAACCGCCCAAGGTCCGCGGTCACCGCAAAACCCTGCGAACCGCAATCCAGCACAACCCGTCCCTGACACCAATGTCCCGGCTACACTACGCCAGACCCCTGCTCGCACCCGAGCAACACAGACCGCCTGACTAACAGAGAAGGAGAAAAGGAATAACATGGTTTCTCCTAAGTCAAGTTCCAATAGTAGTGCAGCAGTAAAGGATGGCGTAACTAGATGTCCATACAAGCATGCAAATGTCCTCAAGGAAATGAAAGGGGGTAAAGCATATAATGGATCCTCTAGGAATAAACAACATGCCGGAATCCCTAAAGAACTACACCTGTCCACAATCCAGGGTCCATCAAAAGAATGATCAGAATAATACCCGCACATAGATATAGCCCCCTACTTCATCGAGTAATCATATCATAAAAGACTATGTGCAACCTGGCCTGCTAAAAGATCATTACTAAAGCATATCAATCTGTATGATCTAGGCCATTCTTCAAGCTTTTCCTCTCAATGCTAAATATTGGTTGTACATTAAATATGCATGCTATCAGTCATAGAGGGGTGACATTCCCACAAGTGCACTTACATTCACCATATCATAAAACCTTATCATTCCTTATACAGTTACCAATATTAAGCTTATCCACCTGAAGTGCTTAATCCAAGGCAAACCTGAGGTCGGTGAAGAGCGTGGCCACTTGCACGCACAATCCGCTAAACCCGTATCCACGGTACATGTCGCGCAAACCTTGGCTCCTAGCAGTGTTCCAAAAACACTCGCGAACCTTCCTGGGTACAACAAAAGGTCCAAAGTTACACTTTATGCTAAAAAATATCCAGGTATACACCATCTGCTGAAAACAGTCTCGAAGATGTGCAATTTTCACCTACAGAACGGACTCTGAAAAATTCAACAAAAATACTGTCGTGATCGTCGCGTCGAGCCCTTCGAAATGAGTACCTGCACGTCAAAATCCGAGTCCCGGAGGCTGAGTTACAAATTCCACAACGCGGTGAGCGCGAAACTCCACAACACACAACTGTAATACTCTGCACAGTAAAGGGGGAAGAAGTATACCTTCGGGCAAGTCTCAGAAAATTCCCTGAAAAATACGACGGTAATCCTTGCGACGCGTAGATGCAAAAAGTATATAGGCACGCCTCAATCCGATGCCCGGATGCGGAGATAACGCCAAAACATCGAGCCGCTGTCCAAGTCTCAACCATAGCGAAAAGGGTCACAGAAAGCTTGGAAAACCTCCTCAAAAAGCGCGAAACGAGGGAAAATAGGAAATACCAAGATCGTAGTTCTGGCTGTTGCCGATCCAACGGCGTAAGAATCGCCAGAAAAGGAGGTCGGAGAGAGCCGGGGGAGTCCTCGCACCGAAACGCGACGAAGGGGGGCTACAAATGAACGAGCGTCGCGCCGCGCCGTAAAAATGGAAACCTCGAAGTGCGTGCCACGGAAAAATCCGGGAATCCACAGGTGGAACCAGCTCAGAAAGAGAAGGAATCTTCGTGAAGGTCGCACTGGAAGAGGCCGAGCAGGGAAAGAGCTGCCAGCCAAAGTTCTCGGCCTATTTATAGGCTGGGAAAAACAAATCTGAAAATACCGCTTTTGTCCCAACTTCCGGGCGCCCGGTCCGGTTCGGGCTGCTACAGTGCAGCAAAAAACCCGATCTGTAGCCGTCCATCAGCGCCCGGATCACTCACGGAGCGACACGTGTCCCCCGCACAGCAAACACCGAACTCAACCACTCCGCTCGCGACACGTGGCCAGCCCCCGCGCCCGCCTTCCCGCGCGTCAACGCCTCGGTCGGCGTGCCCACATGCGCGCACGTCGCGCTGCCCGCGCCCATGCCGCGCACGCATCCCGAGGCACCTGCCTCCAAGCTCCGTGGACCGCGCCTGTGCACCAGCCAATCCAATCATGCCACGTGCCCAAACCGCACCAACCAGATAATGCCACGTGGCACACACCTGCGCTGCATCGCGCGCCTGCCCGCGCGCCTACCCACGCCCGCGCGCCTGCCCGCGCCAGCTCTGCCGCCTGCCCGCCCGCGCCTGCGCCGCCGCGCTCTGCCGCTGCCCGCCGCCGCAGGCGATCCCCGGCCGGCCGGAACAGTAACCCAAGCCTCAAAAAACGCACTTTTGCATCCGGACTCTAAAAAATACAAGTAAATAGTCCATTTTCATCGTTTTCGCGCGCTGAATCCAAATCCGCTGTCCGTTTTGCCAAATTCCAATTCCAAAAATTGCCGAAGGCATCCGGAAAGGTGTTCGTTTGTCCAAACTTCACGCTGAGCCCAATTTTAATATCTGTTTCGCGCGAAACTACTTCTAAGCATCCAACGGGGTCCACCGATCACTCACGTGATCTATTTTAAGCCCGAAGTCCATCACTTGTGTCCAAATTGTGCACAAACACCACCGACACACCTCGTAGGCCTCCAGAAGCTATAGATGTAACCATAATCCATAAGTGGGAATATCGGGTCCTCACATATCAGTATCATCCCCCGCAGTTTTTGGGACAGAGTTCGGAGCCTTGGATGGCGGAGAACTGGATAGTGGCTATGGAAAAGCTGTTCGAGAACTTCTTTGTGCAGGAGAAGTATCAGGTGGATCTGGCTACACACTTTCTTAAGAAAGACGCCGAGATTTGGTGGCGTAGGGGTCGTCGTGTTGGACCCTCGGGAGTTCAGTTGCTGTCTTGGAGTGAGTTTCGTGCTTTGCTACTTGGGGCCTTTTTTCCCGACAGTGTAAAGCAGAGACTGGAGGGGGACTTGAGACATTTGCAGCAGGGGAGTCGGCCACTACATGAGTACATTAGTGAGTTTATGCAATTGCTGAACTATGTACCCTATGTTGCACGGGATGAGGCCCAGCGGGTTGATCTTTTTGAGAGGGGACTACATCGGGATATTTATCAGTTTGTTCATTCCCAGCGATTGCCGACTTTGGATGCAGCGATCGAGCACGCACTATAGGTTTAGAGAGGATATGTGGTTCTGACTGAGAGGGACAGAGCACCGGGGACCAGCTCTGGAGAGAAGCGTCAAGTACCACCTGATGGGGGACAGGCCAGTGGATGGGGATCGACTAGCACACAACGACCTCAGTTTCAGGGCCATAGCCGTTCGAACTGGCAAGGATCTGGTGGACCCCAGCAGCGACGACAGCGACAGTAGTTTCCACAGCAGCGACAGGATGAGTGTGTTATCTGCGGTGGGCCGCATTCACCGCCGTAGTGTGACCACAGGCAGGGGCGATGCTTTTCATGTGGACAGTCGGGACATTTCCAGGCAGCGTGCCCCCTAGCAGTGCTAATGGTACTACCGCTTGCGACGACACCCCTATTAGCTCTTCAGGATGAAGGAGCTCATCCGATGTACCGCTAGGCTGAAAGGGCCATGACGTCGAGGCAGGCAGAGCGACGACCACTAGCACCAAGCGGATGAGATTGTGCAGCCCGGTTGGAGGGCGCCATGATAGTGGACCGCGTCGTACCAGGTATGATTTTCTTTACAGTCATCTGAGTTAGAGCATGTTTGATATCGACGCCTCTCATGCATGTATTAGTAGAGCATTTGGCATCCCTGCATGGACTAGAGGTAGGGTTGCTACCACGTGCACTAGAGGTGTAGGTCCTTGTGTAGGTTGCACATGTGGAGGAGATCGCGGAGCATGTCCTGTGCGGTTGCGGCCGTGGATCACACCAACGGACTGGCAGGTTTTACGGCAGTTCCAGGATTAGGACCCGGTGCGTTGGATTAGTTGGCGCAGTATCATACGATGATAGACTGAGGAAGGAGGACGGTGACATTGCGCGAGCCAGATATGGGGAGTTCATCTACAAAGACTGTCAGATTACGCAATGTGTAGTGGTGATTTCATCGGCAAGGATCAGGTAGAGGATGATCCGAGGTCGTATTATTCTTCGTGTGATTGTGCAAAAAGCGCCTACGCCGGCACCGGGACTCCGGGGTACCCCCAATGTCCGCGGGGTCTCGGATATGATTTCACCTGAGTTGATGATAATGCCACCGGATAGGGGGATTGAGTTGGTGATTGACGTGGTGCTGGGAATCACACCGATTTCGAAGGCACCTTATTGGATTGCACCAGTAAAACGGAGAGAGCTGATGGCATAGTGGATGGAAATGATGGTTAGAGGGTTGTTAGACCCAGTGTCTCACCTTGGGGAGCACCTTCATTATTGTGGCAGAGATGATAGATCACTTGGCCTGCTAGCAGAGGTTGACTTGCAGTGGCACCCCCAGCGACTTCAGATGTGCGCGGATGTTTTGGGCAGGAGTGCAGTGCAGAGCTTGAGCCTGGTGATCGCGCAGCAGGCGCCGCTACTGGAGCAGAGGCGACGTTAGGGCTTGAGGTTGTGTCCCTAGGGGGTCGTGGTAGATCGTAGCTTTCGTTTGTGCAGACACAGCAGGGACAGCTTCAACATTTCTCTCCTTTTTTCTCGTCTTTACGCCGAAGCTCGCGAACAGGACAAAAACTTCGAAAGGCTACTCCAGAAATGGAGACGATGCCGGAACCTGTTCTTATTTGATTGGGGTGAAAGCACTGGCCTTTCAGAATTTTCGCTATTTCCGACTGCTTTCTAAATTGAGAGCTGGGGTTGATGATGTTCCTGATGTTGGGCTCTATCCTTTTTGGTAGGTTGTGGGTGAGTTGGTTTTGTGGTTGTGGTGTGTTTTAGTTTCGAGGACGAAACTTTTTTTTAGTGGGAAAGGATGTCGTGTCCCAAATTTTCATGCGGCTTGACCGTGTGATTGGAGGTGAGAAAATACCTATTTTTGGTGTATCGAGTGTGTTGTGCGTCAAACGGACGTTAAAAACGGACTCAGCGCGCGAAAACGGCCAAAATTGGCTATTTTCGGGCTAAATGGGCCTATTGTGCCCAATTTGGTAGCAGGTCGGTCCACGGCCTAAGGCGCGTGCACCGAGACCAATGAGCGCGCGCGGGTGCCACGTGGCGCGTTCTAGTTGGCCGGGCCACAACCATCGTGTCGCGATTAGCGGGGTGACACCACGTGGCAGCACGCCATTGGCTGGGGGCGAGCGCGGAAGACCCGGCGCGTCGTGCGGCGTGTGCACCCCGCGTACTCCCCGCTGCCACGTGGCGCGCTGCGATTGGCGGGCGCCAGCTGCCGCGCGTGCGTGGGGTGCCCGGAGCGTGGGGGCGGGACACGTGGCGCGATCCGGGCGTTTCGGGCGCTGCGTGCTTGCGCTGCGGATGGCCACCATGTGGTTTCGGGCATGCACTGTGCCTTTCGGGAGCCCGAATGTTGGGCTCGAATCCAAATTGCCTTTTTTTTTGGGTTTGGGCTATAAATAGCCCCTCTTGGGCTTCTTTTTAGAGATTTTCGAACTTGTTCTTGAGGACTCCTTCGACAGGGATCTTCCTCGACGACTCGACTTCGACATTTGGCATTCCGGAGGATTTTAAGACGCCGCTTCATATTTTTCCTCCTCGACCTCGCGAGCTTCGACGCTTCTTCGACACCGATCCTTTCTGTCGACTCTTCGTCTGCGGGCTAACCTGAGCTGAGTTCTTAGAGTTTTTCGCTAATTTTTATGGCAACGTTTCCACGAGAGGTAGGCCTTCGATTTCCGTGTTTACCATTCCTCTTCGTTTTGGGTTTTTTGGGGTTTTTCGGAGCTTCTTCAGACCCCATTTTTTCTGCAGCATTTTTCTGGATAGCGGAGGAGTGATCTTGCTTTTTCTCAGCCTACAAGTGGCGCAATTTGGTGTTTAAGGACTCGATTTCTATCTACACTTCGCGAGGATCGCAGTCGTATTTTTCTTGGATTTTTCTGAGGACTATTTGTAGGTGAACAATTCAATTCTTTGGGACTGTTGTGCAGAATAGTAAAATGTAGATTTTGTGATTGTGACTTTTGCGGCGTTCGGCTTGTGATACAGTTTTTCCCGGGATATTGGACTGTGGCTGAGAAAGTAAAAGTTGGGACTATTTCTTAGGATAGAGGTCATCTTTCTTTTTTGTTTTGGGTGAAGATTGTGTACGGTTTGGCTTCTTCACACCTTTGATGCGCACGCTGAATTTTGCAGTGTACCGTTCGCGCGTGGTGAGCACAGTTGGGCTTTCTGTTTTGGAAGAGAGCGTGTTGCCGCGGGAGCCTAATTGGAAGTGTTTATAAGCAATTGGCGGCAAACGAGGTGGATTGGTTTGATTTCCTCCAAAACTACGGATTTCCCACTAATTCAAGTATTGTAGCTTTCAGCAAGCTAGAATAGGTGCTAGTGTTACTGTATCATGATGTTTATAGAATTATTGGACTTTGACTAGTACCCCGACATATGATTGCATGTATTTAACCAGACTGCTAGAAACCTCTCACTTAGGCTAGGTTCCTTTATGTTCTAGTCTCCACCCCTTGCATTCTTTTTTCCTGGACATAGTTTCCTCGCCCGGATAGTGGGCCGAGTGGTCGGGATAGTGTGGGATGCATGTCGCACCCGTGCCTGGGGGCCGAGTAGAGTCTGATAGCTTTGGCTAGTGTTTTGCTTGTGTAGGGAGCCGTTTGGGTAAACGGTGGTCCCGGGTCGTCGGGTATTCCCCGATTTGTTGTCGCCACCGAGGTTGTGGCCATGGTGTGCTTGTGATATTAGGACCTTGAACCCAGAATATTTTTGGACACTCATGATTTTAGTAAACCAGTGTTTTTCCTTCCGAATTTCTAGGGCTTGCCGGAACCTGTTCTTGTTTGATTGGGCAAAGGCATTAGCCCTTCGGGGTTTAGAAAATAAACTTGTTTTTAACCAATTTTCTCAAGAACTAAAATCTACAAAAGTTGATTTTCTCAAATCAGGACGGTTTTCTAAAAAGTGAGCTATTTTATCCTCACCCCGAGAAGGCCTAAGTGGAAACGGTATTTAGCAATAAAAATCATATTTTCTTACAAACCTCCTCACCCGGGAGGGTTTAAGCGATCTGGGTTCTAACGGCTGTTTTCATTCTCGGGTCAAGAAGAACGGGAGTTTATGCCTATAGTCTGTTCTTGTTTGATTGGGGTTGTAGGTATTATTAGTCTCCCGGGGTTTTCGGACCCTTCGTTGTTGGGGCTGTAGAGTATCTCCAGCGAGTGAGTTTTAGTGTGTTGAGTTGGATTCTTGTTTTGGGAGCCGTTTGGGTTGACGGCGGTCCCAGGTGTTGAGTACCTCCAGCCAGTGGGTTAGTTTTGTGAGTTGGACATTGTCTATCTGAGCGATCCTGGATTTGGACTATAACCTGCATGAGCCAGATTGAGCTCGACAGAGATGCGTGGATACTTCCTCGGTGGGGTCGCGCCTCTCGAGTGCCGCTCCGGAGCTGGGCCTGTTACGTTACTATCGCGACTTGTCGATGCCGTCCGTGTGGGATGCCCTACGTAAATCCCGTCCTCTTGTGGATGTGTGGTAGTAGGTGGGCGCAAGTTTGACGGGCCTTTTTTGGGCAGTGATTACGATTGGGTCGATTGAGCATCTTGTGTTCGAGTGGTTGCATATTATCATATGTTTTTCCCATTGAGCATGGTAGATAGAGGCATGATAGTTGTAGATTTCTTTCCACCTTATCCTTTCATTTCAGTTTTCTGTTATCTTATGCCTCTAGTAGACTTGGTGGGCAGACCATTGGTCTTGGAGACGGTACCCACTGAGAACTACTGTAGGATGTAATTCTCACACCCTCTATCGGTGACAGTTTTGCAGATATTTACCGTTCCGTTCCTGCTCTAGCTGGCTTGATGGATCGAGGACAGGGAGTCATGAGATAGATCCCTACCAAGATAGTTCATTTTGGTGAGGTAGATGTACCACCCCGGACTGTGGGATTTACTGTACACTGGTGTATTCCTTGTTTTAGTTATCTCCATTTCTGAATTCATAAATGTTGTATAGGAGGATCTTTTATTTGTACTATTGCTACTGGAGCAGATTTTGTATCATTTGTATTTGGGAGATGGATCTTGTATTTTATCCCAGTTGTACAGTAGTTGGATTTTATATTTACAGCAGTTTTTTTTTTCACTCTGATATCTGTATAGCTGTAGTACTATCTTTCGCAGGTTTGACGTTTCGTCTATACCGGGTTTCCCGTGTGGGCGGCGGATCTGTTGGCGAGCCCGGGTCGCAGTTTCGATCCCGGAGCCTGAAAGATTAGAGTAGTATCAGAGTCTAGGATGTAGGTCATTGTGGACTTAGAAACCCTAGGCTTGTGGTTGGACCCTAGGATGACTACGTGAGAGTCGTGACTTGCAGCGAGAGTCCTGATTTAGTTTTTTCCTCTCCCAAGAGATGGGATGAGTGATTTTACATGTTTATTCTTTTAAAGTGGTTATGTTGGCTGCAGATGACATAATGCTTTAGAATGGGTAACATGTCGTAGACTTTCGATTGATCGGGTCGAGTGTTTATTGGGTCATGATGTTTGCTTTTGTTGTAGTTGACTACGATGCCTCCAAGACATCTTGCAGCGACGAGGGAACATCTTGCATCAGATGAGGAGCTCGAGCAGCGGGAGACCGAGCAGATAGAGTAGAACGAGATCCATCTGTTGCGGGCCCCGGTGGCACAGATGTCTGAGGCATTGAGGCGCTAGAAGGAGAACATGGAGCGCATGACGCACATGTTCGAGCAGAGAGTTTACCCTGCAGTACCACCAGTGACATCTTTAGCTGCGGTGTCGCCGATTCCAATTCCGATAGCATCGTTGACAGAGGAGGAGCAGCAAGACTTGACCGACCGACTTACTCGTTTTTATCAGTATCATCCCCCGTAGTTTTCGGAATAGAGTTGGAGCCTTGGGAGGCGGAGAACTGGATAGCGGCTATGGAAAAGCTGTTCGAGAACTTCTTCGTGCAGGAGAAGTATCATGTGCATCTGGCTACACACTTTCTTGAGAAGGACGCCGAGATTTGGTGGTGTAGAGTTCGTCCTGTTGGACCCCCGGGAGTTCAGTTGCTGTCTTGGAGTGAGTTTCGTGCTATGTTGCTTGGGGCATTTTTTCCCGATAGTGTAAACCAGAGACTGGAGGGGGACTTGAGACATTTGCAGCAGGAGAGTCGGCCACTACAGGAGTACATTAGTGAGTTTATGCAATTGCTGAACATTGTACCCTATGTTGCACGGGATGAGGCCCAGCGGGTTGATCTTTTGAGAGGGGACTACATCGGGATATTTATCAGTTTGTTCATTCCCATCAATTGCCGACTTTGGATGTAGCGATCGGGCACGCACTGTGGGTTGAGAGAGGATCTGTGGTTCTGACTGAGAGGGACAGAGCACCGGGGACCAGCTCTGGAGAGAAGCATCAAGTACCACTTGATAGGGGACAGGCCTGTGGATAGGGATCGACTAGCACACAGCGACCTCAGTTTCAGGGCCATAGCCGTTCGGACTGGCAGGTTCTGGTGGACCCCAGCAGCGACGACATCGACAGTAGTTTCTG
Organism: Tillandsia leiboldiana; assembly: GCA_029204045.2. NCBI lineage: Eukaryota > Viridiplantae > Streptophyta > Magnoliopsida > Poales > Bromeliaceae > Tillandsia > Tillandsia leiboldiana. The sequence goes on along the minus strand of CM055074.1, from coordinate 12,244,484 downwards.
CAGCAGCGATAGGATGAGTGTGTCATCTACGGTGGGCCGCATCCACCACCGCAGTGTGACCACAGGCAGGGGCGATGCTTTTTATTTCGATAGTCGGGACTTTTTCCAGGCAACGTGCCCCCTAGCAGTGCTAATGGTACTACCGCTTGCGACGGCACCCCCATTACCTCTTCAGGATGAAGGAGCTCCTCCGATGTACCGCCAGGCAGATAGGGCCACGACGTCGAGGCAGGTAGAGCGACGACCACCAGCACCAAGCGGATGAGATTGTGTAGCCCAATTGGAGGACGCCATGTTAGTGGACCGCGTCGTACCAGGTATGATTTTTTTTACAGTCGTCTGAGTTAGAGCATATTTGATACCGACGCTTCTCATGCATGTATTAGTAGAGCATTTGGCATCCCTGCATGGACTAGAGGTAGGGTTGTTACCACGTGCATTAGAGGTGTAGGTCCTTGAGTAGGCTGCACATGTGGAGGAGATCATGGAGCATGTCCTGCGCGGTTGAGGCTGTGGATCACACTGATGGACTGGCAGGTTTTACGGCTGTAGTACACTGAACTTTAGCAAAGTGCGAAGTTTGAGTGTGCGAAGGGTTGAATGATACCCTTTGAATGTTTTTGTAAGCTTCTGGAAGGTTCTAGAAGGTTTCCGGAGAGTTTGGGCACAAATCGGAAATTTTCAAAAAAATTTGAAAATTTTAGGTTTTTGGCTTCGGGGTCCGGACCGTCCGGGGACAGTCCGGACTGTCCGCGCGAATCTGGGAAATTCCACCTTCGGGGTCCGGACCGTATTGGGGCAGTCCGGACCGTTTTGGTCTGGGCAGCACAGTAAGAAACGTAATTACATTTCTTGTAGGGGGCTTGTGGGATTTTGTTTCTTTAGGGTTTTTAACCCTCTTTATCTTCTCTTTTCCTCTCATTTGAATAGTGCAAGAGTGAGTGTTAGAGAGAGAGAGAGAGAGGGAGAGTTCTTCTTAGATTTCCTTCTCCAACACATCTCTCCACTTGGGTTCTTCTTCATCCTTCTCTTCTCCACTATTGGAGCTTGCTTCAAGAGCTTGAAGAAAGGCAAGGGCTTGAATGAGAAGGAAGTTTGGAGCTCTAGTTCCTATCCTTTGCATTCCAAAGTGGGATTTGAGCTTAAAGAGGTTTGGAACACTTCTTTTCCTTTTCTTTTGGGATATTTGTAGGAAAACCTAGTTTTTGGAAAACTAGGGTTTATTTGGGGCTTTTTGATTTCTAGCTTTTGGGGTGGAATTGATGAGTGTAGAACACTCTTGTAGGTTGGTTTTAAACCATTTCTAGTTTGGATTTCAAGATTTAGCAAGATTTCTCAACCTAAGGTATTTTCCACCTATTTTTTCCCTATGATTTTTAAGGGATTTTGTGATTAGGTTTTTGTGATATTTTAACCCATTGGAAACTTCTCTTAGGGCATAAGAGGAAGTGTGGGCTTCTTGGTTGGGATCCTTCACAAGGATTTGGCAACTATCCGGTGGGTTTGACCTCACCGAAATGGGTGAACTCCCCATATGTCTTCCATAGACTTTTAGGGCATCATTGTTATATTAAACATGCATCGTTTGATTTATCATGATTTATGATCATGCATTTGAACCCCTTCATGTGTAGATAATTTCATACTCTATGTAGTAGAGGTAAACATTGTAGGTGCATGGGCACTTTAAGGGGGGATTGAATAGGAATTTTCGTGAACTTAAGCTTTTGGATATGAATATAGAATAACTATACCAGTTATAGAATTATTGGGACATGTTAAGCACTTGATCATGTATAAATGGACATTATGACATTAGTGCAATCTAGTGTTGTGAGATACAAGTAGAAAACTTCTAAACTTGTACAATCAAGATGAAATAGTTAGATTCCATGTTTGAGACATGAGGACAACTTGTAAATGTTTTACTCTTTCATTATGCAAGATAATGTTAATATTGTTTATGAAACATTGACACTTGAGATATTATACCCCGACCTAAAGGTCGATGATGCTATTCCGTGTTTTAGACACGATGATTGCTATTCCGTGTTTTAGACACGATGATCGAGACTTGCTTGCTTGCCGTTTGTGCTCATTCGCACATGCTTGGTAGGGTCGCTCCCTCTAAGCCGGCACTCCGGAGTTGGCCATTTGCGACATCATGATCACCGTGCGGGATTGGGTGCCGATTGGGACGCCGTTGGATTGTCGGAGGGTGCCACCACGGGACCATGAGGCGTGGCTCAAGCTTAGACTCAAAGAAAGTCTTCAAGAGAAATGATTAAGTTAACTAAACTTCACATTGGACACCACATAAATAATACTACTCATTGTAGTTGGATATTATGATAACATGATAGATTCATATCATCATCACTTTGTACATGAGCATAGAGGCATGATAGTAGTAGAGTACCTTACTTTACTTCAGTTGTTTATTATCTGCATTTTATTTCAGCAGTTATACTATCTTATGCCTCAGTTGACCTAGTGGTGTATTTCGCTTCTCTCGGCGGCTTACCCACTGGGAACTATTGTCTAATAGTTCTCACCCCATTTTGGGTTGTTGTTTTTCAGAGCCATCCGCAGCGGGAGGGGCTCGGGATCGTGGCAAGGGGTCGTCGCATAGCTAGCTTGTCCCCGTCGCGCCACTCGAGGTGGTTACAGGGCACCTTCCCTTTTGTTTTGTGGGAGAGATGTGGGTGTATTTTTTTGTATAGAGACCACCCATGTATTTTAATAGGTTGCACTTGAGAGGACCACTTTTGTATATTGGATTTTAACTTCTTGTATGATAGTTGTTATCTACTCTTCTCTTTTGTGCATGATTTAGTTGTGTTGTGCTCTGATTACTAGTAGGATGTGTCTATTGCTTCCTTTCCACTTTGTTGTTGTAGATGCCTTGTGTGTACCGGGGGGTACCTTGTGCACATGGCGGGTCTGTGCACGTGCCGGGTAAGCTTCTGCTGCGCCCCGGGGCATGACAACGGTAGTTCCAAGACTAGGGCCCAGTGCGTTGGATTAGTTGGCACAATATCATGCTATGATAGACTGAGGAAGGAGGACGGTGACCTTCCGCGAGCCAGATACGGGGAGTTCATCTACAGAGACTGTCAGATTACGCAATGTGTAGCGGTGATTTCATCGGCAAGGATCAGGTAGAGGATGAGCCTAGGTCGTATAATTCTTCGCGTGACTGTGCCAAAGGCGCCTACGGCGGCACCGGGACTCCATGTGATGACCCGGATCTTTGTAGTTATTACAGTGCGATCGACAGCTTATGGAGGCCTATTTCCGATGATAATGTTGGGTGCGCGCAAATTGGACAAAAGAAACAGACTCAGTGCGTGAAATGGATCAAGATTACCTAATTGGGCATTTTGCCGAAAAATGGAAGTGGTTTCACGCAAAATGGATGCCGTATTTGGATTCAGCGCAGAAAAACGATGAAAATCGGCTTTTTATATGTATTTTTCTGAGTCCGGACGCGCGAAAACGGACAACCCGAAGTTTACGGTATTTTCGGGTGCATGGTAGACCGGTGGACCGGAGGGGGGTGCCACGTGGCGGCTTCCCGTTGGTTCCGTACGCCATGTGGCAGGTGTTGGAGGCCCGGTGCAGCGAGCCCGGCCCACGCATCAGGCGCGGGCAGGCCGGGCAGCAGCGGGCAGCGGCGCGGGCAGCCTCGGGCGCGGGCGGATAAGGCGCCGCCACGCGTCGTGCGCCCATTCGCGGGCGCGATCGCCCTATCGGGGCGCGACGCGTGGAGGGCATCGGGCGGCTGGCGCGGGGTGGGCGCAGCCGCTGGATGGCTGCCGCGTGGCGTCCTGGCGGCACAGTGCCGGGCCGGCCCATTACTGTAGCAACAGATGGTTTAATTCCTGCTTTTTCTTCTTCTTTGGTTTAAATGGAGTTTTCATCCTCCATTTTAGATCTTTTGGAGGGTTTTTCTCAGAGGGTTTTTTTAGCAAAGCTTCATCAACAACTCTACTATAACACTGGATTTTTTTGGGATTTTTGAAGGCCATTTGGATCATCTTCTTCACCAACCTTTGAGGACATCACCATTGTTGCTTCACAGCCTTCTCCATCGCATTTCAGTCCAAAAATTCTCCAGGACTCATTTCTTGGAGTTTTGAGCTCATTTTTGGTTCTATGTTTTCACAAGAGGTAAGGCTACAATTTTTGTATTCAACTCCTCCCTTAAATCATGAGTTTTTACAGAGTTATCGAGCTATCTTTGGGACCCTTTATTTCAGTCTGGAATTTTGGACAGTCCCTAGTGTTTTGGTTTTTCTGGGCAGTAGGATGGAAATTTTTGGATGATTTTTGTGGGAAAATTTCCAGGACTCGAAGATCTACAATATTGGTATATATCATTTCCCCTAGATCTGAGTTTTTATTAGGGTTTATGTATGATCTTTGGAACACCTTGCTGCATTCGTGCACAGATGGAACTTGGTGGATAGTTCAAAATGTTTATGGGTTTTCTTCTTCATTGAGATCGTGATTGGCGTGGTTCAGGGAACCGTACCGATACTGGAGGCACCTTATTGGATGGCACCGGTACAGTGAGAGCTAATGGTATATTTGCAGATTATGATGGATAAGGGGGTCACTGGACCCGGTGTTTCACCTGATGGAGGAGACGGTGGATCTTTCGTCCTGCCAGCAGTGATTGAGTTGTAGTGATGCCCCCGCGGTAGTCTTGGATGTGGGTAGATGTTTTGAGCCGGAGTACAGTGCAGAGCTTGAGCAATGTTTGCCCAGAAAGCGCCATTACTAGAATAGATGGGATGATTAGGACCAGGGATCGTGCCCTAGAGTAATCCTTTTCAGATTTTAGTTTCAACCGAGCAACCCACACTGATGGATGAGATCAGAGAGTGTCGAAGTAAGGATCGCCAGTTGATGAGGAGCAAGGGCAGAAGACTGCCACAGCAGAGACAACTTCAACTCTTCGCTGTTTTTTGGTAGTTCTCCAACTGAGAGTTGTAGTTGTTGATGTTTCTGATATTGGACTCCCTTATTACCTGGATAACTGCGTGGGTGTACTTCAGGTTTCTTGAATGAGTTGGTAGCGAGGGGGGCTCGGGACAGGTGTCAGCGCACGATTGGGCGGCCCGGCCACGCGGCGCATCCCCGTTGGGCGACATGCGCGGACGGGGGCGCACATCGCGCTGCTCCCCCGCCGGCGCGACGCGGCGTCGCGCCAGTGGTTGGCGCCCGCCAACCATAAGGCGCGACGCGGCGCCATCCGGGCCGTCCTCCCGTTTTGCGGGAGTGCCCGGATGGCTGCCACGTGGCGCCTTGTTTGGGCGCTGGCTGGGGAGTGGGCCGGGCTACAACTGTAGCCTGAGCCCCTCCTCTCTCTCTCCCCTATTTTTCTCTTTTTTTTTTTCTTCTTTTTCCTTCTTTTCTCCTCCTTCTTCCTCATGCTGTAGCTCTTTCTCCTTCCTCTCTTGCTGGTGCACCTGGGATTTCTTCACAGCAGCAACGTCTTCATCTTCTACAACTTCACCTCCACCATTGTTGGCCATAAGGGAGCTTGGGGAGACCATCTTCTTCCTCAAGTATAGCACCACCATTAGTGCTGTTTTTGGAGCTTCACTGTCGCTTTTTAGTGTAAAATCCTTCCAGACCTCATTTCTTAAAATTTCGAGCTGAAATTTGGAAGGGATCTCCACGAGAGGTAAATCTACAAGTTTGATATTCAACATTTTATGTGGATCATGGGATTTTTTGGAGTAGTTTTGGTTTTTTTGGAACCATCACGCACAGATTTTGTGCTTGGACACCCTTGAGTAATTTTGAGTTTTCTTTTTCATACGAGCTCAGATTTAGGAGTTCTTTAGCTCGATTCGCATCTACACTTGACGAGAAATCCATTGCCACCTTTTTTACTAGATTTGGAGCTCGTTTGACCAGGTAAATCTTATCATCTTTCAGACCCCTTATTGCAGATTTTTAGCAGTGGAGATTTTTTTTTTGTGTTCCTTTGAGCCATGAACTTTTGTATGGTGGTAGCTACGAGATTATCATGATTTTTGGGCATTTATTTGTATGGAGGTGTTAACAAGATATAAAGGAGCATTTTTCATGTTGGAACTTAAGAGGAATTACTTTTAATTTAAGCTCTAAAAATCCTTGAACATTAAGCTTCATTTCAATGCCCTGTTTTGGATAGCACGATATAGTTTTGTTTAGTGCTAATTATCAAGGGTACTTGATAGATTTTTGATGTTTGGGAAGGGTTTATGGGATTAAGAACACTTTGTACCACTATTTGGAACCTTGCTTGGATATAATTATTGCTGAAAATTCCTTCCCTTATCACCTAGGACTATTGCTGAATTTTTGGATTTTACCGCGCAGTGAGTGTTATTTCGTCAATTGCTCCCAATCCGGGAGTCGGATTGGGATGATTTCTGCGCCATTACTTTCATGAGGAGTCAAGGTTTCTTCATGCCGAATTTCAGCTTGATCGGACTTTGGATCGACCATTTTCAGGTGGGTTGTTTTTGCCTCCAAAATCGGCGGACGGTCCCCTAATTCTAATTGTTAGCAAGCATGCATTTTAAGCGAATAACTTGTATGTGTTTATGTAAGCATGAGATTTAATCTATGTTATGATGATGGACGCTTACTTGAGTTTTGGTACACGATCATGGATCTAGGATCTTATATGTGGTAATGTTCAATTATGGTAGATGAAATCCTTATGATGTTTATGTTCATCTTATACTAGTTGGAATATGTTCTTATGGGTTATGTTTAAAGGTTATAATGTTGCATTACCTCCTTATTAATGCTTAACTTGTATCTTGCATGATAGAACCCATTTATTGTTTATTCCATTTATAAATGTTAATATTGAAACATTGACCTAGCACTCCGTCATATAATGTATGTGTAAACCAGACTAGTAGAAAACTCTCATCTGGGCTAGGTTCTTTTATGCTTTAGACACCCCCACACTTTCTATATTTATTTTTGGACATAGAGTTTTTCTCGCCCGGATAGTGGGCCAAGTTGTCGGGTTTTGTGGGAGGCATGTTGCACTCGTGCTTGGGGGCCGAGTGAAGTCTGGTAGTCTTGGTTAGACTAGTGCTAGTTTTGGGAGCCGTCTGTGTTGACGTTGGGTCCGGGCTGTCGAGTGTTTCCAGCCAGTGTGTTAGAGATGTGAGTTGGTCTTTGCCAATCTGATTGATCGTGGATTTGGATTATAGCATGCATGAGCCATATTGAGCTCGATAGAGATGTGCGGATACTTTCCTCATTGGGGTCGCTCCCCTCGAGTGCCGCTCCGAAGCTAGGCCTATTACTTATCTTTTGCAGCTTGTCGACACAGTCCGAGTGGGACCACCTACGTAATTCCTGACCCAGTGCGGGTATGTGGTTGTAGGGAAGGCGCAGGTTTGATTGGACCCTATGTGGCGGTCAGTGTGATTGGGTTGATTTTGTGATTGGGTCTCTGTTGATGCATCTTTTTCATCTGTACCACCCGTTGAGCATGGATAGATAGAAGCATGGTAGCTGTAGATTTATTTCCTGCTTTTCACTTTTAGTATACTACTTTTGTTATCTTATGCCTCTAGTAGACTTAGTGGGCAGACCGTTGGTTTTGGTGACGGTACCCACTGAGAACTACGTGATGGTGTAGTTCTCACACCCTCCGTTGGTGACCATCTCCAGGGACTTCTTCTCCTGTTCCTGCTACCCCTATTGCTGCATCATCCGACTGAGGTAAGGGAGTCGCGATCTAGATCCCTACCCGTCCTGGAGAGAGAGTAGATGTACCCTATTTTGGTGATCCTTGTTGTGCCGTTAGAGGATCCTGTATTCTGTACTTTTATTTTAGTCGAGGGTTTATTTTGGAGAGATTTATGTATTGTGAGGATCTGACATGTACTTTTGGAGTTGTATTTATTTATCTCAGCAGTTTACTTTTCCAGCTCTGACATCTATTTAGTAGTTAGTTTTATCTTTTGCAGGTTTGGCGCTTCGTCCATGCAGGGCTTTCCGTATGGGTGGCGGATCTGTTGACGAGCCCGGGTCGCAATTTCGACCCCGTGGTGTAACAACCGAGGCAAGTTCTTGTTTGATTGGGCGAAGACATTAGCCCTTCGGGGTTCGGAAAATAAACTTATTTTTAACCGATTTTCGCAAGAACTAAATTCTACAAAAGTTGATTTTCTCAAATCAAGACGGTTTTCCAAAAATGGGGCTATTTTTATTCTCACCCCGAGAGGGTCTAAGTGGAAACGGTATGTAACAATAAAAATTATCTTTTCTTACAAACCTACTCACCCGGGAGGGTTTGAGCGATTTGGGTTCTAAGGGTTGTTTTCATTTTCGGGTCAAGAACAATGGGATGCTATGCCTATAGGCTGTTCTTGTTTGATTGGGGTTGTCGGTATTAGTCTCCCGGGATTTTCGGACCCTTCGTTGTTGGGGCTGTAGAGTATCTCCAGCCAGTGAGTTTTAGTATGTTGAGTTGGATTCCTGTTTTGGGAGCCGTTTGGGTTGACGGCGGTCCCGACTGTTGAGTACCTCCAGCCAGTGGGTTAGTATTGTGAGTTGGACATTGTCGATCTGAGTGATCGTGGATTTGGACTATAGTCTGCATGAGCCAGATTGAGCTCGACAGAGATGCGCGGATACTTCCTCGGTGGGGTCGCGCCACTCGAGTGCCGCTCCGAAGCTGGGCCTGTTACGTTACTATCGCGACTTGTCGATACCGTCCGTGTGGGACGCCCTACGCAAATCCCATCCTCTTGTGGATGTGTGGTGGTAGGTGGGCGCAGGTTTGACGGGCCCTTTTTGGGCAGTGATTACGATTGGGTCGATTGAGCACCTCGTGTTCGAGTGGTTGCATATTATCATCTGTTTTTCCCATTGAGCATGGTAGATAGAGGCAAGATAGCTGTAGATTTCTTTCCAGCTTATCCTTTCATTTCAGTATTCTGCTATCTTATGCCTCTAGTAGACTTGGTGGGCAGACCGTTAGTCTTGGAGATGGTACCCATTGAGAACTACTGTAGGATGTAGTTCTCACACTCTCTATCGGTGACAGTTTTGCAGAGATTTACCCTTCCGTTCCTCCTCTAGCTGGCTTGACGGACTGAGGACAGGGAGCCACGAGATAGATCCCTACCAGAAAAGTTTATTTTGGTGAGGTAGATGTACCACCCCGGACTGTGGGATTTACTGTACATTGTTGTATTCCTTATTTTAGTTATCTCCATTTCTGAATTCATAGATGTTGTATAGGAGGATCTTTTATTTGTACTGTTGCTACTGGAGCAGATTTTGTATCATTTGTATTTGGGAGATGGATCTTGTATTTTATCCCAATTGTACAGTAGTTGGATTTTATTTTTACAGCAGTTTATTTTTCGCTCTGATATCTGTATAGCTGTACTACTATCTTTTGCAAGTTAAACGTTTTGTTTATGCGGGGTTTCCCGTGTGGGCGGCGGATCTGTTGGCGAGCCCGAGTCGCAGTTTTGATCCCCGGGTGTGACAGATTAGAGTGGTATCAGAGTCTAGGATGTAGGTCATTGTGGACTTAGAAATCCTAAGCTTGTGGTTGGACCCTAGGATGACTACGTGAGAGTCGTGACTTGTAGCGAGAGTCCCGATTGACTTTTTACCTCTCCCAAGAGACGGGATGAGTGATTTTACATGTTTATTCTCTTAAAGTGGTTATGTTGGCTGCAAACGATATAATGCTTTAGAATGGGTAAGATGTCGTAGACTTTCGCTTGATCGGGTCGAGTGTTTGTTGGGTCCTGATGTTTGCTTTTGTTATAGTGGAATACGATGCCTCCGAGACGTCCTGCAGCGACGAGGGCACATCTTGCATCAGATGAGGAGCCCGAGCAGTGGGAGACCAAGCAGACAGAGCAGAACTAGATCCGTCAGTTGCAGGCCCAGGTGGCACAGATGTCTGAGGCGTTGAGGCGCTAGGAGGAGAACATGGAGCGCATGACTCGCATGTTCGAGCAGAGAGTTTCCCCTGCAGTACCACCAATGGCATCTTCAGCTGCGGCGTCGCCGATTCCGATTGCAATTCCGATAGCCCCGTTGACAGAGGAGGAGCAGCAGGACTTGACTGACCGACTGACTCGTTTTTATCAGTATCATCCCCCGTAATTTTTGGGACAGTGGAAAAGTTGTTCAAGAACTTCTTCGTGCAAGAGAAATAGCTGGTGCATCTGGCTACACACTTTCTCGAGAAGGACGCCGAGATTTGGTGGCGTAGGGTTCGTCCTGTAGGACCCCCGGGAGTTCAGTTGCTGTCTTGGAGTGAGTTTCGTGCTTTGCTGCTTGGACCTTTTTTCTTGACAGTGTAAAGCAGAGACTGGAGGGGGACTTAAGACATTTACGGCAGGGGAGTCGGCCACTACAGGAGTACATTAGTGAGTTTATGCAATTGCTGAACTGTGTACCCTATGTTGCACGGGATGAGGCCCAGCGGGTTGATATTTTTGAGAGGGCACTACACCGTGATATTTATCAGTTTGTTCATTCCCAGCGATTGCCGACTTTGGATGCAGTGATCGGGCACACACTGTGGGTTGAGAGAGGATCTGTGGTTCTGACTGAGAGGGACAGAGCACCGGGGACCAGTTCTGGAGAGAAGCGTCAAGTACCACATGATGGGGGACAGGCCTGTGGATGGGGATCGACTAGCACACAGCGACCTCGGTTTCAGGGCCATAGCCGTTCGGACTGGAAGGGATCTGGTGGACCCCAGCAGCGACGGCAACGATAGTAGTTTCCGGAACAACGATAGGATGAGTGTGTCATCTGCGGTGGGCCGCATTCATCGCCGCATTGTGACCACAGGCAGGGGCGATGCTTTTCATGTGGACAGTCGGGATATTTCCAGGCAGCGTGCCCCCTAGCAGTGCTAATGGTACTACCGCCTGCGACGGCACCCCCATTACCTCTTCAGGATGAATGAGCTCCTCCGATGTACCGCCAGGCAGATAGAGCCACGATGTCGAGGCAGGTAGAGCGATGACCACCAGCACCAAGCGGATGAGATTGTGCAGCCCGGTTGGAGGGCGCCATGATAGTCGACCGCATCGTACCAGGTATGATTTTCTTTACAGTCATCTGAGTTAGAGCATGTTAGATACCGACGCCTCTCATGCATGTATTAGTAGAGCATTTAGCATCCCTGCATGGACTAGAAGTAGGGTTGTTACCACGTGCATTAGAGGTGTAGGTCCTTGAGTAGGCTGTACATGTGGAGGAGATCACGGAGCATGTCCCGTGCGGTTGAGGCCGTGGATCAAACCGATGGACTGGCAGGTTTTACGGCAATTCTAGGACTAGGGCCCGGTGCGTTGGATTAGTTGGCACAGTATCATGCGATGATAGACTGAGGAAGGAGGACGGTGACCTTCCGCGAGCCAGATATGGGGAGTTCATCTACGGAGACTGTCAGATTACGCAATGTGTAGCGGTGATTTCATCGGCAAGGATCAGGTAGAGGATGAGCCGTGGTTGTATTATTCTTCGCGTGACTGTGCCAAAGGCCCCTACGGCGGCACCGGGACTCCTGGGTACCCCCATTGTCCGCGGGGTGTGACGCCCCACTTCCCAGGGGGTCACCCATCCTAGAACTACTCTAGCTCTAGCACGCTTAACTCTCATGTTCCTCTTGGATCTTGCTACCATCCAAAATGCTATAGCCGGGTTAGAGATTTAGTCCTATTATATCATTTATATAGAGGACTAATCCAAATTCCGGGGGTGTCACATTCTTCCCCCCTTTAAGCCCTGACGTCCACGTCAGGCTCAAGCACACTCACAAGCACCAGGCGATGTGAGACTCGTCTCGCTAGCCTTAGCCGACCTTGTGAGGAGCTGCACTCCACTCACAACGGTCATTAGCCGGGGAGCCTCGCTCTACCCGCTATATAACCCTGGCTCAGCCGAGACGCATCTCACATTTTCGGCTGGTGAATGGCTCTGATACCAACTGTGGCGCCCCAACTTCCCAGGGGGTCACCCATCCTAGAGCACTGTGACGCCCCAACTTCCCAGGAGGTCACCCATCCTAGAACTACTCTAGCTCTAGCACGCTTAACTCTCATAACCTCTTGGATCTTGCTATCATCCAAAATGCTATAGCCGGGTTAGAGATTTAGTCCTATTATATCATTTATATAGAGGACTAATCCAAATTCCGGGGGTGTCACATTCTTCCCCCCTTTAAGCCCTGACGTCCACGTCAGGCTCAAGCACACTCACAAGCACCAGGCGATGTGAGACTCGTCTCGCTAGCCTTAGCCGACCTTGTGAGGAGCTGCACTCCACTCACAACGGTCATTAGCCGGGGAGCCTCGCTCTACCCGCTATATAACCCTGGCTCAGCCGAGACTCATGTCACATTTCCGGCTGGTGAATGGCTCTGATACCAACTGTGACGCCCCACTTCCCAGGGGGTCACCCATCCTAGAACTACTCTAGCTCTAGCACGCTTAACTCTCATGTTCCTCTTGGATCTTGCTACCATCCAAAATGCTATAGCCGGGTTAGAGATTTAGTCCTATTATATCATTTATATAGAGGACTAATCCAAATTCCGGGGGTGTCACACGGGGTCTCGGATATGATTTCACCTGAGTATCAGATAATGCCGCCGGATAGGGGGATTGAGTTGGTGATTGACGTGGTTCTAAAAACCGCGTCGATTTTGAAGGCACCTTATTGGATGGCACCAGTAAAGCGAAGAGAGTTGATGGCACAGTGGATGGAACTGATGGTTAGAGGGTTGTTAGATCCAGTGTCTCACCTCGGGGAGCACATTCATTATTGTGGCAGAGATGGTAGATCACTTGGCCTGCCAGCAGAGGTTGACTTGTAGTGGCACCCCCAGCGGCTTCAGACGTGCGCGGATGTTTTGGGTAGGAGTGCAGTGCAGAGCTTGAGTCTGGTGATCGCGCAGCAGGAGCCGCTACCAGAGCAGAGGCGACGTTAGGGCTTGAGGTTGTGTCCTTAGGGGGTCGTGGTAGATCGTAGCTTTCGTTTGTGCAGCCACGGCAGGGACAACTTCAACATTTCTCTTCCTTTTTCTCGCCTTTACGCTGAAGCTTGCAAACAGGACAAAACTTCGAAAGGCTACTCCAGAAATGGAGATGATGCCGAAACCTGTTCTCTTTTGATTTGGGTAAAGGCACTGGCCTTTCAAAATTTTTAGACTTTTCGCTATTTTTGGTTGCTTTCTAAATTGAGAGTTGGGGTTGATGATGTTCCTGATGTTGGGCTCTATTCTTTTTGGTAGGTTGTGGGTGAGTTGGATTTGTGGTTGTGGTGTGTTTTAGTTTCAAGAACGAAACTTTCTTTGTGGGGGTGGATGTGGTGTCTTGAATTTTCGTGCGGCTTGACCGTGTGATTGGCGGTGAGAAAATACCTATTTTTGATGTATCGAGTGTGTTATGCGTCAAACAGACGTCAAAAAGGAACTCAACGCACGAAAACGGTCAAAATCGGCTATTTTCGGGCTAAATGGGCCTATTGAGCCCAATTTTATAGCAGGCCGGTCCACAGCCTAAGGCGCGTCCACCGAGACCAGGGAGCGCGCGCGGGTGCCACGTGGCCTGTTTTGGTTGGCCGGGCCACAACCATCGCACCGCGATTAGCGGGGCGGCGCCACGTGGCAGCACGCATTGGTTGGGCGGTGGCCGCGGAAGACCCGACGCGTCGCGCGGCGCGGAAGATCCGGCGCGTTGCGTGGCGCGTGCACCCCGCGTGCTCCCCGCTGCCACGTGGTGCGCTGCGATTGGCGGGCGCCGGCTGCCGCGCTTGCGCGGAGCGTGTGGGCGGGGCACGTGGCGTGATCCGGGCATTTTGGGCACTGTGTGCTGGCGCTGTGGATGGCCGCCACATGGTTTCGGGCGCGCACTGTTCCTTTCGAGCGCCCGAATGTTCGACCCGAATCTGAATTGCCTTTTTTTTTGGGTTTATTCTATAAATAGCCCCTCTTGGGCTTCTTTTGAGGGATTTTCGAACTTGTTCTTGAGGCCTCCTTCAACAAGGATCTTTCTCGACGACTCGACTTTGACATTTGGCATCCTGGAGGATTTTTAAATGCCGCTTCATAATTTTCCTCCCCGACCTCGCGAGCTTCGACGCTTCTTCGACACCGATCCTTTCCGTCAACTCTTCGTCTTCGGGTTCTCTCGAGCTGAGTTCTCAGAGTTTTTTATCGATTTTTCTAGCAACGTTTCCATTAGAGGTAGGCCTTTGATTTTCGTGTTTACCATTCCTCTCCGTTTTGGGTTTTTTGGGGGTATTTCGGAGTTTCTTCGGCCCCCTTTTTTCTGCGGCATTTTTCTGGATAGTGAAGTAGTGATCTTGCTTTTTTCGGCCTACGGGTGGTGGAATTTGGTGTTTAAGGACTCAATTTCTATCTACACTTCGCGAGTATCGCAGCCATATTTTTCTTGGATTTTTCTAAGGACTCTTCGCTGGTTAACAATTCAGTTCTTTGGGACTGTTGGGCAGAATAGTAAAATGATGATTTTGTGATTGTGACTTTTGCCGCGTTCGGCTTATGATAGAGTTTTTGCCGGGATTTTGACGGTCGCTGAGAAGTAAAAGTTGGGACTCCTTGTTAGGATAGAGGTGAACATCTTTCTTTTTGGTTCTGGGTGAAGATTGTGTACGGTTTGACTTCTTCACACCTTTGATGCGCACGCTAAATTTTTCAGTGTACCGTTCACGCGTGGTGAGCGCTGTTGGGCTTTTTGTTTTGGAAGTGAGCGTGTTGTCGCGGGAGCCCAATTGCAAGTGTCTACAAGCAATTGGCGACAAACGAGGTGGGTTGGTTTGATTTCCTCCAAAACTGCGGATTTCCCACTAATTCTTGTGTTGTAGCTTTTAGCATACTAGAATAGGTGCTAGTGTCACTATATCATGATATTTATAGAATTATTGGACTTTGACTAGCACCCCAACATAATGATTGTATGTATTTAACCAGACTGCTAGAAAACTCTCACTTGGTCTAGGTTCCTTTATGTTCTAGTCTCCACCCCTAGCATTCCTTTTTCCTGGACATAGGTTCCTCGCCCGGATAGTGGGCCGAGTGGTCGGAATAGTGTGGATGCATGTCGCACTCATGCCTGGGGGCCTAGTGGAGTCTGGAAGCTGTGGCTAGTGTTGTGCCTATGTATGGAGCTGTTTGGGTAAACGATGGTCCCGGGTTATCGAGTATTCCCCGATTTGTTGTCGCCTTCGAGGTTGTGGCCGTGGTGTGCTTGTGATATTAGGACCTTGAACCCAGAATATTTTTGGACACATGATTTTAGTAAACCAGTATTTTTCCTTCCGAATTTCTAGGGGTCGCCGAGGCCTGTTCTTGTTTGATTGGGCGAAGGCATTAGCCCTTTGGGGTTCAGAAAATAAACTCGTTTTTAACCGATTTTCGTAAGAACTAAAATCTACAAAAGTTGATTTTCTCAAATCATGACGGTTTCCTAAAAAAGGAGCTATTTTTATCCTCACCCCGAGAGGGTCTAAGTGGAAACGGTATACAGCAAAAAAAATTGAGCAATGCTACATGTACACCCCAAAGGGGTGTACATCTCACACCCCCACCATATAAGGGTGGGGGTATGGTGAGGGGTCACTTGAAGTGACCCCTAAAAGACACCCCCACCCTTAGATGGGTGGGGGTGTAGGATGTACACCCCAAAGGGGTGTACATGTAGCATTTTCCATAAAAATTATCTTTTCTTACAAACCTCCTCACCTGGGAGGGTTTGAGCGATCTGGGTTCTAAATGCTGCTTTCATTCTCGGGTCGAGAACAACGGGAGGCTATGCCTATAGCCTGTTCTTATTTGATTGGGGTTATAGGTATTAGTCTCCCGGGATTTTCGGACCCTTCGTTGTTGGGGCTGTAGAGTATCTCCAGCCAGTGAGTTTTAGTGTATTGAGTTGGATTCCCGTTTTGGGAGCCGTTTAGGTTGACGACGGTCCCGGCTGTTGAGTACCTCCAGCCAGTGGGTTAGTATTGTGAGTTGGACATTGTCGATCTGAGTGATCATGGATTTGGACTATAGTCTGCATGAGCCAGATTGAGCTCGACAGAGATGCGCGAATACTTCCTCGGTGGGGTCGCGCCCCTCGAGTGCCGCTCCGGAGCTGGGCCTGTTACATTACTACCGCGACTTGTCGATGTCGTCCGTGTGGGATGCCCAACATAAATTCCGTCCTCTTGTAGATGTGTGGTAGTAGGTGGGCGCAGGTTTGACGGGCCCTTTTTGGGCAGTGATTACGATTGGGTCGATTGAGCACCTCGTGTTCGAGTGTTTGCATATCATCATCTGTTTTCTCCATTGGCATGATAGTTGTAGATTTCTTTCCAGCTTATCCTTTCATTTCAATATTATGTTATCTTATGCCTCTAGTAGACTTGGTGGACAGACCGTTGGTCTTGGAGACGGTACCCACCGAGAACTACTGTAGGATGTAGTTCTCACACCCTCTGTCGGTGACAGTTTTGCAGAGGTTTACCCTTCCGTTCCTACTCTAGCTGGCTTGACGGATCCAGGACAGGGAGTCACGAGATAGATCCCTACCAGGATAGTTCATTTTGGTGAGGTAGATGTACCACTCCGGACTGTGGGATTTTCTGTACATAGTTGTATTCCTTGTTTTATTTATCTCCCTTTCTGAATTCATAGATGTTGTATAGGAGGATCTTTTATTTGTACTATTGCTACTGGAGCAGATTTTTTATAATTTGTATTTGGGAGATGGATCTTGTATTTTATCCCAGTTGTACTGTAATGTACCAGATTTTTGGTATATAAGCAAATATAAATAAAAATGGTATGAGATACTATTTTTATTGAACTTAGAGAAGTAAAGATTTTTTTGGAGGAGAATTGGGCTTAAATCGGAATAAAAAGGAGAGATTTAGAATTTTATATGAGAAAGGGGTGCTTAGATTTTGGTAGAAAATTCACAGTATCATATTTGTGGAGGTCCGTAATTATGTTTTAAGGCCACAGTAAAAATTTTGCGTCTATCGGATACCCGAGCAGTGAGAACGGGGTCCGCTAGCGATTCTGAATACAATGAGACTTTTGGTGACCCAGAAATGGTCTAGACTAAAAATTTAAAATATCCTGTGATAAATTAAGTTGAGTTGAGTCTGCCTGTCAAATTTGGGCGAAAACGGGACGAAAACTTGCGAAAACGGTCGAAAAATGGGCGAAAACGGGCGCAATCCGGATTTGGGCCATACATTCGGGCGCCCGGTTTTACCGTAGCGGCGCCCGATGGTTACTGTAGCTGGCGCTCGAATCACTGTTGCAGCGGAGGGCAAGGATCCCGAGGTGACGCGGATCTCGATGATGTGGCACGGATCCCGAGGTGCACACGGATCTCGATACGTCACGCATCCCGAGGCACGTACGCATCCCAAGACAGCGGGCATGAATCCTGAGGCGATGCACAAATCCCGAGGTGCACGGATCCCAAGGCGGTGCATGGATCACGAGGCATTCGCGCGCGGCGCAAGGCTCGGGGGCGCGCGGTGTGAGGCGCGCGCAAGGCGGGCGGCACGCGGCGGGGGCCGCGCAAACGCGGGGCAGGTAGGGGGCGCCACGTGGCGGTGCCCCACCGGCCGCAGGCCCTGCGCGCAGCACGCGCGCTGGGGGAGGCGCGCGCAGTGGAGTGGCGCCACGTGGCGCACCCCTGTTGGCCGGGCCATGCGACGCGACGCGCAATGCAACGCGTCGCTGGCCCCGTTGACGCAGGTGAGCGGGGGTTTGTGCCACGTGGCGGCCGCCCATTGGCCGCCACGTGGGTGCGAAGGTGCTCGGGCGGCCACTGTGGCAGCCCGGCTTTGGGCGCCCGAAAGTGGCGGATTTTTAGCTATAAAAGTCCGGAATCCCCTCATTTCTTCTCTTTTTCCCTTTTTCTCCAAACCGAGCGTCCAAGGCAGGGAGTGGGGGATTTCGTGGGAGAAGTTTTGGGGTGCCGCGAGCGCGCCGGCGACCCCTTGGCGTGCACGTGAGGTGTTCCAATGAGCCGGACTGTGCCGTTATGCTGCGCGAAGTACCGCCGGACATTTCGGGACGTGCACAGTTTTGCGTGCAACCTCGAAGAGACAAGAAAATCGCGGGGAGACCAATTTCAAGTTTCTACATACAATTGGGGGCGACACAAGATGGGATATTCTACCGAAAAAGGGTGATCTCTCCCCTTTTCCTGTGCTTTTGATTTTAGAAGCACTGTAGTAGCATGCTAGTGTAGAGGAGAGATGCAGTTTTAATTTATCTAAATAGATGATAAATTTGCATGTGTAAATGGACATAGAGAAAAGTAGATTTTTCTAATTGTCAAAAATAAATGATAAATTTGTATGTGTAAATGGACATAGAGAAAAGTGGAATTTTCAAATTGCCAAATATAGGTGATAAATTGCATGTGTAAATGGACATAGAGAAAAGTGGAATTTTCTAATTGCCAAAAAATAGGGGATAAATTTGCATGTGTAGATGAACACAGATGAAAAGTGCAATTTTTATGATTTATCTAAAATAGGAAATAAATTTGCATGTGTATATGAATACAGATGAAAAGTGCAATTTTTAGATTTATCTAAAATAGGAGATAAATTTGCATGTGTAGTTGAACACAGATGAAAAATGCAATTTTTATGATTGATCTAAAATAGGGGATAAATTTTCATGTGTGGATGAACACAAATGAAAAGTGCAATTTTTATGATTTATCTAAAATAGGTGATAAATTTGCATGTGTAGATGAACACAGATGAAAAGTGCAATTTTTGGATTTATCTAAAATAAGGGATAAATTTGCATGTGTAGATGAACACAGATGAAAAGTGCAATTTTTGTATTTATCTAAAATAGGGGATAAATTTGCATGTGTAGATGAACACAGATGAAAAGTGCAATTTTTCGATTTATCTAAAATAGGGGATAAATTTGTATGTGTAGTTGAACACAGAAGAAAAGTGCAATTTTTATGATTTATCTAAAATAGGGGATAAATTTTCATGTATAGATGAACACAGATAAAAAGTGTAATTTTTATGATTTATCTAAGATTAGGAGATAAATTTGCATGTATAAATGAACACAGATGAAAAGTGCTATTTTATGATTTACTAAAATTAGGGGATAAATTTGCATGTATAAATGAACACAGATGAAAAGTGCTATTTTATGATTTACCCAAATTAGGGGATAAATTTGCATGTATAAATGAACACAGACGAAAATTGCTATTTTATAATTTACCCAAATTAGGGGATAAATTTGCATGTGTAGATGAACACAGATGAAAAGTGCTATTATTTTTTATTTACCTAAATTAGGTGATAAATTTGCATGTGTAAATGGACATGGAGGAAAAATGCATGAATGACATGTGACTTAGGAGAAAACAGTGTCGAACTGTATGGATGTGAAAACTAGGAGAAAACCTAGAGCAAGGATAAATAATGTGTGACATTAATCCTAAAAAGAGGACGAGTGGCATCTGTTACAAATTAAGTAAGATTGTTTGCTAGAGTATTTAACTTAGAGTCAAACTCTAAGGAAAAAGGGTAGGTGACTACAAAGTTAAAGAGTTAAACAGATAGTAGAGTATTTAACTTAGAGTTAAACTCTAAGGACAAGTATATGTGATCACAAGGTTAAAGAGTCAAACAAATATAACCCTAGAGTGGGTCATAGGGTGTCTGGGCAAATGGACAACCACTTTAACTTCAATATGAGTTAAATGAATGAAAGAGAAATGATTAAGAGTCCAAGAGACTCTCTAGATATCCTTATGGCGAGACCTATGATAAGTGATAAATTAATGAAAGAGGCAAAGTTTAAAAGAAAGCTAAAAGTGGCTAAAGAACAAAAAGAGAATGCAAATGGCGCCTTCGAATTTGAGACTCGTCATTGAGGAGCAGGACTCCTTGGGCAGTGACCTGTCGGACGAGGTACTTTAGAAAGGCTAAAAATAAAAGTAAAGAGCTAAATGCTTAAAGGAAAGAGAAAGAGATTGGCCGAGTGGCAACATAAACTAAATGCTTGATAAGAAAAGAGAATGCATAAAATGCAAAAAAAGGCTAAGTGCTAAAGTAAAAGAAAAGAAAAGAAAAGAAAAGAAAAGAAAAGTTAAAACGGGCGTACCTTCGGAGGGTTATCTTGTCGGAGTGCAAGGGCAGTGATCCTCTCCCGGGCAGTGACCCGTATGACAAGTTCCCCGTAGGACGGGGTAGCACTTGCGGGTGCTATCGGCAACCTTAGAAATCTTGTCTTGTGGTAGCATGACTACTGGGCTGGAGCCCGTTGGGCAAGAATTTCCGAGGGTTTAGCAACTTGAATTAAAACACAAGAATCGAAAGAATAAAGAGGAAATAGAGTGGCCATGGTGGCCGGGTTAGTTTAACCCTTTTTACAGCGTCATAGTGGCCGAGTTTATGGATAGTTGCCTACTATGGCTGGACATGATAGTATTGGGTCGATGAGTATACACAGATAGTGTAGTGACATTTTATATGCATATCAGCATGTAAACATCAAGATTTATTGTTTTCCTAGCATACTACTATTATTGCTTCCATTGGACCAAGCGGTGTAGAACATTCTTTCTCGGTGGTTGAACCCACTGGGAATTTCGTTGTAGTTGTCACGCCCCGAGACCGCCAATTTGTACAGTTCAGGCACACTAACAGACCCGCCAATCGTGTGGTGACCCGGACTTTTGTAGAAGCTTTTGCGGCTTTATCAGTGACTATAGGAAGCTCACGCAGTGTCATGGAGCTTGTAGAATTGAAATTGGATTTTTAAAATGGACCCGGCGCGAAAATCAGATCAAGTGGGCCTTTCCGGGGGCTTTCGGCAAAATTTCGGATGAGAATTTGGAAAATCGGACAGCGGATTTGGACTCAGCGCGCGAAAACGATCAAAATGGTGTATTCACTTTATTTTCGGCGCAAAATTACTGTTCACGCCGGAACAGTAATTCCGGCCGCCGGAAATACTGTTCCGGCGACCGGCGGCAGGCGGCGAGCGGCGGCGCACGGCGGAGCACAGCGGCGCAGCGGCGGAGCAGGGCCGCGGGCGGGCGCGGGCGGGCGCGCAAGCGGGCGGTCCACAGAATAGTCGTGCACCGGGTGCACGGAAGGTTGAGGTTGCCACGTGGCAGCTCCTCATTGGTCGGGCGGCGTCAAGGAGGGCGGCCTGTCTGGGACACGTGGCGACTTCTGGTTGGCCGACACTTTCCGGAAGACCCGGCGCGTAGACCGGGGGCGTGGACCACGTGAACCGCGTGGTGACACGTGGCGTGTCCCTATTGGCGGGTGCACGCCGCCCACGTGCTCGAGGCACGTGGAACACGTGGGCGGCTGGGACACGTGGCGGCGCCCGATGGGTGGGCGCCGCTGTCCGCTGTTTGGCGGACACGTGTCGCGCCCGGGCTCTTCCGGGCGCGCACAGTGTTCCCGAATTGGGCCGCACTGTAGCAGCCCAATACTTCCGGGCGCCCGATTCTTGGGACACAGTGGGAATTTTGGCATTTGTTTTCTGGGCCTATAAATACAGCCCCACTTTCCTCCCTTTCTGTTCTTTTTCCGAGCTTTAGAGAGAGAATCTGAGGGTGTGTCCTTAAGAAGACTTCTTCCTCTCTCTATCCTCCATCTCTCTAGGAAGTTTTGGAATTTTTGGAGTTGCCGACAGCGAGTCATCTGCGACGCGGTGCGCTTCGACGTTTCCTCTTTCTCGGCCCATTTCCGTCGCAGTTCAGTCAGAATTTTCCTGTGCGCAAACCAGGAGGAATTTTTGGACGATTTCTTCGGCAGCATGTTCCTGAGAGGTAAGGCTTCGATTTCCGTGTTGATCGTTTCGCTTTATTTTGGGTTCTTGGCACGGTTCCCGAGGCATCTTTTGACCCCATTTTCTGTGATGGATTTCCTGGACAGCATGAGCTTGTTGATTTATATCTTGGCGTAGGAACATCGGATCGAGGCGTTTAAAGAGTTGATTTTGATCTACTCGTCGCAAGGAACGTCCCCGTATTTTTCTTGGATTTTTCTGAATTTCCCGAAAGTGAGAAATCACTGTTTTTCCAGAGTTAAGTGCTACAGTTTTTATTGGGGGATTCTTTAGGGATGGTTACCTTGTCGAATTTATATCTTGACCTGCAGAACTCGGATTTGGACGTGCAGGTACTCGTTTCGAAGGTATCGACGCGAGGATCGCTGTGATATTTTTATTGGAATTTTCTGGGCACTTTCAGCAGGTGAAATAAGGACATCTTTGGGACTGAATTCTGTATGTGTTTGCGGGGGTAGTTTTTGAGATTTATGGACTTTATGTTGTACCCAGGAGAGTTGCGGGTATTACTGGACCCTTTGGAGTAGGAGATTTGGATTTCCTGGTATTTTCAGCTGTGGGATTTGGACAGTCAGCTCTTCAGGTGGGTAGTTGTTGCTTACCTCTTACTGTGATTTACTCACTAAGTTTATTTAGAGGATTCCCCGTTTGGACTTATTGATTGATTACCATGCATGATTGAATGATAAAAATGCGAGCCTATCATTTGAGATTAATTATGTGGATAAAGCATGTTGGAAATATTACTGGGATAATATTGTTGTTGGAATATGATCTTGGAGATATTTTAATAGTGATAATTAACATGCCGTGTAGCACATAGATTTTATAAAAGTTGGTTAAATGGATTAAGTATTGGGACATGATGACATATCTATGTGCGGGTACCACTTTGAGATTTATTATGGACCATGGATTATATACATGTGTAGTTGGCTGATGATTTTAGCATGATGGTTATATTTATGCGGAACTATTAATTAATACACATGTGGAGTTACTGTTTGATACTCTTTCTTTCATCTTTCTTGAGAACTGTTGCATGCTTGTTGGACATCTAGATAGGCCACTATTTATTGCTACACTATCATATTGGGATTTGACTTAGGAGAAACCATGATTGTTTTCTTTCTCCTTCTCATTTTGACTTTTGATTCATATTGCTCGGGTTCGAGCAGGGGTTTGGGATAGTGTAGTCGGGACTTTGGAGTTTGGGACAGGTCATACTTGATTATGGATTGTGGGGTATTGTGGTAACCGCGGACATTAGGCGGTTGACCGGATGTTTACCTTTGCATCAGATTGGGGTTTTCTTTAGTGGAGGGGTTTTCCACTTTGATCATAGTCATGATCCAGTCCTGCTTTTATGATACTTATGACATGGTTACTTTCCTCGTGTGGGTAGCTCCCCTCGAGTGCCACTTCGAAGCGTGCGGGGTACCAAGTGGGTACCGGATGGTATTGACTCATTGCTATCACTTTGGTGCGGATCAGGTTGCACGATGATGATAGCGGCAGCAGGCGGTACCAGTTTTTACTGGTGGCTAGATTGGGTTTATTTGGACAGATGCGGTTACTGATGCATACTTACAGTCATTCATTTTGGCACTGCATTTAGAGGCTTACTAGTGGTAGTTCCTTCTTATCTGTAGTTTTATAGCTTACCACTTTCTTCATTCTTTGTCTCTGGTAGACTTAGTGGGTACGTCGGAGTTTGAGGCTTTACCCACAGGGGAGGCTACTGGTTTACTAGTGGTTCTCACCCCCACTGTTGTTTTTCTCTCTTTCTTTTCCTTGTTTTGCAGAGGCTTCTGCAGGAGCTGCTGGGCCATCGGCAGCTGATCGAGGTGAGGGGATCGCTGAGTAGATAGATCTCCTGTGAGGCTGTGAGTTGCTGTTAGACAGATATTGTACCCCTTTTCTCAGACTGTAGTAGTTCACTTTTATTTTGTGGTCTGGCTTTGGCCAGCTGGGTGTATTATTTTGGTGAGCTGGGAGTTTATTGTATTTTTTACAGTTTTTATTTCTTTTCCAGTCTGAGATATTATGTAGTACTTTAGTTCAGCTCTGTATTATGCTCTTTTATTGTACATTTTATCTGAGCAGGTTACCGACGCTTCGTGTACATGGAAAATTCCGTGTGCATGGCGGATCTGTTGGCGAGCCCGGGTTCTGGTTCCCACCCGGGGCGTGACAGATTAAGTTGGTATCAGAGCTTAGGGATAAGTCAGTTGGGACTTAGAAAACCCTAGGCTTATGTTGGACCCTAGGATGATAGGGCGTGAGAGACGTGATGTTGTTGGCGAAAGTCGGTGATTGGGTTATTTGACTCTTCCGATGAGGGAAGAGGGATCGACATATCTTGTTTCTGTGAACGGTTATGTTGGCTGCAGACAACATAAAGCTACAGAAATAGGGGGATGTCTTTGACTTTCGCTAGATTGGGTCGTGCGTGGTTGCGTCCTGACTTGTGTTTTCTGTTGACAGGATGCCTCCCCGACGTCGGATTACTACTCGGGGTACCCTTACACCCCCTGAGGAGCCGGAGCAGACCGGATCTTCGGAGTTGAGTGAGCTGAGGGCCATGGTGGCCCAATTGGCGGAGCATACCCGTCGGCAGGAGCAAAGGATTGACCAGCTTGTAGCCCAGAGAGAGGCGGCGCCGTCCCCGACTGTTTTGGAGGCCCCTGTATCACCTGTACCATTTCGTGTGCCGACGGCGCCATCATCGAGTAGTGGGGCTCGAGGAGCGGCCCAGCCTTTGACCCCTTCTCAGGAGGAGTATATCGCGGAAAAGCTCACCAAGTTCTGCCAGTATGGACCGCCTAGATTCTCGGGGCAGAACGCGCGACCGTGGGGATTCGGAGGCTTGGTTATCTTCGATGGAGAAGCTGTTTAGGGATTCTTCATCGACCCGAAGTACAGAGTGCACATGGCAGTGCATTGTCTCGAGGGGGATGCTGACGCATGGTGGCGTCGGGTGGAGCCAGCGGAGTTCCAGACCACACGACAGCTGCCCTGGTCCGAGTTCCGGCGTATGCTACTTGGAACGTACTTTTCTGGGAGCGTGAAACGGAAGCTGGAGGACGACTTGAAGAATATCCAGCAGGGAGACAAATCGGTGCAGGAGTACTACCAGGAGTGTTTATGCAGTTGCTTAACTGCGTGCCTTTCGTCGCCCGTGATGGACCGCATGAGGTCGAGTTGTTCGAGTCTGGTCTTCGCCTGAGATCTATACCCTGGTGCACGCTCGGAGGCTACAGACCCTTGGTGAAGCGTTGAGCAGGCACTGTGGGTGGAGCAGGGCAACACGAAGATTGCCGGGAGGAGCGGGTCGGTCGCACAGAGTTCTGAGAGGAAGCGACCAGCACCTGATGATGGAGGACAGGCTAGTTCTTGGAGACCGCCCACGACCGTCGCGGCCTCAGTCTCATGGCCAGGGGCATTCTGAGCACGAGAGTCTGGTGGACCCCCAGAGGCAGCAACAGCAGCAGCCGCAGCAGCAGCCACGACGTCGTGACAGATGTATTTTCTGTGGAGAACCTCATCTGTCTCACACCTGTGATTTGAGGTGGGGTCGTTGTTATAAGTGTGGACAGTCAGGCCACGTTCGAGCTTCATGCCCCCTATCGACTTCCACGGCACCATCTTCAGCCTCGGCTCCTAGTGCATTTCGACAGAGGACGTCAGCTCAGCAGTCTTTTGCTCCAGTGAGCAGGTCACCTCCCTTCCACTCTTCTGATCACTGGCCACCGGCTCAGGGCGGGTCGGGTATATGCCGCTCAGGTGGAGGACTTTACAGCAGCCGATTATGTGGTGACAGGTATTATTTTACCTTCTGTCATTAGATTTTGCATTGTACTGCATTTGAGCATCCTAGGCATTTGTTAGGAGTATATTTGCATCATTGCCTGGGTTAGGGGTAGGATGGTTACCACGTGCACGGGAGGTTCAGATTCCCGATCATATTTTGCACATGGAGGAGTGTCATTGGTCCTACCCGGTGTAAATGAGTCTAGATTTTACCAGCAGGACCAGATGGCTGCGGGACATGAATAGGATGCTCGGGATGGATTGGGCAGGCTCGGTACTTCACGACGATCGATTGTGCCGCGAGGATATCGACCAGGAGGTGTTCGTGTACCAGGAGGTGTTCGTGTACTAGGGATGCTAGAAGAGATATGGTGACTCGAGCTAGAGGTTTGCTTCATGTTTTTTTAAGGAGCTTGCAGACAGCTTTGGGGGCTGGAGTCGGAGATGACGGACACCTACCCCTACTTATGTGAGGCATCGGACTATGGGATGCTGTTTAGTTTTGTTTCGAGGACGAAACTCTTTTTTAGTGGGGGAGGATGTGGTGACCCGGACTTTTGTAGAAGCTTTTGCGGCTTTATCAGTGACTATAGGAAGCTCACGCAGTGTCATGGAGCTTGTAGAATTGAAATTGGATTTTAAAATGGACCCGGCGCGAAAATCAGATCAAGTGGGCCTTTCCGGGGGCTTTTTCCGGCAAAATTTCGGATGAGAATTTGGAAAATCGGACAGCGGATTTGGACTCAGCGCGCGAAAACGATCAAAATGGTGTTTCACTTTATTTTCGGCGCAAAATTACTGTTCACAGCCGGAACAGTAATTCCGGCCGCCCGAAATACTGTTCCGGCGACCGGGCGGCAGGCGGCGAGCGGCGGCGCACGGCGGAGCACAGCGGCGCAGCGGCGGAGCAGGGCCGCGGGCGGCGGCGGGCGCGCAAGCGGGCGGCAGAGGTCCACAGAATATCGTGCACCGGGTGCACGGAAGGTTGAGGTTGCCACGTGGCAGCTCCCTCATTGGTCGGGCGGCCGTCAAGGAGGGCGGCCTGTCTGGGACACGTGGCGACTTCTGGTTGGCCGACACTTTCCGGAAGGACCCGGCGCGTAGACCGGGGGCGTGGACCACGTGAACCGCGTGGTGACACGTGGCGTGTCCCTATTGGCGGGTGCACGCCGCCCACGTGCTCGAGGCACGGGGAACACGTGGGCGGCTGGGACAACGTGGCGGCGCCCGATGGGTGGGCGCCGCTGTCCGCGGTTTGGCGGACACGTGTCGCGCCCGGGCTCTTCCGGGCGCGCACAGTGTTTCCCGAATTGGGCCGCACTGTAGCAGCCCAATACTTCCGGGCGCCCGATTCTTGGGACACAGTGGGAATTTTGGCATTTGTTTTCCTGGGCCTATAAATACAGCCCCACTTCCTCCCTTTCTGTTCTTTTTCCCGAGCTTTAGAGAGAGAATCTGAGGGTGGGTCCTTAAGAGACTTCTTCCTCTCTCTATCCTCCTCTCTCTAGGAAGTTTGGAATTTTTGGAGTTGCCGACAGCGAGTCATCTGCGACGCGGTGCGCTTCGACGTTCCTCTTTCTCGGCCCAGTTTCCGTCGCAGTTCAGTCAGAATTTTCCTGTGCGCAAACCAGGAGGAATTTTTGGACGATTTCTTCGTGCAGCATGTTCCTGAGAGGTAAGGCTTCGATTTCCGTGTTGATCGTTTCGCTTATTTTGGGTTCTTGGCACGGTTCCCGAGGCATCTTTTGACCCCATTTTCTGTGATGGATTTCCTGGACAGCATGAGCTTGTTGATTTATATCTTGGCGTAGGAACATCGGATCGAGGCGTTTAAAGAGTTGATTTTGATCTACTCGTCGCAAGAACGTCCCCGTATTTTTCTTGGATTTTCTGAATTTCCCGAAAGTGAGAAATCACTGTTTTTTCCAGAGTTAAGTGCTACAGTTTTATTGGGGGATTCTTTAGGGATGGTTACCTTGTCGAATTTATATCTTGACCTGCAGAACTCGGATTTGGACGTGCAGGTACTCGTTTCGAAGGTATCGATGCGAGGATCGCTGTGATATTTTATTGGAATTTTCTGGGCACTTTCAGCAGGTGAAATAAGGACATCTTTGGGACTGAATTCTGTATGTGTTTGCGGGGGTAGTTTTTGAGATTTATGGACTTTATGTTGTACCAGGAGAGTTGCGGGTATTACTGGACCCTTTGGAGTAGGAGATTTGGATTTCCTGGTATTTCAGCTGTGGGATTTGGACAGTCAGCTCTTCAGGTGGGTAGTTGTTGCTTACCTCTTACTGTGATTTACTCACTAAGTTTATGTTAGAGGATTCCCCGTTTGGACTTATTGATTGATTACCATGCATGATTGAATGATAAAAATGCGAGCCTATCATTTGAGATTAATTATGTGGATAAAGCATGTTGGAAATATTACTGGGATAATATTGTTGTTGGAATATGATCTTGGAGATATTTAATAGTGATAATTAACATGCCGTGTAGCACATAGATTTTATAAAAGTTGGTTAAATGGATTAAGTATTGGGACATGATGACATATCTATGTGCGGGTACCACTTTGAGATTTATTATGGACCATGGATTAATATACATGTGTAGTTGGCTGATGATTTTAGCATGATGGTTATATTTATGCGGAACTATTAATTAATACACATGTGGAGTTACTGTTTGATACTCTTTCTTTCATCTTTCTTGAGAACTGTTGCATGCTTGTTGGACATCTAGATAGGCCACTATTTATTGCTACACTATCATATTGGATTTGACTTAGGAGAAACCATGATGTTTTCTTTCTCCTTCTCATTTTGACTTTTGATTCATATTGCTCGGGTTCGAGCAGGGGTGTGGGATAGTGTAGTCGGGACTTTGGAGTTTGGGACAGGTCATACTTGATTATGGATTGTGGGGTATTGTGGTAACCGCGGACATTAGGCGGTTGACCGGATGTTTACCTGTGCATCAGATTGGGGTTTTCTTTAGTGGAGGGGTTTCCACTTTGATCATAGTCCATGATCCAGTCCTGCTTTTATGATACTTATGACATGGTTACTTTCCTCGTGTGGGGTAGCTCCCCTCGAGTGCCACTTCGAAGCGTGCGGGGTACCAGTGGGTACCGGATGGTATTGACTCATTGCTATCACTTTGGTGCGGATCAGGTGTTGCACGATGATGATAGCGGCAGCAGGCGGTACCAGTTTTTACTGGTGGCTAGATTGGGTTTATTTGGACAGATGCGGTTACTGATGCATACTTACAGTCATTCATTTTGGCACTGCATTTAGAGGCTTACTAGTGGTAGTTCCTTCTTATCTGTAGTTTTATAGCTTACCACTTTCTTCATTCTTTGTCTCTGGTAGACTTAGTGGGTACGTCGGAGTTTGAGGCTTTACCCACAGGGGAGGCTACTGGTTTACTAGTGGTTCTCACCCCCACTGTTGTTTTCTCTCTTTCTTTTCCTTGTTTTGCAGAGGCTTCTGCAGGAGCTGCTGGGCCATCGGCAGCTGATCGAGGTGAGGGGATCGCTGAGTAGATAGATCTCCTGTGAGGCTGTGAGTTGCTGTTAGACAGATATTGTACCCCTTTTCTCAGACTGTAGTAGTTCACTTTTATTTGTGGTCTGGCTTTGGCCAGCTGGGTGTATTATTTTGGTGAGCTGGGAGTTTATTGTATTTTTACAGTTTTTTATTTCTTTTCCAGTCTGAGATATTATGTAGTACTTTAGTTCAGCTCTGTATTATGCTCTTTTATTGTACATTTTTATCTGAGCAGGTTACCGACGCTTCGTGTACATGGAAAATTCCGTGTGCATGGCGGATCTGTTGGCGAGCCCGGGTTCTGATTCCACCCGGGCGTGACAAACCGGGTATGACCTCTCACTACCCGAAAGAACGGTAACATCCAAAACAATACATCAGTGTATGCGGAAGCTCAATATCAGAGTACTAGAATCACTACAAAATTTAAAACTTTTATTCAATAAACAATAGTTTAAGCGGAAATTAAAGCATACAAGAGTGAACCATAATATAACTTTTATTATATTTTACATCTCTCAACTTGCAATTAAATAATATTACAATTCTTTTACATCTTTTCCTCACCATACATAGTTTACTCAAAATATAAAAAAAATACCTTTGCTAGACCCTCTAGGTCTCTATGCTGCTGGGCCTTGCCCCTGTCGCATGTCTCTAACTGCATCAGAACCTGGAAAAATGGTCACCCAAGGGTGTGAGAACTACTTAAAGTTCCCAGTGGGTTCAACCACCGAGAAAGAATGTCCTACACCGCTTGGTTCAATGAAGCAATAAGTAGAATGCTAGGAAAACTAAATCTTGATTTAACACGCTGATATGCATTAAAAGTTCCACTACACTATCTGTGTATACTCATCGACCCCATACCAGGCTACTATCCACAAACTCGACCACTATGCCCGCTGTAAAAAGGGTTAAACTAACCCGACCACCTTGGCCACTCTATTTCTCCTTTGTTCTTTACATTCGGTGCTTTAGTT
>CM055074.1:12190898-12214130 GCA_029204045.2 Tillandsia leiboldiana | reverse complement strand
GACATTTGTTATTGAAAACCATTTTCACTCAACCCACCAGGGTGAGGATTAAAAGTAGTACCCTTTTTGAAAAGCTATCTTGTTTTGAGAAGAAATCCCTTTTTAATGATTTTTAGGTCTCTTTAGAAAAACAGTTAGAAAACAAGTGTTTTAACCCAAACCCCGAAGGGCTGATGCCTTTGTCCAAATCAAACAAGAACAGACTCCAGCGGCCCCTCCGATGCTTGGAAGAAAACATTGGTAGACTAAAATCATTTGTATATCGAAAAGGGTTCTGGGTTCTAGGTCCTGCTAACACTAGTAAACTACTGCCACTAACACAGTGGCGACAACCCAAATAGTGAGAGAACAAGACCTCCCGGGACCACCGTTTTTCCTCAAATGGTTCCCGGTACAGATATGCGATCCACTACATCTACCAGACTCCACTCTGCTCCCAAGCACGAGTGCAAATGCATCCCACACTAAAAAGAAGTCCCGACCGCTCGGCCCACTACCCGGGCGAGGATAACACTAAGTCTAGGAATGAAACATAATGTGTGGATGTCTAAACATAAATAACCCTAGCCCAAGTGAGGGTTTTCTAATGGTCTGGTTACACATGCAACATATGACGGGGGTGCTAGGTTAGGTTCCAAGATAACAAATATTTAACAGGTGGTAGGAAGCAGAAGAGATCATACGATCATCAGATAAATACAAAGAACATTAACATTCAAATTCTAGCATGCTACCAAGTCCAATCACTATCATGCATGATTCTATATCAATAGAATTAGGCACAGTCCATAGATCCTGAAGCGAAGCCACCCACCTGAAGGCGCTAACTGTCCAAGATCCAACTGCTGAAAACACCAAGAATAGCAACCTCCAAATAATCCACAGTCCCAAAATCCCTGAACAACTCTTCCTGGTACAACATACAGTCCAAAGTTACACTTTATTCCAACAATTAACCAAATACACGCAATCTGAAATTCAGTCCCGAAGATGCAACTATTTCACCTGCTGAAAGGGCTCCGAAAAATCTGATAAAAATACCACAACGATCCTCGCGTCGAGACCTTCGAAACGGGTACCTGCACGCCGAATTCCGAGCACCGTAGGCCAAGTTACAAATTTCACAGTATATGTGCGCAAAATCTCACAACCACATAATTGTAAACTCTAGCACAGATAAGGGGGAAAACAAATACCTTCGGGCAAACCTCAGAAAAATCCAAGAAAAATACTGTGATAATCCTTGCGTCGAGTAGATGAAAAAACTGCAAAGGCTCGTCTCAATCCGATGCCCGGTTGCAGAGATATCCTCGAAACAACCCGCTGTCCTCAAGAAAACACTCACAACAAAAGACCCCCAGTAAGCATGGAAAAATTCCTCGAAAAGCGTGAAAACTAGGGAATGCTAAAATACCTAGATCGTAGCTCTGTCCGTCGCGGATCCAGCGGCGAAGAAATCGCTCGAAAAGGTGGTCGGAGTAGGCCGGGGGAGCTCGCGCACCGAAACGCGACGGAAGAAACACCGGCGAAGGAACGTCGTGACGCGCCAAGAAAATGGAAACCTCGATAAGCGTACCACATAAAATCCCCGAAATTGACAAATGGATGCAGCACTGCGTGGGCATCAACTTTACTGAAGACTTCCCGTCGGTTTGAAGCTCGAAAATGTCAAAACCCTGCAAGTGAAGGCGGCTCGGGCTTTATATAGGCCGCAGAAAAAACAATTGGAAAAATTCCAATCCTGTCCCAAGATTCGGGCGCTCCCGAAGATTCGGGCGCCCGAATCCGGGCGCAGAGGAGAAACACTGTAGCCGCCCGGAAATTTCTCGTGCCGCCACGTCACCCGCACAGCAAACAGCTGTGCGGGGCACGCCGGGATTGGCCCGTGGCCCTCCCGGTGACCTACACGTGTCCCGCACAGCAAACAGCTGTGCGGGGCGCGTGGGGTGCCGCCGCGTGGCGCCTCCCCGGTCAAACGGGTAGGTGGCGCCCACCAATGGCGGGGCGCCACCTGGCCTGCACAGTGTCGCGGTCACACGTGCGGGCAGGCGCAGCCTGACCGCCTGCCACGCACGCGCCCCGAGGCGCCCGCCCGCGACCCCGTGCGCCGCGCCTCGTGAGCCCGCGAGTAGCACGCCGACACGTGTCCCCTGCACCCGATCCACGCACCCTACTTCGGGTTCCGTGGACCGCGCCGCGTGCACCGACCAACCGGGGACTGCCACATGTCCACCCGCCTTGGTCCATGCACCGCCGCGCCACCCAGTAGACCGCGCATCACGAGCCCGCCAATCTGGCGGCGCCACGTGTCCATGCGCCGGGTCCGTGCACCCAGCCGCGCCCCTCTGTGGACCGAGTGCTGCGGACCGGCCAATAACAAGCCGCCACGTGGCAGCCGGCGGTCCACGGCCCCTCCCATGCACCGAAATTCAGCGAAAACTTCCGGGAGTCCGTTTTTGGGCATCCGGACTCAGAAACAAACAAGCAAATAGCCGTTTTCAAGCATTTTTCCGCGCTGAATCCAAATACAACCTCTGTTTGTCCCAAAACCATTTCAAAAATTCGGCAAATGCAGCCGAAGGCCAATCCAGCTGTGGATATCACACAGGGTCCATCTGTGGCATCCCTTTGATGCATTATGGGCCAGACACACCAACACTAGGTGTTCTACACCACGGTTCATGGGAGAAGCTACACGGGGATCGGGTCACCACATCCTCCCCCACTAAAAGAAAGTTTCGTCCCCGAAACTAAAACACACCACAACAACAAAACTAAAACAATCAAATCAACCCAAAGAACGCAAACACTAAACTAACAAGAAAGGTACGGCTCCACCAGCATGAAAGTCATCAACTCCAACCCTCGATTTAGAAAACAGCTGAAAATAGCAAAAAGTCCGAAAATTTCGAAAGATCAGTGCCTTCGCCCCAATCAAATAAGAACAGGTTCGGACACTGTCTCCATTTCTGGAGCAATCTTTCGAAGTTTTCGTCCTGTTCGTAAATTTCAGCACAAAGGCGAGAAAAGGGAGAGAAGTGTTGGTGTCGTTCCTGCTGTGGCTACAAAAACGAAAGCTACCACTAACCGAGACTCCTAAGGACACGACCTCTAGTCCTAAACGTCACAACTGCTCCCGAGGCGGCGTCTGTCCACAGTCGCTGAAGCCCACGCTGCTGGAAGGATACGCCGGCAACCCGAGAAAAATGAACTCCTCCTGTCCAACTCGCAGAAGGGTAACTCCTCTCATTCCATTATCAGTCGTAGCACGGCACCGCACCAACCAGTCCAACCTGTGTGCTCAGTCCAAGTCCTGGAGCTGTCCTTGAATCGTCACCTCAGCAGGTGAAGTCCCAAGTCTCAACTGCACTGATCATACACCGCAACCCTCCTCTACTCGAAGGATACAGGGAAGAATCCAAACGCTAAAACATGTAGCAAAATTCCTAACCCATACCCATGCAAAGATGCTGATGTAGATGCTCTACTAATAATGCAGAAGGATGCAGCGGTAACGAAATGCTCAACTCAGCTAACAGAAATAAAATCATACCTGCCGCGACATGATCCGCTGCCGGGGTGTCCTCCACCAGGGCTGCATAAACCCGTCCACTGGGTGCTGCAGATCGTCGTCCCGTCTGTCCCGACGTCGTGGCCCACTCTGGCTGACGGTGTGCTGGAGGGGCTTCCGCTGCATAGATAGGCAAGGGGGGGTGCTGTCGCAATCGGCCGCACTGACAAAATGGCCTGGGGGCAAGCTGCGCCGAAATGTCCCAACTCTCCACAGAGGAAACACCGCCCCTGTCTCTGATCACACTGCGACGGTGGATGAGGCCCGCCACAAATGACACACCGCTCCTGTCGCTGCTGCCGATACTGCTGCTGCTGCGGGGACCCACCTGATCTCCGGCGCCTACGAAACCCACGACCCTCAGGATGAGATCGTGGAGGTCTCGGAGGTCCCTGCCGGCTCGTCTGACCCTCATCATCTGGTGCTGGGCGCTTCGCCCCCGAAATCCCTGCGGGAGCTGGGGCCACCTCGACCATAACCGCCTCTCCGTGCTCCACATAGAGGGCCTGCTCCATAGAGGCATCCCGAGTCTGCAATCTCTATGAGCGGACAAACTGGTAGATATCACGGCGCAGTCCTCGCTCAAACATGTAGATCCGGTGCGCCTCATCCCTAGCCGCGTGTGGTACACAAGCCAACAACTGGTTGAACTCTGCAATGTACCCATGCACGGGCCGATCTCCCTGTCGTAGATTCCTCAGCTGCTGACGCTCTCCGGGAAAAAGGCTCCAAGAAGTAGACTGCAGAACTCCGCCCAGGTAAGCAGCTGGGTCCCAGGTGGACCAACTGGTCGAACACGCCGCCACTAGGCCTCGGCGTTGCGCTCCAAAAAGTGAGTCGCCAATAGAACCTGAAGACGCTCCTCGATAAATAAGCTCTCGAAATGGCGCTCCATAGCCGTGATCCACGACTCTGCCTCCCACGGCTCCGAACTCTGCCCCGAAACACGAGGTGGGTTAAACTGACGGAATCTCAACAACAAATCCACCACCTCTCGGTGCTCTGCCCGGGTCAACTGCCCTGCCGTCCCGAACGGCTGTCTAACGGTATCTGGTGCAATAGGGGCTACCTGCACTGCTGGTACAACTGGGGGTGCCATAGCTGGCGACGAAGGTGCGGGGAAACTCCCTGGGGTGCTACAACTGGCTGTACCCTCTGCTCCAACATAAGCATCATCCGACCCATGGCCTCCTCCTGGCGCCGTGTAGCCTCCTCCTGGCGCCGAACAGCCTCTGCCAACTGGGCCATCTGAGCCCGAAGCTCCAGCACCTCACTCTGCTGCCCCTGTGCTGGCTCCTCCTGCCTAGGCTCATCGGAGGGGGAAGGCTGAGAACGTGTCTGTACCCTGCGTCGGGGAGGCATCGTGCCCACCTGCAACACACATGCAAACATCAGGACAGTACCAAACAACACTCGACCCAATCCAGCGAAAGTCTAAGACATGTCATCCATTCCCTAGCATTATGTTGTCTGCAGCCAACATAATCGCTTAGGAGAACAAACATGCCAATCACTCATCCCGTCCCTTGGGAGAGGTATAAAACTCAATCAGGACTCTCGCTAAAAGTCACGACTCTCACGTAGTCATCCTAATGTCCAACCACAAGCCTAGGGTTTCTAAGTCCACAATGACCTACAACCTAGGCTCGGATACCACCTAATCTGTCATGCCCCGGCGTCGAAACTGCGACCCGGGCTCGCCAACAGATCCGCCGCCCATACAGGAAGCCCCGTATAGACGAAGCGACTAACCTGCAAAAGATCAACTATACTATACAGATATCAGAGCTGAAAGTAAACTGCTGAAAATGAAAATATATACAACTCAAAATCCTCCCCAAAACACATAAGTCTCTCAAGCAGTAAAATAAAATACAACTCTATACCTCACTACAAAGGTCTCTCAACATGAACTCTCAAAAGTAAAGGGGTACATCTACTCTCTGGACGACGACGACTGGTAGGGATCTATCTCGCGACTCCCTTACCTCGATCAGCCGGATCAGCAACTGGAGCAGCAGGAACAGGAGTAGAAGTCCCTGTGGGAAAAGACACCACGACGGGTGTGAGAACTACGTCCCAAGTAGTTCTCAGTGGGTGCCGCCAACAAGCCCGACGGTCTGCCCACTAAGTCTACTAGAGGCATAAAGTAACAATATAAAACTGAAATGAAAGGGCTGGAAAAGTAACTCTACAGCTACTATGCCTCTATCTAGATACTCAAGGAGTGGAACAGATGGAAACATGATGCATCTACTAACTCCCAAAGTACAGTCACCCAATCTACACTGACTGCCGCATAGGGTCCAGTCAAACCTGCGCCCACCTACTGCCGCACATCCTCAACAGGACGGGTCTACCGTAGGGTGTCCGTGACTGCCAAAACTGGGCCAGCCAGAGGGACTGCGTCGACAAGTCGCGATAGCAAGTAACAGGCCCAACTCTGGAGTGGCACTCGAGGGGCGCGACCCCACCGAGGAAAGTATCAGCGTATCTCTGTCGAGCTCAAATGTGGCTCATGCAGACTATAGTCCAAACCACGATCACAAGATCGACTAACAACACCAACGCTCACTCACAGGCTGGAAAACCACACAGCCGGGACACCGTCCGCCAGACGGCTCCCACAACAGAACACTAAACTCACAGGAACGACCGACACCATAAGGGTTCGGAAACCCGATAGGCCGGTGCTTAGAACCCTATCAAACAAGAACAAACTCTACGCTCCGCCTATCGAAGTTCCCGACCCCCTTATAGTTCGGGAACACAACAATCTCGGTACAACACGCAGAGGACACCAACTAGGGCCCGAAAGTTTCGGGAGACCTACACTTACAACCCTATCAAACAAGAACAAGTTCCATGCTCGGCCCCCGTGGCTTTCGTCCTGACAAAGGAACGGCCCCTAGAACCCAGACCACTCGAATCCTTTCGAGTGGGGAGATTTACAGGAAAAAGGTGACATTTGTTATTGAAAACCATTTTCACTCAACCCACACAGGGTGAGGATTAAAAGTAGTACCCTTTTTGAAAAGCTATCTTGTTTTGAGAAGAAATCCATTTTTAATGATTTTTAGGTCTCTTTAGAAAAACAGTTAGAAAACAAGTGTTTTACCCAAACCCCGAAGGGCTGATGCCTTTGTCCAAATCAAACAAGAACAGACTCCAGCAGCCCTCCGATGCTTGGAAGAAAACATTGGTAGACTAAAATCATGTGTATATCGAAAAGGGTTCTGGGTTCTAGGTCCTGCTAACACTAGTAAACTACTGCCACTAACACAGTGGCGACAACCCAAATAGGGGAAAACAAGACCTCCCGGGACCACCGTTTTCCTTAAACGGTTTCCGGTACAGATAAGCGATCCACTACATCTACCAGACTCCACTCTGCTCCCAAGCACGAGTGCAAATGCATCCCACACTAAAAAGAAGTCCCGACCGCTCGGCCCACTACCCGGGCGAGGATAACACTAAGTCCAGGAATGAAACATAATGTGTGGATGTCTAAACATAAATAACCCTAGCCCAAGTGAGGGTTTTCTACTGGTCTGGTTACACATGCAACATATGACGGGGGTGCTAGGTCAGGTTTCAAGATAACAAATATTTAACAGGTGGTAGGAAGCAGAAGAGATCATACGATCATCAGATAAATACAAAGAACATTAACATTCAAATTCTAGCATGCTACCAAGTCCAATCACTATCATGCATGTTTCTATATCTATAGAATTAGTGCACAGTCCATAAATCCTGAAAGCGAAGCCACCCACCTGAAGGCGCTAACTGTCCAAGATCCAACAGATGAAAACACCAGGAATAGCAACCTCCAAATAATCCTCAGTCCCAAAATCCCTGAACAACTCTTCCTGGTACAACATACAGTCCAAAGTTACACTTTATTCCAACAATTAACCAAATACACGCAGTCTGAAATTCAGTCCCGAAGATGCTATTATTTCACCTGCTGAAAGGGCTCCGAAAAATCCGATAAAAATACCACAGCGATCCTTGCGTCGAGACCTTCGAAACGGGTACCTGCACGCCGAATTCCGAGCACCATAGGCCAAGTTACAAATTCCACAGTATAGGTGAGCAAAATCTCACAACCACATAACTGTAAACTCTAGCACAGATAAGGGGGAAAACAAATACCTTCGGGAAAACCTCAGAAAAATCCAAGAAAAATACTGTAATAATCGTTGCGTCGAGTAAATGAAAAAACTGCAGAGGCTTGTCTCAATCCGATGCCCGGTTGCGGAGATATCCTCGAAACAACCCGCTGTCCTCAAGAAAACACTCACAGCAAAAGACCCCCAGTAAGCATGGAAAAATTCCTCGAAAAGCGCGAAACTAGGGAATGCTGAAAATACCTAAATCGTAGCTCTGTCCGTCGCGGATCCAGCGGCGAAGAAATCGCTCGAAAAGGTGGTTGGAGTAGGCCGGGGGAGCTCGCGCACCGAAACGTGACGGAAGAAACACCGGCGAAGGAACGTCGCGATGCGCCAAGAAAATGGAAACCTCGATAAGCGTACCACGTAAAATCCCCGAAATCGACAGATGGATGCAGCACTGCGTTGGGATCAACTTTGCTGAAGACTTCGCATCGGTTTGAAGCTCGAAAATGTCAAAACCCTGCAAGTGAAGGCGGCTCGGGCTTTATATAGGCCGCAGAAAAACAATTGGAAAAATTCCAATCCTGTCCCAAGATTCGGGCGCTCCCGAAGATTCGGGCGCCCGAATCCGGGCGCAGAGGAGAAACACTGTAGCCGCCCGGAAATTTCTCGTGGGGGCACGCCGGGATTGGCCACGTGGCCCTCCCGGTGACCGACACGTGTCCCGCACAGCAAACAGCTGTGCGGGGCGCGTGGGGTGCCGCCGCGTGGCGCCTCCCCGGTCAAACGGGTAGGGGGCGCCCGCCAATGGCGGGGCGCCACCTGGCCTGAACAGTGTCGCGGTCACACGTGCGTGCAGGCGCAGCCTGACCGCCTGCCACGCACGCGCCCCGAGGCTCCCGCTCGCGACCCCGTGCGCTGCGCCTCGTGAGCCCACGAGTAGCACGCCGACACGTGTCCTCTGCACCCGGTCCACGCACCCTACTTCGGGTTCCGTGGACCGCGCCGCGTGCACCGACCAACCGGGGACTGCCACGTGTCCACCCGCCTTGGCCCATGCACCGCCGCGCCACCCAGTAGACCGCGCATCACGAGCCCGCCAATCAGGCGGCGCCACGTGTCCATGCGCCGGGTTCGTGCACCCAGCCGCGCCCCTCTGTGGACCGAGTGCTGCGGACCGGCCAATAACAAGCCGCCACGTGGCAGCCGGCGGTCCACGGCCCCTCCCATGCACCGAAATTCAGCGAAAACTTCTGGGAGTCCGTTTTTGGGCATCCGGACTCAGAAACAAACAAGCAAATAGCCGTTTTCAAGCATTTTTCCGCACTGAATCCAAATCCAACCTCTGTTTGGCCCAAAACCATTTTAAAAATTTGGCAAATGCAGCCGAAGGCCAATCCAGCTGTGGATATCACACAGGGTCCATCTGTGGCATCCCTTCGATGCACTATGGGCCAGACACACCAACACTAGGTGTTCTACACCACGGTTCATGGGAGAAGCTACACGGGGATCGGGTCACCACAATTCGGGCGCCCAATTCCTGCACCCGAATTCGGATCCCCCTTTGGTGTGGGCTTGGGCTATAAATAGCCCATTTGGGGCTTCATTTGGGCTTCTTTTCCGAGCTTTCTTCAGCCCATCTTCGACAGGGAGTTTCTTCATAGGGTTTTCTTCAATTTTCGGCATCCTGGGAATTTTTGGAAGGCGTGTTATCAGCTTCCTCTTCGACATCGCGAGCTTCGACGTGTCTTCGTTATCGATCTTCTTCGTCGACGTTTTTTCCACGAGCTCCCCTGGGCTGACAGGAGGAAGTTTTTGGCTGATTTCTACGGCATCGGTTCCGCGAGAGGTAGATCTTCGTTTTCCATGTTTACTGCTCCTCTTAGTTTTGGGTTTTTATTGGGGTATTCGGAGCATCTTTGAACCCCTTTCTTGTTGCTAGATTTCCTGTATAGCGGAGCTTGTTTGATTTTTATCTCCACGCTCGGTTATCGGATTTCAGCCTATGAGGACTCGATCGACATCTATGGTTCGCGAGTATCGCTGCCGTATTTTTATTGGAATTTTTGGAGCTCATCTCGCAGGTGATATTTCAGCTTCTTTCTGACTGATTTTGCCATAGAATTGTAATCTTTGGAATTTTTGCTTATCGTGGTGTTTGGACTGTATCTTTGTGCCCGGCAGGAATTTTCAGGTGTTTTGGGCTCGTTGGAATCGTGGGAACTTGAGGATTATCCACGTTCAGATTGGACCTTGGATCGATGTGCGCTTTCAGGTGGGTTGCTTCGTCTCCAAAACCGGTGAACAGTTCTCTAGTTCTATGGAATAGCAAGCATGCATGATTGTGAGATGTGTTAGGAAGCATGTTAGGGAAAGAGATGATATTTTCCTTGTGTTGTTATTGAGATCATATCGGTTAATGCTTCCTATTTGTATTAATAATTGTTATTAATGGAACTTGACCTAGTACCCTATCATATGATGTATGTTCAACCAGACTAGTAGAAACCCCCCACTTGGGCTAGGTTCATTTATGCTTTAGACATCCACACTTTACATTCTATCCCTGGACATAGTGTTTTCCTCGCCCGGATAGTGGGCCGAGTGGTCGAGATTTCTCTTAGTGTAGGATGCATGTTACACTCGTGCTTGGAGGCCGAGTGGAGTTTGGTAGATGTAGCTAGTCTTATACTAGTGGCGGGAGCTGTTTGGGTAAACGGTGGTCCC
This sequence comes from Tillandsia leiboldiana, assembly GCA_029204045.2. Taxonomy (NCBI): domain Eukaryota; kingdom Viridiplantae; phylum Streptophyta; class Magnoliopsida; order Poales; family Bromeliaceae; genus Tillandsia; species Tillandsia leiboldiana. Next base: position 12,203,711 of record CM055074.1, on the reverse strand, counting down.
GGATTGTCGAGTTCTTCGATTTATTTGTCGCCACTGTGTTCGTGGCAGTGGTGTACCAGTGATAGCAGGACCTTGAATCCAGAATCTTTTTGGGCACACCTGATTTCAGTAAACCAATATTTTTCTTCCAAATGTCGAAGGGTCGCCGGAGTCTATTATTGTCTGATTGGGCGAAGGCATTAGCCCTTCGGGGTTTGGGAATAAAACTTGTTTTCTAACTGATATTCCTAAAATAGCTAAAATTCATTAAAATGGGTTTCCTTAAATCATGATGGTTTTACAAAAAGGAACTACTTTTAGTCCTCACCCTGCGTGGGTTCGAGTGAAAATGGTTTTCGGTAATAAATATCACCTTTTCTGTAAACTTCTTCACCCGAGAGAGTTCAAGTGATCTGGATTCTAAGGGCTGCCTTTTTCTTTGGGTCGAGAACAACGAGAGGCTATGCCTAGAGCCTGTTCTTATTTGATTTGGGTTGTAGGTTCTAGTCTTTCGGGGTTTTTGGACCCTTCATTGTTGTCGGCTGTGGAGTATACCCAGCTAGTGAGTTTGCATGTTGAGTTGATGTCCTATTTGGGGAGCCGTTGGGTTGACGGCGGTCCTGGCTGTCGAGTATTTCCAGCCCGTGAGTTAGAGATGTGATGTTGGTTATTGTCGATCTTGTTGATCGTGGATTTGGATTATAGCCTGCATGAGCCATATTGAGCTCGACAGAGATGCGCGGATACTTTCCTCGGTGGGGTCGCGCCCCTCGAGTGCCGCTCCGGAGCTGGGCCTATTACTTTGCTATCGTGACTTGTCGACGCAGTCTGTGTGGGACGCCTTACATAAGTCCAGTCCTCCGTGGATGTAATGGCAGTAGGTGGGCGCAGGTTTGACTGGACCCCATGTGGCAGTCACTGTGATTGGGTTGATTGAGTATATTGGGTTAGAGTCGATGCATCATTTTCATCTGTATCACCCCTTTGAGCATTATAGATAGAGGCATGATAGCTGTAGATTTCTTTCCAGCTTATCTTTACATTATTTCAGTTTTCATGTTATCTTATGCCTCTAGTAGACTTAGTGGGCAGACCGTCGGGCTTGGTGGCGGTACCCACTGAGAACTACGTGAAGGTGTAGTTCTCACACCCGCTGTGGTGACAAGTTTTTCCGAGGTAGCTGTTCCGGCTTCTGTTGGAGTGGAGACAGCAGTTCGAGGTGAGGGAGTCGCGAGCTAGTTCCCTACCCGTCCTTGGAGTATAGTGGTACCCTTTTTGGAGCTTTGTAGTACAGTCTGCTGGATTATAGTAGATAGTTACTTTTAAGAGTTTTATTTTTGAGAGACTTATGTATTGTGAGGTTCGGACTTGTACTATTTAGAGATGTATTATCTTATTTCAGTAATATACTTTTCAGCTCTGATATCTGTATAGCTGTAGTATTATCTATTGCAGGTTAGACGCTTCGCCTATATGGGGCTTTCCGTATGAGCGGCGGATTTGTTGGTGGGCCCGGGTCGCAGTTTCGACCCTGGGGTGTGACAATCCTAATTCTCTTGTCTTTGTTCAGGAGAATCCAGCCTACACAAAATGTAGGGATAAACCTTTCCTTCCCTATAAGGACCTTGAGTTCCTTACACAAAAAATATGGCAACTGGTAGATACGGTTCGCTTCCGTTATGGAATCTTCCCAAACCGTTGATAGTTCATCTTCATCTTCTCCTGGTGAGAATGATACAGTTATACCACCCATGTATGAAAACTTAAGGCCGAGTAATACATCACGGTCGCCAAGTCCTGCTCCTCCAGGCGCAAATATCGGAGCTAGTGGAAGTGGATCGGGGCATAGCTCTGCGGGAAAAAGGCCTCGATCTCCACTCCCATCAACTACCCATCGTAGAAATGTTCCATCATCTGGCAGCCGAAGGAAAAAGAGTGAAAGCACAAGTGATGCCTTCTCATAAATAGTGGAAATTGGGAAGCAAAAGCTTGATCTAGTCCGTTGACCAAATTGAGATTAGCAATCGAGGCAATATCACGATAATCGAGGAGTGTATGGCCGAGTATACTCTTTGCACGGAATCACAAATGAGAGGGTATTGGCAGCCACAGAGGCATTAAAAGAGGACAAGAATAGGCAAGTATTTATGACGATGAACGATGAGCTTGCCTTGATGTGGATCGATCGGCAAGTTGCGAAAGAAAGTGTTTTGTTTAGACAGTTTTTTCCGGGAATGTAATATTCTAGTAACTTTGTTGTGCTTTCTTTTATGTTGAAAACTAGTTTGTTTCATATTGGAGAACCGTTATGTTGTATGTTGTATTATTGTAGTGTTGTATTGTTTTATTTTGGAGAACCGTTATATTGTATGTTGTATGTCGTATTGTTTTATTTTGGAGAATCGTTATGTTGTATGATGTATTATTGTATTGTTTCGTTTTGGAAAACAATTTGATGTTGTTAGCTGTACTATTAAATTGCACGTAGTATTTTGAATTCAAATTAAGTTTTGTACAAAAATGATCAATGTGAATATATCGTACTATTTTTATTGAACTTAGTGAAGTGAAGAATAATTTGGAAGTGAATTGGGCCCAAACCGGAATAAAAAATGAGGAGTTTAGAATTTTATATGAGAAAGTGGGCTCAGATTTTAGCAGAAAATTCATAGTGTTAGAAAATTCCGAGAAAAATTGGGGAGGTCTGTATATATGTTTTAAGGCCACAGTAAAAGTTTCGCATCAATCGGATACCCGAACAGTGAGAACGGGCTCCGTCAGTGATTTTGAATACAGCGGGACTTTTGATGACCCAGAAATGGCCCAAACTGAAAATTTAAAATATCCCGTGATACATTAAGTTAAGCTGGAACTCCTTGCCAAATTTGAGCGAAAACGGGACGAAAACGGGCGAAAACGGGCGAAAATGAAAGTGGGCCGAACTTTCGGGCGCCCGAAAGTTCTTTCCGGGCGCCCGGTTTGTACTGTAGCAGGCCGGGTCCAACACTTCAGCGAACCGGGCTGCACTGTAGCGAACCCGGTTCACTGTAGCAGCCCGGTACGGGCTTGGACAAGCGCCCGAAAGTTACTGTAGCACGCCCGAATCTCGAGGAAGATGGCACAAATCCCAAGGCAGTTGCACTGATCCCGAGGCAGCGGGAACGAATCCCGAGGTATGGGCATGAATCCTGAGGTACAGGCACGAATCCCGATGTATGGGCACGAATCCCGAGGCACATGCATGAATCCACGTGGCGACGCCCCAATTGGCCCCAGCAGTCGAGGCGACAGGCGCGCCTCTGGCGCGGTGTCAGCGGGGCAGGCCACGTGTCGGTCCCCCATAGGCCGGTCAGCGCGTGACGCGACGCGTCGCTGCGCCGCGCTGACGCACGGGGCGCGGGTATAGGCCACTTGGCGGCCGCTCATTGGCTCCCGCGTGGAGCCGTTGACTCGGGGAGCGAGGCGAAGACACGTGTCACTCCCCGGTTGGTCCGCGCAGGGTGACGTGGACTTGGGGCGGGTTACTGTAGCCGCCCGAAACTGATTCGGGCGCCCGAATCTTGCGCCCGAATGTGGGGAATTTGGCTATAAAAGCCCGGGTTGCCCCCATTTCTCCTCTTTTCTCCTTTTTGCTCGAACCGAGAGGTTTAGGGGAGGAAAGGGGGGATTTCATGGGAGGAGTTCTGGGGTGCCGCGACCGCACCGGTGACCCCGTGGAGCGCGCGCGAGGTGTTCCAAGGGGCCGTATGGACACATGTGCACGCGTTGGACGGCGCATAGGTATCGAGGTAGGTTTCGCTTGTCGTTTTGCGATGTTTTCGGCACAGTTTTGAGATTTACCCTTTGGGATTTTGGATTTGACCCCATGCCCTTGTGCTTGTTAGGGACCGTGATCTACTGTGCCATTTTGCTGCGCGAAATACCGCCGGACGTTTTGGCGTGCATCGTTTTGCGTGCAACCTCGAAGAACATGCACCATTTTGCATGCAACCTCAAAGAAAGACATGCACCGTTTTGCGTGCGGACTCGGATGAAGCGCACCGTTTTGCGTGCAAGCTCGATGAATGTGCATCGTTTTGCGTGCAAGCTCGATGAATGTGCATCGTTTTGCGTGCAAGCTCGAAGGACATGCACCGTTTTGCGTGCAAGCTCGAGGAGACAAGAAAAATTGCGCGGAGCCCAATTGCAAGTGTCTACAAGCAATTGGGGGCGACACAAGGTGGGGAATTCTACCGAAAATGGGTGACCTCTCTCCTTTTTCCTTTGCATTGATTTTAGAAGCATTATAGTGAGCATGCTAGTGTAGTGTGCTATTTTATTGTGAGATAATGTGATTATGAATGAGGAAAATTTTGGTGGTATATTTGTATGTTAAAATGGACTTAGAGGAAGGTGCCATCTTTGATTTATCAAAATAGGGGACATATGAGCATGTTTAAATGAACACAAATGAATAGTGCTATTTTATGAATTATCCAAAATAGGGATAAATTTGTATGTGTAGATGAACACTGATGAATAGATGATAAAATTTGCATGTGTAAATGGACATAGAGAAAAGTGAATTTTTCTAATTGTCAAAAATAGATGATAAATTTGCATGTGTAAATGGACATAGAGAAAAATGGATTTTTCTAATCGTCAAAAACATATGATAAAATTTACATGTGTAAATGGACATAGAGAAAAGTGGATTTTTCTAATTGTCAAAAATAGATGATAAATTTGCATGTGTAAATGGACATAGAGAAAAGTGGATTTTTCTAATCGTCAAAAATATATGATAAATTTGCATGTGTAAATGGACATAGAGAAATGTGGATTTTTCTAATCGTCAAAAATAGATGATAAATTTGTATGTGTAAATGAACATAGAGAAAAGTGGATTTTTCTAATCGTCAAAAATAGATGATAATTTGGCATGTGTAAATGGACAAAGAGAAAAATAAAATTTTATAATTGTCAAAATACGGAATAAATTTGCATGCGTAGATGAATACAGATGAAAAATGCTAAATTTATGATTTACCCAAAATAGGGGATAAACTTGTATGTGTAGATGAACTAGATGAAAAGTGCAAATTATGATTTACCTAAATTAGGTGATATAATTGCATGTGTAAGTAAATTTAGAAGAAAGTGTCATTTTTTATTTACCTAAAATAGATGATAAATATTATTTTATGATTTTGATCATGTTAGGGTATAACCCTAGGAATCATGTAAAAATATAAGAAAAAATAGCATGTTTGGTAGTAAAACTAGGAGAAAACCTGGAGTAAGGGTTTAACGAGTGGCATGATGTCCTAGGAGTTAAACCTAGATGAACGAGTGACACTGTTTTAGGGGATAACCTAAGGTTGAGAATAGAGTATTTAACATAGAGTCAATGAGCTCTAGGTTAAGCATGATATGGAACTTAGGTAAAGGAAACCTACGATGAACTAGTGGAGTTTAACTCTCAAGTAATGAATTAGAGTCAATGTAACTCTAAGTTAAAAGTGGAATAGGAAATAGAGTTAATGTAACTCCAGGTTCAATGTGGAATAAGAAAAAGAGTATGCGGCCACAAAGTTAACGAGTTTATAAACAAATATAATTCTAGAGTGGGTCATAGGGTGTCTGGGCAAATGGACAACCACTTTAACTTCAATTTGAGTTAAATAAATGAAAGATAAATGATTATGAGTCCATGAGACTCTTTAGTTATCCTTGTGGCGAGACCTAGGATAAGAGATAAATTAATGAAAGATATAAAATTTAAATAGAAAGCTAAAAGTGGCTAAAAAATAAGAGAGAATGCAAATGGTGCCTCTGAATGTGAGACCCTTCTAAGGAGAATCGGATGTGGTACTCCTTCAGAGGACCAATTAAATAAAGACAAGTGTAAAAGTGAAAGTAAAAAGCTAAAAGGCTTAAAAGAAAGATGAACAGATTGCCAGTGGCAATGTGAGCTATAAGCTCGAATAAGAAAGAAAAGCAAGTGCTTAAGAGCAAAGAGGCTAAGTGCTAAAGTAAAAGTAAAAGAAAATAAAAGAAAAGAAAAAGATAAAACGGGCGTACCTTCAGGGGTGAAACGTAGCCCTTGTTGGAGTTATGGGCAGTGTCCCTCTCCCGGACAGTGACCCGTCTAGCACGTTTCTCCCGTAGGACGGGGTAACACTTGCGGGTGTTATCGGCAACCTTAGAAATCTTGTCTTGTGGTAGCATGACTACCGGGCTGGGGCCCGTTGGACAAGAATTTTGGAGGGCTAACTTTAACTAAAGCACCAGAATGTAAAGAACAAAGAGAAAATAGAGTGGCCAAGGTGGTCGGGTTAGTTTAACCCCTTTTTACAGCGGCATAGTGGTCGAGTTTGTGGATAGTAGCCTGGTATGGGGTCGATGAGTATACACAGATAGTGTAGTGACCTTTTATATGCATATCAGCGTGTTAAATCAAGATTTATAGTTTTCCTAGCATTCTACTATTATTGCTTCCATTTGAACCAAGCGGTGTAGGACATTCTTTCTCGGTGGTTGAACCCACTGGGAACTTTAAGTAGTTCTCACACCCTTGGGTGACCATTTTTCCAGGTTCTGATGCAGTTAGCGAGACATGCGACAGGGGCAAGGGCCCAGCAGCATAGAGACCTAGAGGGTCTAGCAAAGGTATTTTTTTTATATTTTGAGTAAACTATGTATGGTGAGGAAAAGATGTAAAAGAATTGTAATATTATTTAATTGCAAGTTGAGAGATGTAAAATATAATAAAGTTATATTATGGTTCACTCTTGTATGCTTTCATTTCCGCTTAAACTATTTGTTTATTGAATAAAAGTTTTAAATTTGTAGTGATTTCTAGTACTCTGATATTGAGCTTCCGCATACACTTGATGTATTGTTTTGGATGTTACCGTTTCTTTCGGGTAGTGAGAGGTCATACCCGGTTTGTCACGCCCCGGGTGGGAATCAGAACCCGGGCTCGCCAACAGATCCGCCATGCACACGGAATTTTCCATGTACACGAAGCGTCGGTAACCTGCTCAGATAAAAATGTACAATAAAAGAGCATAATACAGAGCTGAACTAAAGTACTACATAATATCTCAGACTGGAAAAGAAATAAAAACTGTAAAAAATACAATAAACTCCCAGCTCACCAAAATAATACACCCAGCTGGCCAAAGCCAGACCACAAAATAAAAGTGAACTACTACAGTCTGAGAAAAGGGGTACAATATCTGTCTAACAGCAACTCACAGCCTCACAGGAGATCTATCTACTCAGCGATCCCCTCACCTCGATCAGCTGCCGATGGCCCAGCAGCTCCTGCAGAAGCCTCTGCAAAACAAGGAAAAGAAAGAGAGAAAAACAACAGTGGGGGTGAGAACCACTAGTAAACCAGTAGCCTCCCCCTGTGGGTAAAGCCTCAAACTCCGACGTACCCACTAAGTCTACCAGAGACAAAGAATGAAGAAAGTGGTAAGCTATAAAACTACAGATAAGAAGGAACTACCACTAGTAAGCCTCTAAATGCAGTGCCAAAATGAATGACTGTAAGTATGCATCAGTAACCGCATCTGTCCAAATAAACCCAATCTAGCCACCAGTAAAAACTGGTACCGCCTGCTGCCGCTATCATCATCGTGCAACCTGATCCGCACCAAAGTGATAGCAATGAGTCAATACCATCCGGTACCCACTTGGTACCCCGCACGCTTCGAAGTGGCACTCGAGGGGAGCTACCCACACGAGGAAAGTAACCATGTCATAAGTATCATAAAAGCAGGACTGGATCATGACTATGATCAAAGTGGAAAACCCCTCCACTAAAGAAAACCCCAATCTGATGCAAAGGTAAACATCCGGTCAACCGCCTAATGTCCGCGGTTACCACAATACCCCACAATCCATAATCAAGTATGACCTGTCCCAAACTCCAAAGTCCCGACTACACTATCCCAAACCCCTGCTCGAACCCGAGCAATATGAATCAAAAGTCAAAATGAGAAGGAGAAAGAAAACAATCATGGTTTCTCCTAAGTCAAATCCCAATATGATAGTGTAGCAATAAATAGTGGCCTATCTAGATGTCCAACAAGCATGCAACAGTTCTCAAGAAAGATGAAAGAAAGAGTATCAAACAGTAACTCCACATGTGTATTAATTAATAGTTCCGCATAAATATAACCATCATGCTAAAATCATCAGCCAACTACACATGTATATAATCCATGGTCCATAATAAATCTCAAAGTGGTACCCGCACATAGATATGTCATCATGTCCCAATACTTAATCCATTTAACCAACTTTTATAAAATCTATGTGCTACACGGCATGTTAATTATCACTATTAAAATATCTCCAAGATCATATTCCAACAACAATATTATCCCAGTAATATTTCCAACATGCTTTATCCACATAATTAATCTCAAATGATAGGCTCGCATTTTTATCATTCAATCATGCATGGTAATCAATCAATAAGTCCAAACGGGGAATCCTCTAAATAAACTTAGTGAGTAAATCACAGTAAGAGGTAAGCAACAACTACCCACCTGAAGAGCTGACTGTCCAAATCCCACAGCTGAAAATACCAGGAAATCCAAATCTCCTACTCCAAAGGGTCCAGTAATACCCGCAACTCTCCTGGGTACAACATAAAGTCCATAAATCTCAAAAACTACCCCCGCAAACACATACAGAATTCAGTCCCAAAGATGTCCTTATTTCACCTGCTGAAAGTGCCCAGAAAATTCCAATAAAAATATCACAGCGATCCTCGCATCGATACCTTCGAAACGAGTACCTGCACGTCCAAATCCGAGTTCTGCAGGTCAAGATATAAATTCGACAAGGTAACCATCCCTAAAGAATCCCCCAATAAAAAACTGTAGCACTTAACTCTGGAAAAACAGTGATTTCTCACTTTCGGGAAATTCAGAAAAATCCAAGAAAAATACGGGGACGTTCCTTGCGACGAGTAGATCAAAATCAACTCTTTAAACGCCTCGATCCGATGTTCCTACGCCAAGATATAAAATCAACAAGCTCATGCTGTCCAGGAAATCCATCACAGAAAATGGGGTCAAAAGATGCCTCGGGAACCGTGCCAAGAACCCAAAATAAAGCGAAACGATCAACACGGAAATCGAAGCCTTACCTCTCAGGAACATGCTGCCGAAGAAATCGTCCAAAATTCCTCCTGGTTTGCGCACAGGAAAATTCTGACTGAACTGCGACGGAAATGGGCCGAGAAAGAGGAAACGTCGAAGCGCACCGCGTCGCAGATGACTCGCTGTCGGCAACTCCAAAAATTCCAAAACTTCCTAGAGAGATGGAGGATAGAGAGAGGAAGAAGTCTTCTTAAGGACACACCCTCAGATTCTCTCTCTAAAGCTCGGAAAAAGAACAGAAAGGGAGGAAAGTGGGGCTGTATTTATAGGCCCAGAAAACAAATGCCAAAATTCCCACTGTGTCCCAAGAATCGGGCGCCCGGAAGTATTGGGCTGCTACAGTGCGGCCCAATTCGGGAACACTGTGCGCGCCCGGAAGAGCCCCGGGCGCGACACGTGTCCGCCAAACAGCGGACAGCGGCGCCCACCCATCGGGCGCCGCCACGTGTCCCAGCCGCCCACGTGTTCCACGTGCCTCGAGCACGTGGGCGGCGTGCACCCGCCAATAGGGACACGCCACGTGTCACCACGCGGTTCACGTGGTCCACGCCCCCGGTCTACGCGCCGGGTCTTCCGGAAAGTGTCGGCCAACCAGAAGTCGCCACGTGTCCCAGACAGGCCGCCCTCCTTGACGCCGCCCGACCAATGAGGAGCTGCCACGTGGCAACCTCAACCTTCCGTGCACCCGGTGCACGACTATTCTGTGGACCGCCCGCTTGCGCGCCCGCCCGCGCCCGCCCGCGGCCCTGCTCCGCCGCTGCGCCGCTGTGCTCCGCCGTGCGCCGCCGCTCGCCGCCTGCCGCCGGTCGCCGGAACAGTATTTCCGGCGGCCGGAATTACTGTTCCGGCGTGAACAGTAATTTTGCGCCGAAAATAAAGTGAATACACCATTTTGATCGTTTTCGCGCGCTGAGTCCAAATCCGCTGTCCGATTTTCCAAATTCTCATCCGAAATTTTGCCGAAAGCCCCCGGAAAGGCCCACTTGATCTGATTTTCCGCGCCGGGTCCATTTTAAAAATCCAATTTCAATTCTACAAGCTCCATGACACTGCGTGAGCTTCCTATAGTCACTGATAAAGCCGCAAAAGCTTCTACAAAAGTCCGGGTCACCACATCCTCCCCCACTAAAAAAAGAGTTTCGTCCTCGAAACAAAACTAAACAGCATCCCATAGTCCGATGCCTCACATAAGTAGGGGTAGGTGTCCGTCATCTCCGACTCCAGCCCCCAAAGCTGTCTGCAAGCTCCTTTAAAAAAAACATGAAGCAAACCTCTAGCTCGAGTCACCATATCTCTTCTAGCATCCCTAGTACACGAACACCTCCTGGTACACACGAACACCTCCTGGTCGATATCCTCGCGGCACAATCGATCGTCGTGAAGTACCGAGCCTGCCCATCCATCCCGAGCATCCCTATTCCATGTTCCCGCAGCCATCCTGGTCTGCTGGTTTAAAATCTAGGACTCAATTTACACCCGGGTAGGGACCAATGACACTCCTCCATGTGCAAAATATGATGGGAATCTGAACCTCCCGTGCACGTGGTAACCATCCTACCCCTAACCAGGCAATGATGCAAATATACTCCTAACAAATGCCTAGGATGCTCAAATGCAGTTACAATGCAAATCTAATGACAGAAGGTAAAACTAATACCTGTCACCACATATCGGCTGCTGTAAAGTCCTCCACCTGAGCGGCATATACCCGACCGCCCTGAGCGGTGGCCAGTGATCAGAAGAGTGGAAGGGAGGTGACCTGCTCACTGGAGCAAAAGACTGCTGAGCTGACGTCCTCTGTCGAAATGCACTAGGAGCCGAGGCTGAAGATGGTGCCGTGGAAGTCGATAGGGGGCATGAAGCTCGAACGTGGCCTGACTGTCCACACTTATAACAACGACCCCACCTCAAATCACAGGTGTGAGACAGATGAGGTTCTCCACAGAAAATACATCTGTCACGACGTCGTGGCTGCTGCTGCGGCTGCTGCTGTTGCTGCCTCTGGGGTCCACCAGACTCTCGTTGCTCAGAATGCCCCTGGCCATGAGACTGAGGCCGCGACGGTCGTGGCGGTCTCCAAGAACTAGCCTGTCCTCCATCATCAGGTGCTGGTCGCTTCCTCTCAGAACTCTGTGCGACCGACCCGCTCCTCCCGGCAATCTTCGTGTTGCCCTGCTCCACCCACAGTGCCTGCTCAACGGCTTCACCAAGGGTCTGTAGCCTCGAGCGTGCACCAGGGTATAGATCTCAGGTCGAAGACCAGACTCGAACAACTCGACCTCATGCGGTCCATCACGGGCACGAAAGGCACGCAGTTAAGCAACTGCATAAACTCCTGGTAGTACTCCTGCACCGATTTGTCTCCCTGCTGGATATTCTTCAAGTCGTCCTCCAGCTTCCGTTTCACGCTCCCAGAAAAGGACGTTCCAAGTAGCATACGCCGGAACTCGGACCAGGGCAGCTGTCGTGTGGTCTGGAACTTCCGCTGGCTCCACCCGACGCCACCATGCGTCAGCATCCCCCTCGAGAAATGCACTGCCATGTGCACTCTGTACTTCGGGTCGATGAAGAAATCCCTAAACAGCTTCTCCATCGAAGATAACCAAGCCTCCGAATCCCACGGTCGCGCGTTCTGCCCCGAGAATCTAGGCGGTCCATACTGGCAGAACTTGGTGAGCTTCTCCGCGATATACTCCTCCTGAGAAGGGGTCAAAGCTGGGCCGCTCCTCGACCCACTACTCGATGATGGCGCCGTCGGCACACGAATGGTACAGGTGATACAGGGGCCTCCAAACAGTCGGGGACGCGCCGCCTCTCTCTGGGCTACAAGCTGGTCAATCCTCTGCTCCTGCCGACGGGTATGCTCCGCCAATTGGGCCACCATGGCCCTCAGCTCACTCAACTCCGAAGATCCGGTCTGCTCCGGCTCCTCAGGGGGTGTAAGGGTACCCCGATAGTAATCCGACGTCGGGGAGGCATCCTGTCAACTAAAAACACAAGTCAGGACGCAACCACGCACGACCCCAATCTAGCGAAAGTCAAAGACATCCCCCTATTTCTGTAGCTTATGTTGTCTGCAGCCAACATAACCGTTCACAGAAACAAGATATCGATCCCCTCTTCCCTCATCGGAAGAGTCAAATAACCCAATCACCGACTTTCGCCAACAACATCACGTCTCTCCGCCCTATCATCCTAGGGTCCCAACAAGCCTAGGGTTTTCTAAGTCCCAACTGACTTATCCCTAAGCTCTGATACCACTTAATCTGTCACGCCCCGGGTGGGAACCAGAACCGGGCTCGCCAACAGATCCGCCATGCACACACGAATTTTCCATGTACACGAAGCGTCGGTAACCTGCCAGATAAAAATGTACAATAAAAGAGCTAATACAGAGCTGAACTAAAGTACTACATAATATCTCAGACTGGAAAAGAATAAAAACTGTAAAAAATACAATAAACTCCCCAGTCACCAAAATAATACACCCAGCTGGCCAAAGCCAGACCACAAAATAAAAGTGAACTACTACAGTCTGAGAAAAGGGGTACAATATCTGTCTAACAGCAAACTCACACCTCACAGGAGATCTATCTACTCATCGGTCCCTCACCTCGACAGCTGCCGATGGCCCATGCAGCTCCTCCTGCAGAAGCCTCTGCAAAACAAG
>CM055074.1:12044605-12190798 GCA_029204045.2 Tillandsia leiboldiana | reverse complement strand
CACGTGTGACCGCGACCACTGTTCAGGCCAGGTGCCCGCCCCGCCATTGGCGGGCGCCCCCTACCCGTTTGACCGGGGAGGCGCCACGCGGCGGCACCCCACGCGCCCCGCACAGATGTTGGCGGGGCGGGACACGTGTCGTAAAGGGAGGGCACACGTGGCCAATCAGCCCGGCGTTGCCACCCACGAGAAATTTCGGGCGGCTACAGTGGTTCTCACTCTGCGCCGGGATTCGGTCGCCCGAATCTTCGGGAGCGCCCGAATCTTGGACAGGTTGGAATTTTTCCAAGTTGTTTTTCTGGAGGTATATAAAGCCCGAGCATCCGCATTCACTTGCAGGGTTTTGACATGTTCGAGCGCTTCAAACCGATGCGAAGTCTTCAGCAAAGTTGATCCCAACGCCGTGTGATCCATTGTCGATTTCGGGATTTTACGTGTAAGATTATCGAAGGTTCCATTTTCTTGGCGCATCGCGACGTTCCTTCGCAGGTGTTTTTCCGTCACGTGTCGTGGGCGCGAGCTCCCCCGGCCTACTCCAAACCACCTTTTCGAGCGTCTTCGCGCTGGATACGCGCGGACAGAGCTACGATTTAGGTTTTTCAGCATTCCCTAGGTTCGCGCTTTTCGAGGAATCTTTTCATGCTTACTGGGTCTTTTGCGGCGTGAGTGTTTTCTTGAGTGACAGCGGGTTGTTCGAGGATATCTCCGAAACCGGGCATCGGATTGAGACAAGCCTCTGCAGTTTTTCATTTACTCGACGCAACGATTATTACAGTAGTTTCTTGGATTTTTTCTGAGGTTTTCCCGAAGGTATTTGTTTTTCCCTTATCTGTGCTAGAGTTATACAGTTATGTGGTTGTGAGATTTTGCTCACTATATGTGGAATTTGTAACTTGCCTATGGTGCTCGGAATTCGGCGTGCAGGTACCCGTTTCGAAGGTCTCGACTCAAGTAAGGATCGCTGTGGTATTTTTTATCGGATTTTTCGGACCTTCAGCAGGTGTGAAATAATAGCATCTTCGGGGACTGAATTTCAGACTGCGTGTATTTTGGTTAATTGTTGGATAAAGTGTAACTTTGGACTGTATGTTGTACCAGGAAGAGTGTTCAGGATTTTGGGACTGAGGATTATTTGGAGGTTGCTATTCCTGGTGTTTTCATCTGTTGGATCTTGGACAGTTAGCGCCTTCAGGTGGGTGGCTTCGCTTTCAGGATTTATGGACTGTGCACTAATTCTATAGATATAGAAACATGCATGATAGTGATTGCGACTTGGTAGCATGACTAGAATTTGAATGTTAATGTTCTTTGTATTTATCTGATGATCGTATGATCTCTTCTGCTTCCTACCACCTGTTAAATATTTGTTATCTTGAAACCTGACCTAGCACCCCCGTCATATGGTTGCATGTGTAACCAGACCAGTAGAAACACCTCACTTGGGCTAGGGTTATTTATGTTTAGACATCCACACCATTATGTTTCATTCCTGGACTTAGTGTTTATCCTCGCCCGGGTAGTGGGCCGAGCGGTCGGGACTTCTTTTTAGTGTGGGATGCATTTGGCACTCGTGCTTGGGAGCAGAGTGGAGTCTGGTAGATGTAGTGGGATCGCTTATCTGTACCGGAAACCGTTTAAGGAAAACGGTGGTCCCGGGAGGTCTTGTTTTCCCTATTTGGGTTGTCGCCACTGTGTTAGTGGCAGTAGTTTACTAGTGTTAGCAGGACCTAGAACCCAGAACCCTTTTCGATATACACATGATTTTAGTCTACCAATGTTTTCTTCCAAGCATCGGAGGGCTTGCTGGAGTCTGTTCTTGTTTGATTTGGACAAAGGCATCAGCCCTTCGGGGTTTGGGTAAAACACTTGTTTTCTAACTGTTTTTCTAAAGAGACCTAAAAATCATTAAAAATGGATTTCTTCTCAAAACAAGATAGCTTTTCAAAAAGGGTACTACTTTTAATCCTCACCCTGTGTGGGTTGAGTGAAAATGGGTTTTCAATAACAAATGTCACCTTTGTTCCTGTAAATCTCCCCACTCGAAAGGATTCGAGTGGTCTGGGTTCTAGGGGCCGTTCCTTTGTCAGGACGAAAGCCACGGGGGCCGAGCATGGAACTTGTTCTTGTTTGATAGGGTTGTAAGTGTAGGTCTCCCGAAACTTTCGGGCCCTAGTTGGTGTCCTCTGCGTGTTGTACCGAGATTGTTGTGTTCCCGAACTATAAGGGGGTCGGGAACTTCGATAGCGGAGCGTAGAGTTTGTTCTTGTTTGATAGGGTTTCTAAGCACCGGCCTATCGGTGTTTCCGAACCCTTATGGTGTCGGTCGTTCCTGTGAGTTTAGTGTTCTGTTGTGGGAGCCGTCTGGCGGACGGTGTCCCGGCTGTGTGGTTTTCCAGCCTGTGAGTGAGCGTTGGTGTTGTTAGTCGATCTTGTGATCGTGGTTTGGACTATAGTCTGCATGAGCCACATTTGAGCTCGACAGAGATACGCTGATACTTTCCTCGGTGGGGTCGCGCCCCTCGAGTGCCACTCCAGAGTTGGGCCTGTTACTTGCTATCGCGACTTGTCGACGCAGTCCCTCTGGCTGGCCCAGTTTTGGCAGTCACGGACACCCTACGGTAGACCCGTCCTGTTGAGGATGTGCGGCAGTAGGTGGGCGCAGGTTTGACTGGACCCTATGCGGCAGTCAGTGTAGATTGGGTGACTGTACTTTGGGAGTTAGTAGATGCATCATGTTTCCATCTGTTCCACTCCTTGAGTATCTAGATAGAGGCATAGTAGCTGTAGAGTTACTTTTCCAGCCCTTTCATTTCAGTTTTATATTGTTACTTTATGCCTCTAGTAGACTTAGTGGGCAGACCGTCGGGCTTGTTGGCGGCACCCACTGAGAACTACTTGGGACGTAGTTCTCACACCCGTCGTGGTGTCTTTTCCCACAGGGACTTCTACTCCTGTTCCTGCTGCTCCAGTTGCTGATCCGGCTGATCGAGGTAAGGGAGTCGCGAGATAGATCCCTACCAGTCGTCGTCGTCCAGAGAGTAGATGTACCCCTTTACTTTTGAGAGTTCATGTTGAGAGACCTTTGTAGTGAGGTATAGAGTTGTATTTTATTTTACTGCTTGAGAGACTTATGTGTTTTGGGGAGGATTTTGAGTTGTATATATTTTCATTTTCAGCAGTTTACTTTCAGCTCTGATATCTGTATAGTATAGTTGATCTTTTGCAGGTTAGTCGCTTCGTCTATACGGGGCTTCCTGTATGGGCGGCGGATCTGTTGGCGAGCCCGGGTCGCAGTTTCGACGCCGGGGCATGACAGATTAGGTGGTATCCGAGCCTAGGTTGTAGGTCATTGTGGACTTAGAAACCCTAGGCTTGTGGTTGGACATTAGGATGACTACGTGAGAGTCGTGACTTTTAGCGAGAGTCCTGATTGAGTTTTATACCTCTCCCAAGGGACGGGATGAGTGATTGGCATGTTTGTTCTCCTAAGCGATTATGTTGGCTGCAGACAACATAATGCTAGGGAATGGATGACATGTCTTAGACTTTCGCTGGATTGGGTCGAGTGTTGTTTGGTACTGTCCTGATGTTTGCATGTGTGTTGCAGGTGGGCACGATGCCTCCCCGACGCAGGGTACAGACACGTTCTCAGCCTTCCCCCTCCGATGAGCCTAGGCAGGAGGAGCCAGCACAGGGGCAGCAGAGTGAGGTGCTGGAGCTTCGGGCTCAGATGGCCCAGTTGGCAGAGGCTGTTCGGCGCCAGGAGGAGGCTACACGGCGCCAGGAGGAGGCCATGGGTCGGATGATGCTTATGTTGGAGCAGAGGGTACAGCCAGTTGTAGCACCCCAGGGAGTGTTCCCCGCACCTTCCGTCGCCAGCTATGGCACCCCCAGTTGTACCAGCAGTGCAGGTAGCCCCTATTGCAACCAGATACCGTTAGACAGCCGTTCGGGACGGCAGGGCAGTTGACCCGGGCAGAGCACCGAGAGGTGGTGGATTTGTTGTTGAGATTCCGTCAGTTTAACCCACCTCGTGTTTCGGGGCAGAGTTCGGAGCCGTGGGAGGCAGAGTCGTGGATCACGGCTATGGAGCGCCATTTCGAGAGCTTATTTATCGAGGAGCGTCTTCAGGTTCTATTGGCGACTCACTTTTTGGAGCGCAAACGCCGAGGCCTAGTGGCGGCGTGTTCGACCAGTTGGTCCACCTGGACCCAGCTGCTTACCTGGGCGGAGTTCTGCAGTCTACTTCTTGGAGCCTTTTTCCCGGAGAGCGTCAGCAGCTGAGGAATCTACGACAGGGAGATCGGCCCGTGCATGGGTACATTGCAGAGTTCAACCAGTTGTTGGCTTGTGTACCACACGGCGGCTAGGGATGAGGCGCACCGGATCTACATGTTTGAGCGAGGACTGCGCCGTGATATCTACCAGTTTGTCCGCTCATAGAGATTGCAGACTCGGGATGCCTCATTGGAGCAGGCCCTCTATGTGGAGCACGGAGAGGCGGTTATGGTCGAGGTGGCCCCAGCTCCCGCAGGGATTTCGGGGGCGAAGCGCCCAGCACCAGATGATGAGGGTCAGACGAGCCGGCAGGGACCTCCGAGACCTCCACGATCTCATCCTGAGGGTCGTGGGTTTCGTAGGCGCCGGAGATCAGGTGGGGCCCCGCAGCAGCAGCAGTATCGGCAGCAGCGACAGGAGCGGTGTGTCATTTGTGGCGGGCCTCATCCACCGTCGCAGTGTGATCAGAGACAGGGGCGGTGTTTCCTCTGTGGAGAGTTGGGACATTTCGGCGCAGCTTGCCCCCAGGCCATTTTGTCAGTGCGGCCGATTGCGACAGCACCCCCCTTGCCTATCTATGCAGCGGAAGCCCCTCCAGCACACCGTCAGCCAGAGTGGGCCACGACGTCGGGACAGACGGGACGACGATCTGCAGCACCCAGTGGACGGGTTTATGCAGCCCTGGTGGAGGACACCCCGGCAGCGGATCATGTCGCGGCAGGTATGATTTTATTTCTGTTAGCTGAGTTGAGCATTTCGTTACCGCTGCATCCTTCTGCATTATTAGTAGAGCATCTACATCAGCATCTTTGCATGGGTATGGTTAGGAATTTTGCTACATGTTTTAGCGTTTGGATTCTTCCCTGTATCCTTCGAGTAGAGGAGGGTTGCGGTGTATGATCAGTGCAGTTGAGACTTGGGACTTCACCTGCTGAGGTGACGATTCAAGGACAGCTCCAGGACTTGGACTGAGCACACAGGTTGGACTGGTTGGTGGCGGTGCCGTGCTACGACTGATAATGGAATGAGAGGAGTTACCCTTCTGCGAGTTGGACAGGAGGAGTTCATTTTTCTCGGGTTGCCGGCGTATCCTTCCAGCAGCGTGGGCTTCAGCGACTGTGGACAGACGCCGCCTCGGGAGCAGTTGTGACGTTTAGGACTAGAGGTCGTGTCCTTAGGAGTCTCGGTTAGTGGTAGCTTTCGTTTTTGTAGCCACAGCAGGAACGACACCAACACTTCTCTCCCTTTTCTCGCCTTTGTGCTGAAATTTACGAACAGGACGAAAACTTCGAAAGATTGCTCCAGAAATGGAGACAGTGTCCGAACCTGTTCTTATTTGATTGGGGCGAAGGCACTGATCTTTCGAAATTTTCGGACTTTTTGCTATTTTCAGCTGTTTTCTAAATCGAGGGTTGGAGTTGATGACTTTCATGCTGGTGGAGCCGTACCTTTCTTGTTAGTTTAGTGTTTGCGTTCTTTGGGTTGATTTGATTGTTTTAGTTTTGTTGTTGTGGTGTGTTTTAGTTTCGGGGACGAAACTTTCTTTTAGTGGGGGAGGATGTGGTGACCCGATCCCCGTGTAGCTTCTCCCATGAACCGTGGTGTAGAACACCTAGTGTTGGTGTGTCTGGCCCATAATGCATCAAAGGGATGCCACAGATGGACCCTGTGTGATATCCACAGCTGGATTGGCCTTCGGCTGCATTTGCCGAATTTTTGAAATGGTTTTGGGACAAACAGAGGTTGTATTTGGATTCAGCGCGGAAAAATGCTTGAAAACGGCTATTTGCTTGTTTGTTTCTGAGTCCGGATGCCCAAAAACGGACTCCCGGAAGTTTTCCGCTGAATTTCGGTGCATGGGAGGGGCCGTGGACCGCCGGCTGCCACGTGGCGGCTTGTTATTGGCCGGTCCGCAGCACTCGGTCCACAGAGGGGCGCGGCTGGGTGCACGGACCCGGCGCATGGACACGTGGCGCCGCCAGATTGGCGGGCTCGTGATGCGCGGTCTACTGGGTGGCGCGGCGGTGCATGGACCAAGGCGGGTGGACATGTGGCAGTCCCCGGTTGGTCGGTGCACGCGGCGCGGTCCACGGAACCCGAAGTAGGGTGCGTGGATCGGGTGCAGGGGACACGTGTCGGCGTGCTACTCGCGGGCTCACGAGGCGCGGCGCACGGGGTCGCGGGCGGGCGCCTCGGGGCGCGTGCGTGGCAGGCGGTCAGGCTGCGCCTGCCCGCACGTGTGACCGCGACACTGTGCAGGCCAGGTGGCGCCCCGCCATTGGTGGGCGCCACCTACCCGTTTGACCGGGGAGGCGCCACGCGGCGGCACCCCACGCGCCCCGCACAGCTGTTTGCTGTGCGGGACACGTGTAGGTCACCGGGAGGGCCACGTGGCCAATCCCGGCGTGCCCCGCACAGCTGTTTGCTGTGCGGGTGACGTGGCGGCACGAGAAATTTCCGGGCGGCTACAGTGTTTCTCCTCTGCGCCCGGATTCGGGCGCCCGAATCTTCGGGAGCGCCCGAATCTTGGGACAGGATTGGAATTTTTCCAATTGTTTTTCTGCGGCCTATATAAAGCCCGAGCCGCCTTCACTTGCAGGGTTTTGACATTTTCGAGCTTCAAACCGACGGGAAGTCTTCAGTAAAGTTGATGCCCACGCAGTGCTGCATCCATTTGTCAATTTCGGGGATTTTATGTGGTACGCTTATCGAGGTTTCCATTTTCTTGGCGCGTCACGACGTTCCTTCGCCGGTGTTTCTTCCGTCGCGTTTCGGTGCGCGAGCTCCCCCGGCCTACTCCGACCACCTTTTCGAGCGATTTCTTCGCCGCTGGATCCGCGACGGACAGAGCTACGATCTAGGTATTTTTAGCATTCCCTAGTTTCACGCTTTTCGAGGAATTTTTCCATGCTTACTGGGGGTCTTTTGTTGTGAGTGTTTTCTTGAGGACAGCGGGTTGTTTCGAGGATATCTCTGCAACCGGGCATCGGATTGAGACGAGCCTTTGCAGTTTTTTCATCTACTCGACGCAAGGATTATCACAGTATTTTTCTTGGATTTTTCTGAGGTTTGCCCGAAGGTATTTGTTTTCCCCCTTATCTGTGCTAGAGTTTACAATTATGTGGTTGTGAGATTTTGCGCACATATACTGTGAAATTTGTAACTTGGCCTACGGTGCTCGGAATTCGGCGTGCAGGTACCCGTTTCGAAGGTCTCGACGCGAGGATCGTTGTGGTATTTTTATCAGATTTTTCGGAGCCCTTTCAGCAGGTGAAATAGTTGCATCTTCGGGACTGAATTTCAGATTGCGTGTATTTGGTTAATTGTTGGAATAAAGTGTAACTTTGGACTGTATGTTGTACCAGGAAGAGTTGTTCAGGGATTTTGGGACTGTGGATTATTTGGAGGTTGCTATTCTTGGTGTTTTCAGCAGTTGGATCTTGGACAGTTAGCGCCTTCAGGTGGGTGGCTTCGCTTTCAGGATCTATGGACTGTGCACTAATTCTATTGATATAGAATCATGCATGATAGTGATTGGACTTGGTAGCATGCTAGAATTTGAATGTTAATGTTCTTTGTATTTATCTGATGATCGTATGATCTCTTCTGCTTCCTACCACCTGTTAAATATTTGTTATCTTGGAACCTAACCTAGCACCCCCGTCATATGTTGCATGTGTAACCAGACCATTAGAAAACCCTCACTTGGGCTAGGGTTATTTATGTTTAGACATCCACACATTATGTTTCATTCCTAGACTTAGTGTTATCCTCGCCCGGGTAGTGGGCCGAGCGGTCGGGACTTCTTTTTAGTGTGGGATGCATTTGCACTCGTGCTTGGGAGCAGAGTGGAGTCTGGTAGATGTAGTGGATCGCATATCTGTACCGGGAACCATTTGAGGAAAACGGTGGTCCCGGGAGGTCTTGTTCTCTCCTATTTGGGTTGTCGCCACTGTGTTAGTGGCAGTAGTTTACTAGTGTTAGCAGGACCTAGAACCCAGAACCCTTTTCGATATACAAATGATTTTAGTCTACCAATGTTTTCTTCCAAGCATCGGAGGGCCGCTGGAGTCTGTTCTTGTTTGATTTGGACAAAGGCATCAGCCCTTCGGGGTTTGGGTAAAACACTTGTTTTCTAACTGTTTTTCTAAAGAGACCTAAAAATCATTAAAAATGGATTTCTTCTCAAAACAAGATAGCTTTTCAAAAAGGGTACTACTTTTAATCCTCACCCTGTGTGGGTTGAGTGAAAATGGTTTTCAATAACAAATGTCACCTTTTTCCTGTAAATCTCCCCACTCGAAAGGATTCGAGTGGTCTGGGTTCTAGGGGCCGTTCCTTTGTCGGGACGAAAGCCACGGGGGCCGAGCCTGGAACCTGTTCTTGTTTGATAGGGTTGTAGGTGTAGGTATCCCGAAACTTTCGGGCCCTGGTTGGTGTCTTCTGCGTGTTGTACCGAGATTGTCGTGTTCCCGAACTATAAGGGGGTCGGGAACTTCGATAGGCGGAGCCTAGAGTTTGTTATTGTTTGATAGGGTTCTAAGCACCGGCCTATCGGGTTTCCGAACCCTTATGGTGTCGGTCGTTCCTGTGAGTTTAGTGTTCTGTTGTGGGAGCCGTCTGGCGGACGGTGTCCCGGCTGTGTGGTTTTCCAGCCTGTGAGTGAGCGTTGGTGTTGTTAGTCGATCTTGTGATCGTGGTTTGGACTATAGTCTGCATGAGCCACATTTGAGCTCGACAGAGATACGCTGATACTTTCCTCGGTGGGGTCGCGCCCCTCGAGTGCCACTCCAGAGTTGGGCCTGTTACTTGCTATCGCGACTTGTCGACGCAGTCCCTCTGGCTGGCCCAGTTTTGGCAGTCACGGACACCCTACGGTAGACCCGTCTTGTTGAGGATGTGCGGCAGTAGGTGGGCGCAGGTTTGACTGGACCCTATGCGGCAGTCAGTGTAGATTGGGTGATTGTACTTTGGGAGTTAGTAGACGCATCATGTTTCCATCTGTTCCACTCCTTGAGCATCTAGATAGAGGCATAGTAGCTGTTGAGTTACTTTTCCAGCCCTTTCATTTCAGTTTTATATTGTTACTTTATGCCTCTAGTAGACTTAGTGGGCAGACCGTCGGGCTTGTTGGCGGCACCCACTGAGAACTACTTGGGACGTAGTTCTCACACCCGTCGTGGTGTCTTTTCCCACAGGGACTTCTACTCCTGTTCCTGCTGCTCCAGTTGCTGATCCGGCTGATCGAGGTAAGGGGGTCACGAGATAGATCCCTACCAGTCATCGTCGTCCAGAGAGTAGATGTACCCCTTTACTTTTGAGAGTTCATGTTGAGAGACCTTTGTAGTGAGGTATAGAGTTGTATTTTATTTTACTGCTTGAGAGACTTATGTGTTTTGGGGAGGATTTTGAGTTGTATATATTTTCATTTTCAGCAGTTTACTTTCAGCTCTGATATCTGTGTAGTATAGTTGATCTTTTGCAGGTTAGTCGCTTCGTCTATACGGGGCTTCCCGTATGGGCGGCGGATCTGTTGGCGAGCCCGGGTCGCAGTTTCGACGCCGGGGCGTGACACGAATCTGGCCCGGCCCATCACTGTGCGCGCCCGAATCTCCCACAGCGAGCCACGTGGCCCGCTTCGTGCCCCGCGCGCGCGCTCGCCAATCGCAGCGCGCCGCGTGGCAGCGCGGTCCACGGAGGGGAGCACGCCCCGTGGTTCACGGCGGGGCAGCCGGGTCGTTGCGCCCGCCAATGGGCGGGCGACAAGTGGCTGGTGCGGTCCACCGTGCGCCGCGCCCAGCGCGGAACGCCCGCTGTCGCGCGTGCGTTGACTGCCCAATCCGCGAGCGCCACGTGTCCCGCTGAAAGTCCGCCGGTCCCGGTGCACGCCCCAGTCCCGTGGACCGGCCTGCCTGCGCTTCGCCGCCTGCCATGCTTCCGGCGCTGGCCACCGGCCGCCGGAACAGTAAATTTGCGTCGAAATCCGTGTTTGGGCATCCGGGCTATGAAAAATACAAGTAGATAGTCCATTTTTATCATTTTCGCACGCTGAGTCCAAATCCGATGTCCGTTTTTCCAAATTCCACCTCTAAAATTTGTCAATGGCATCCGGACAGAAATTCTTAATCCAAATTTCGCGCTGGGTCAAATCTTGAGGTCCGATTTGCGCGCAACCATCTCCAACACACATCATAGGCCTCCCGAATCCACAATTCACTCCGTAACACCTTCGCAGAGATCCGGGTCATCACAAGGATAGATTGACCAATTTACATATTCCGTAACTTATAAACTTAACGCAAATAATATAGTATTTACCGCAATTACAGCTTGCTAGTCTTCAATATCTCCAGCGGTAGGAATGTTGTTCATGTAATCCCATCCCCACCCGCTCTTGTTTGCGAAATAGTGATATAATGAAAGAGTTCTCTTCAGAACTTTAAGTCGATTTTTATTTGGTCCTTTATTAGGTACATATTATTTCTAGAATTAAACTCGTTAACAATTATATTCCAGGCAAGGTTCGTGAAAGAACCATTTATATTGCTTCCTAGCGCGTGCTCCTCTGTCAGCAAATATAATAGGATGCCATCCATACTTTCCGTCCAGTTAGGTGTTCGCAACCATGCTTGTGCGCGCGAATTGTTTCCACCTTCAGTCGGCACATTTTCAATTTGGGGGTAGTCTTGGGTTTGTTGAATATTATGACTTGACTTAGAAAATCTCTTCCAAGGACGCATATGATGGAAATATATGTTATTGGTAGTAGGCATGCAAAACAAATGGCAGGTGTTAACCAACTTAACTAATATGAATTATGATATGAAATAGGAAATGTAGCAAAAGAAGGATGTTCTTCAAACTTTGTTTTTATCGAGGGATAGTGTTTTAATTTTAAAAGTTTGCTCAATTAGTTTCCAACTACACATGGGGGTGCAATGGATTAGAAACCCTTGCCATCTATGTCACGCCCCGGGGTCGAAACTACGACCTGGCTCGCCAACAGATCCGCCATCCGTATGGGAATCCCCGCACAGACGAAGCGTCTACCCTGCAAAGTCAGATCTATAGCTAAACATGTATCAGAGCTGAAATAAAACCAGTAGCTAGAGTAAACATGAACTGAACATCTGAATAAACAAAATCCGTAAAACATAGTCTCTCCCGCTATGTAAATAAATATACAATCCCAGACTGTCCAGTACAAAAGTGTAAACTCAAAATACAGGGTACATCTACCTCTGACTCTCAAAATAAAAGGGGAAGGGAGCTAGTCGGCCACGCCCTTACCTCGATCCGCTGTCTTCGCTCGAACGGATGCCGGAACAGCAGCCTCCGGAAAACCTATCACCGCAGCGGGCGTGAGAACTACTTCAATAGGTAGTTCCCAGTGGGTACCGTCACCAATAACCACGGTATGCCCACTAAGTCTACTGGAGGCAAAACAATAGGTATGCAAGTAATAATAAAGCTGGAAATGACACTACAGCTAATATACCTCAAGTATCATGCTCAAAGGAAAAAATCGACTAAGAACATGCTATGCATCCACTCGCTCACGCGGTGCTCTCATCAACCCAAATCTCAATGACTGCCAAAACTGGCTCAGTCAAGCCTGCGCCCCCTAGTGTATCAACTAGGTTCCCTTGTGTATCAACGACGGGTGTCCAAACGGACTATCACAGTACCACGCAAGGCAGCCTCGTCAGGCGCATCATCATCGCATCCGGAGCGGCTCTCGAGGGGAGCGACCCCACCAAGGAAAAGCGTGTCTCATTTGTCTCAATAAGCGGCATCTGCAGGCTATAATCCACAATCAAACAGATCGAAAACTCGAATGCCAACAATCTCACAATCATGTCTAGGTCGGAGAATCCTCCACGACTCAATCTGATAAAGCCCATAAAACCCCCAAGACACTAGAATTTCTGGAATTTTTCTAAATTTTTCTGAAGAAAAAGTTGGAGCCGATCCGGACTGGAAAATCCGTTCCGGATCCCGAACGCAGAAATTTTCTGCGGGTAGCCGATCCGGACTGGATTCTTGAGCCGATCCGGACCGCGGCTAGGGTTTATATGAAACAAAAGGGTATTTGATTTCTTTTTACAACAAACTTTTGTTTCCAAATCTTCAGAGTTTCTCTCTCTATAAATCAACCGATTTGGAGCCTTTCTAACTCAAGTTCTTCGGATTCAAGTAAGTTTTTGTGATCAAAACTCGATTTTCTCACTGTTTTTGCATTGTTCTTCAAAACGTGAGTGAAAATCATGATTCGAATTCAATTCTAGATAGTTTTTGATCAAATTTCTTTTGAAATAAGAACTCTGGGTGGGTTAGTTTTGTTTATATGCCTGGTATTCTCTTGATTAACGGATTTTTAAGCTTCGATTTCTAAAAATTCAGTTTTAGGGCATATAATGAGAATTTTTGTAAATCATGGAATTGATCTATTTTTAAAATTCTTTTTGCAAAACTAACTTGATTCCTAGTCTCTCTACACGATAATAATTGTTTGGGTACAATTTTTCAAATCTTTGAAAATTAAACAATTTTTCGTGTTCTTGAGTTTTAGCTCGCAGGTTTCTCATTTACTAAGGCACAAGCAAAATGGTGCTTGCATGGATTATAGTTCTTCTTGTAGCCATGGTACATACACGAGCAACAAACAAACTAAAGAGAGCGAAGAAAACTCAACGAAAAGGTGAGTATGTCCTTGTGGACGACTCGGAGACGGAATCTGTTGATTGGGATGAGCTAATGGAAGATGACGCAGCACCCGCTACATCAAAGAGGAAAGCTCCTAATACAACAAAGGCGAAGACAGCGCCTATTGCTGCAGAGAAAGGCAAAGCTCCAATGCCACCAACATCCTATTCAATGAAGAGAAAAAGGGTAGCTCGACGGATGGGACGAGCACGAGGGATTGAAATTGAGAAACCAATGGCACATAATTCACCACCTCCAAAGGAACACATGCCTATTAACATAGATTGACTGAAAGCTTTTGAGAATAGAGAGTGTATTGGGGAACGACACGTTAACATTGGAGCTCTTCGAGATCGTTCTCCAGCTTTCGGAAATCTAATTGAACAAGCTGATCTCTATCAAGTTTGCAAATTTCCTGAAACTCTTGGATATTGTTTGCATCTGGTACGGACCTTCTATACCAATGCAGTGCAGCTTCAAGAACATGAAGACGGACCAATGGAGTTTTATACGATGGTGCGAGGGACAAGGCTCAAAGTAACTCCACATCTAATTGGAGAAGTCCTAGGGATAAAATTCAGCATGACAGGGACCAATTACTTGAAAGGGAGAAGTTTAACAAACGTGTTGTGGCGAACTGTTGCGAATGGAATATGCATGACGGAGACTCAGTCGACTGGAAATTCTGTTTACTCTAAAGAACTTCGACCTGAGTACCGGTTTCTAAATTTTATCATATGTTACAATATTCTTCCGAACATGCAGACGAAAGTCCTACAATGGGATCGTATGCTTTTCTTATATCTGTTAGGACATTCGTCAGAGGCAGTAGGGTTGAACATCAATATCCCAAATGTCACTTGGTGTAGGATGGCACGGTACGTTGAACATCCTCATCCAACGGAAAGACTTCCATTTCCATTAATCATAATGAGGATCTTAAGGAAATTCAAGGTTGATACTAGCTCTTCGAGTTATCAACATAGTTTAGGTATGATTAATGATTCGACAGTCGTAAAGTCTTTTCAGAAACTGCCTCATGCCACCCTGACTCCTCCGCGTGGCAAGAAACCTTCAGTCGGTACTTCTGCATCACCCTCAAAGCAAGTACCCGTGTCAGATGATGAAGCTTCTGTGACTTCAATTTATAAGGAGCAGCAAAGGTTATCTTTTGAACAAGAACAGATCACAAAAGAACAGAAGCGCATCTCTGAGGAGCTTGAAATAATCACTGCAGCCCAGATCACTCTAATAAAGAAATTCACGTCGATGAAGAAGTTGGTGAAGAAGATATTTACAAAAATGGGATGTAGTAGCTCTGAAGATTTAGAGTCTGACAATTGACAATTTGTTAATTTCGTTTTTGCAGGTTTTAGTCTTAGTTCTGACACTTTTTGAACTGTTTAACACCCTTTTATTTTTGTAATTTTTGCTAATTTTAGTGACAAAAAGGGGGAGAGAGATATGAACGATTTGACAATGGTTTGTGAGAACTTTGGAACACTTAAACCTTGGAAGGTAAGTATGACAACAACTTTGGTTCATATTGTGAATGAATACATGCCTCGACTAACTATTTGACTAACTATTTGGGCATGTATTATTACTAACAAGTTGTTTCATGACTAACATACTTTTGACATTTGGAATTTATTGCTTAAAAGATTTGTCTATCTCTGATTGGTATTTTAATACATATCTGATTTTGTAAATGTCATGGTGAGTATAAACTTCATCTCTCTGATTGGTTTTTTGATTGTTAAATTCTTGAGGTATCTAACAATTTCTTTTGTCAAGAATTACTTCTTTTTGCAGAGAGTACAAACGTCTAAGTCTAGAGTTTGTTTTAGGAGTTTAACTCATGTATTCATTTTTATTTGGATCTCAATTGTAAATATTTGTTGTATGGTGATAGCAACAAAAATATCTTTTTGAATTTTCTTTAGTGGATTTCTGTTTTGTCACGAAACCGCCAAAGGGGGAGATTGTTAAGCAATTTGTTTTGGCGTATTTCGTGAAAGTGGTTAAGTCTTGAAGATTGAAGATGAAGATGTTTGGACCATATACCTCAATCTCAAGAAAGAAGAATTCAAAAGGATTAGGTATGTTTAACTAAATTATCTTGGTGATCCGAATACTTCTTATTGTGTAGAAACACTTGGATGGGTTTTTAATCGCATAAAAATCAAGAAACCGGACTGTTATATGTTCAGGATCCGGATCAGAGTAATCCAGTCCGGACCCCGAACGTAGGTAGGTTCATGCGCAAATCCAGTCCGGAACACCCTTGGTTCAGTCCGGACCCCGAACGTGGATTTTGCTCAAATCGCATGAACAGTCCGGACCGTAGGTATTTCAGTCCGGACCCCGAACCTTGTTTTTTCAGGAATTCTCTGAAAAGCAACGACAGTCCGGATCAAGCTGTCACGCCCCGGGGTCGAAACTGTGACCCGGGCTCGCCAACAGATCCGCCATCTGTACGGAAACTGCCGCACAGACGAAGCGTCTACCCTGCAAGTCAAAATCTATAGCTAAAACATGTATCAGAGCTAAAATAGAACTAACAACCAAGAGCTATAGAAATCCACTGAACATCTGATCTAAATAAAATCATCCTCGATACAACATCTCTCGACTGTCAAAATATACAAAAGCCTCACTAATCACTCAGACTGTCCAGTACAAAAGTAGAAACATAAAATACAGGGTACATCTACCTCTGACTCTCAATACGGTAAGGAACTACTCAGCCTCGTCCTCACCTCGGTCAGCTGTCTCCGCACGAACCCAGCCGGAACAGCTACCTCAGGAACCTGTCACCGCAGCGGGTGTGAGATCTACTGCAGAAGGTAGATCTCAGTGGGTACCGTCACCAATATCCACGGTATGCCCACTAAGTCTACAGGAGGCACAAAAGATAGGTATGCAGATAGATATATAAATGGAAGCAGGAAAAGAGCTACAACTAAATGTCTCAACATAATGCCCATGAAAATCTCTACTATGAACCTGCTATGCATACTCCCTCACTACTAAATGCCTCAAGTATCATGCTCAAAGGAATACCCATCTAAGAGCAAGCTATGCAACACTCGCACACAAGGTGCTCTTAAAATCCAAATCTCAATGACTGTCCAAAGCTGGCACAGTCGAGCCCGCGCCTGTCGTCTAGGAACGCACCTGCCCACTCCATGTGGGGCGTCCTACTGACCACTACGGACGCACCTGCCCACTCCCCGTGGGACGTCCTACGAACCTATCCACTGCGTGTGGGGCGTACTACGCACCTACCCACTCTCTGTAGGGCGTACTACGCACCTACCCACTCCACGTGGGGCGTACTGCTGACTACTATGGACGCACCTGTCCACTGCGTGTGGGGCGTACTACGCGCCTACCCACTCCCTGTGGGGCGTACTACGCACCTACCCACTCCACATAGGGCGTCCTCGGGGGGAGCGACCCCTCAGAGCTCTAGTATCTAGTCAGTCTCAACTGTCTCATAAATGGCACATGCAGGCTATGATCCTCGATCAAACAGATCGGATACCCAATACCATATAACATACCACAGTCGGGAACCCTCCACGACTGGATCAGGGAATGCCAAACCCTCTCATAGCTATGTCGGAGAACCCTCAACGACCCAATCTGATAATGCACATCCCATGGCTAAGTCGGGAAACCTCCACGACTCAATCTGCCAGAGCCCAATCTCTCGAAATCAAATCGGAGAATCATCTCCACTACTAAATCAGAAAATATACCCATGATCTAGAATAATCCCACCAAGGATCTCAACTCACCTGACACTAGAAACTCATCACACAGAGCTCTAAAAATCAACTCGGCCCCCCGGCACGAGGACACAAGCATCCTGGACCTACTCAATCTCTGTGGAAGCTCACAACAATTCCAAGCTATATTAAAATCTCAGTTTTCCTTTAAAACTGGTTCGCCGATTTTTAGAACGGTTCAGATGCCTATCTAATGCCAACCAAACATGCAATCTAGTGTCATCTCATCCCTAGATCATGCTAAAAATATCTGGGGCCCATAAATGTCTTTCTATACTTTTCTAGGCAACTATCAGATTTACCAACTATATAAATATTAAGCTAAACATGATCAACATCATACAATAGCTTTAGAAGGCATTCCATACATCTTGAAGAAATTCCAACCCACCTCAAATGCATTTCGCAGGCAACGCAGAAATCGGTGAAGCGCCGAATTTGCACATTGTCAAAAAACCGCCGGAAACAGCACCTCGGCCCCGCGCGCGCGCACCTCTGCTACGCGCCCAGAAAAAAATCCCGAAGCTCACAGCACTCTCCAATGATCTCTAGGATGCTCCAATAGCGCTCGGTCAACCCGCGGTCAACACAAAAATCCAAACTGTCGGCTCGCCTGCGCACGCTGCCCGTGCTACGCCGCGGCTCCGCACCTTACGCAGAGCAACCCGAGGGCTCCAACAGCCCTTGCACACTCAGCGGCTCCATACCACACAGGGAAAAAGAAGGAAAGGATTAGAAAAACCAACTCAAGAATCCAAACCTCAGCCTGAAATCCAACATCCAAGGAAAAATCCAAAAACTCGGAGAAATGCAACGTACTCACCTCCACCGTGTCCGCGCACGCACACGAGCCCCAATCGGGCTCTCCAACCGGGCAAGCTCCCTGTCGCGCTCACGATCCACATCCGAAGCCTCGGCGCGAAGAACACTCCTCCAAAAATCCTCCGCCACTCCCTCTCAACCTCTCTCTCTCTATCTTTTCCTTCTTTTTCTTTTCCTTGCATTCTCTCTTTCTTTCTTTTCTTTCTTTCTCTTCTCCTTTCCTTTGCTCTGTCGTGGAGAGAACAGGCAGCTGGGGGGGGGGGGGGGGGGGGGGGGCTCTTATAGAGCGTGGCATACAAGGGAGGTGAATTTACCAAAAAACCCTCGCTCAAAATATCATGAATCTTCTAATTGGGCATTCTGGGAGTCTGTGTACCGGTACCTCTAATTGAGTACCGGTACCAAGTAGCTCGGGTTCCGGAACACGGGGTCTGGTTCCGGAACCAACCCTCCAGTTCCGGAACCAAAGTCCAAGTTTCGGAACTCCAACCCTCCAAATCCGAAAAATCCATTCTGAAGCACCAATTTCCTCGCCGTCAACTCGCTTTATGCCCCGGAAGCTTCCGCATCACTCTAAAATCTCCCGATCCCCACTGTAAACATAAAGTACACATGTCCAAAGCTTTTCCCACTCAAAAGCTCGACGGTGGAGTCGGTGCTCAATCCCACAATCCGGTGCTCTCACAAGAGAATCCTTACTTGCCAAGTCCAACTCACTTTTTGTCTTCGGGGCCTCCGCATCAGTACGAATCCACCCGAACTCCGCTGTAAACTGGAAATACACATGTCTCAACCCATGCCAAATTCTTATGCACATCCGCGGAGTTGGTTCTCTAACCAATCCAATTCCCACTAGTACTCTATAAGTACACAATACCCCGACATCACTGATTCAAACTGGGCTACCCAGTTTCGACGCTCTAACTCACCTTCCATCCCAATGGATTCTGCGTCGATCCAAAATAAACAGAACTCAGCTGTAAACCCCAAATGGAACATGCCCGAGGCGATTTCTCCGCACCACGCCATCTTGCGAGGTCAGTACACTCTACAAAGTTCCCGTACTCTACACAAGCCAAATCCAGTCCGGATCGTCGTGCGGGTAAAAATCTGTTACAGTCAGTTTTTGATTCTTATCCTCTTCCAATGGTTTCTAACCTATAAATAAACCCTAATTCTATCTTTTAGGGTAATCCACAATAAGTTTTTTATCCCGTAAATGAACGAGAAAAATTAACGGAGAAAAAACTTATAAATCCACATATAGAGAAGAAAGGAAAAAATAGATTTATTCTATGTTTCTTCATCTATATTAATTAATTTGATTCTAGGTTTTCATACTCAGATTTTGAGTAGAATCAAATTAATGAATACTTAGATGGCATTTCCGATCTATCTTTGATCTAAGTATTCGGCGGATTATCACCACCAACAAAACAACGATTTTCCCCAAAATCGGCGCGTGGATTCGCGTGGCCTTGTGGATTCAAGGTGCTACCACTCTCGTGGATTCGGAGCGAGGTACGTTCATGTGATCGAGACGTACTACCTGGTGGAGACCGTGGATTCGGTCAGACGTCGTGGATTCGACGTTGGACGCCGTGGATTCGGCGTTGGACGCAAATCGTGGATTCGAGGCGCGTTGTGGAGCGAGCGGAGAAGATCAACTTGGAGAGTATGGAAAAAGGATGAGTCGTGTGTGAGTACGGTATATCACCTTTGTACGTGTTTAATCTTAGTTGATTTCACCGTGTTATCGGTCCCGTGGTTTTTTACTCCTGGTTTTGAAGTTTTCCACGTAAAATCTCTGCGTGTTATTTTCATTTCCGCATTGGGTTTTATTACGCAAAGATTTTTGAGTGTTTATTGTTTACACCTATTCACCCCCCTCTAGGTGTTTTTTCCCCTATTTAGATCATATTTATCATAACCCAACACCCTTGACTTAGAGCTTGTCGTTGTAGTATTTGCATTGAAGTTGTGGCGCCACTACCTCTATGGGGAGCACTGCGAGATTTACACCAACCACAAGAGCCTGAAGTATCTGTTTACACAAAAAGAGCTGAACCTGAGACAGTGCAGATGGTTGGAGTTATTAAAAGATTATGATGTGGATATCCTTTACCATCCTGGCAAAGCCAACGGGGTTGCAGATGTCCTGAGTAGGAGAGCGGTGCAGAGCTTGTCTATGCTGATTACTAACCAGGCGCCACTACTTGAGGAGATGAGGCGGCTTGAGCTAGAGGTTGTGTCCCCTGGGGTCTCTGCTAGACTGACGTCTTTAGTCGTGCAGCCCACTCTGCTGGACAGGATCAGAGAGAGACAGAGTGAGGACCCCCACTTGACTAGGATTAGAGATCAGATTCCGAACGATCAGTCAGGGGATTTTACAATGGATGTCTCGGGAGTACTGCGGTACAGGGACTGAGCATGTGTGCTAGTGGACTCCGAGATCAGAGAGTAGATTTTGAGAGAGGCCCATTATACACCTTATACCCTTCATCCTGGTGGGACTAAGATGTATAAGGACCTCAAGGCACACTTCTGGTGGAACGGCATGAAGAGGGATATAGGGAGGTTTGTGGCTCAGTGTTTAACTTGCCAGCAGGTAAAAGCTGAGCACCGGGTGCCTGCCGGCAAGTTACAGAGTCTCCCAATCCCTGAGTGGAAATGGGATCACATCACGATGGATTTTGTAGTCGGATTACTGAGGGCCCAGGGAGGAGCCGATGCCATTTGGGTGGTTGTGGATCGACTGACCAAGTCCACTTACTTTTTGCCGAGGCAGACTACATGGACGCTGGAGCGGCTGGCTCAGCTGTATTTGGATGAGGTGGTGAGGTTACATGGAGTGCCCGCCTCTATTGTATCAGATCGAGACCCGAGGTTTGCCTCATGTTTTTGGGGGAGTTTACAGACTACCTTGGGGACTCAGCTTAGATTCAGTATAGCTTTTCACCCCCAGACTGATGGGCAGTCAGAGCGCACTATACAAATCCTTGAGGACATGCTGAGGGCTTGCACATTGGATTTTGGCGGGGGATGGATTCGACACTTATCATTGGCAGAGTTTGCGTACAACAATAGCTTTCAAGTGAGCATCCAGATGGCTCTGTTTGAAGCATTGTATGGACGCAAGTGTCGATCCCCTCTTTACTGGAGTGATGTGGGTGAGAGACGAACATTGGGGCCCGAGTTATTGCTTGAGGAAGAGGAGAAGATCAGGGTGATCAGGCGGCACCTTCAGACAGCCCAGAGCAGACAAAGGAGCTATGCTGATGTACGGCGATGAGACTTAGAGTTTCGGGTTGGAGATCATGTATTTCTGAAAGTCTCGCCGTCCAAAGGGATCAGGAGATTTGGAATTCGTGGGAAGCTTAGCCCCCGTTATTTTGGACCTTTCGATTTATTGGAGCGTATTGGGCCAGTTGCCTATAGACTTGCACTTCCCCCGAGACTAGCCGGTGTGCATGATGTGTTCCACGTCTCTACCCTGAGGAGGTATGCCTTCGACCCGTCGCACGTCATCGATTTCACACCACTTGAGATCAGCGAGGATCTGAGGTACGAGGAGCGGCCACTGTGGATTCTGGATCGAGAGGTGAGAGAATTGTGCAGTCGGGCCATCCCTTATGTGAAGATCTTGTGGAGCAACCATGGCGAACGCGAGGCTACCTGGGAGCTTGAGTCGACGATGATGGACACCTACCCCTACCTTTTCGAGGTCCCGGCTTGAGGTATGACTTTTGTTTCGAGGATGAAACTTTTTCTAGTGGGGGAAGATATAGTGGCCCAAATCCCCATGTAGCTTTTTTCCGTGAATCCACGATGTGAAACACCTATTATTAGTGTGTCGGGCCCGTAACGCATTAAATGGATGCGTTAGATGGACTCAATGAGGTTCCTGAATCAAGCCTGTCTTTCGGTTGCTTTTGCCGAATTTAGAAGAGGTTTTAGGCTGATCGGAGGTCGGATTTGGATTCAGCGCGGAAAAATGCTTGGAAACGGCTATTTGCTGGTATTTATCTGAGTCCGGATGCCCAAAAATGGGCTCCCGGAAGTTTTCAGTGGATTCGGGTGCATGGGGGAGGCCGTAGACCGACAGGGTACCACGTGGTGGCCTATCATTGGCCGGTTCACAGAGCGCGGTCCACGGAGCGGCGCGGGGTGGCGCATGGACTCGGCGGAGGACACGTGGCGCTCCTGGATTGGCCGTCGCACATTGCGCGGTCCACGGAACCCCGCGCGGGTGCATAGACCGGGCGCGGGGACACGTGACAGCTCAGGAGTGGCGGGCTCATGGTGCGCGGTGCACGGAGGCGCACGAAGGCGCCTCGGGGCGCGTGCGTGGCAGGGTGGCAGGCGGCACGCCTGCCCGCACGTGCGAGCGGTCGGGCGTGGGCCAGGTGGCGCCACGCTATTCGCGGGCGCTACCTACCCCGCTGACCGCGAGCGCGACGCATGGTGGCTTCCGACTGGGCTTGCACACACTGTCCCGTGTTCGGGACGCGTGTTAAGCCCAGGTAAATCCGGGCGCTCCTCGCGGGGAATCTCCCAGGAGATTCGGGCGCCCGAATTCGGTCCGAGCGCCCGAATCTCGGGAGAAAATAGGGATTTTGAATTTTGTTGTGCTAGGCCTATAAATAAGCCCAGATAGGCTTCGTTTTCGGTTTTTCTGGGCGTTTTCTCTCCGAGGCTTCTACAGTAAACTTCTTCTTCTACCAGTGTTACATCTTGTGGCGGATTTTTGGGATTTTAGGAGGCCACTATTCCGACTTCTACGGCGATTCGGCGCGCTATGACGCTTCTTCTCAGGCAACCTTTTCCGTCGCATTTCGGTGCGCGGACTCCCCTGGGCTACCCCGACAGAGTTTTTGGGCGATTCTTGCGCCGGTATTTCCATGACGGTAGTGCTACGACCTTTGTATTTTCAGCTTCTCCTCATTCTGAGCTTTTCTTGGGTTTTTCAGGCCATCTTGTGACCCCATTTTCTGCGGCGGAGTTTTGGACAGCACCGGAGTCTTTGTGGGTTTTCTCTACTCACGAGAGTCGGAACGAGGAGTGCAAGTACTCGATTCCTATCTACGCGATGCAAGGAACATCATCGTGATTTTTTTGGATTTTTTTGAGGTTGTCTCGAAGGTGAAAATCCTACTTTTTCTGGTCGGAGTTGTAGGTTTTTATTATAATTTAAGGACCCACACGGATCTAAATAGGTACTATCAAACAACTAGAGGGGGGGGGGTGAATAGGTGTAATACTTATAAAACCAATCTCAGTGCAAAATAAAAACCAATGCGGAAAATAAAAATAGCACACCAAGATATACGTGGAAACTCCAATCCAGGAGAAAAACCACGGGACCAACACGCAATAACAATCCACTAAGAATAGAAGAATAACAAGGTGATTACCGACTCCACGGACTCCAACCCCTCCTTCAACTTCTTCGGATCTTGCGCTCCACCGATTGCACGTCCACGCAATAACAATCCACTAAGAAAAGAAGAATAACAAGGTGATTACCGACTCCACGGATTCAACCGCTCCTTCAACTTCTTCGGACCTTGCGCTCCACCGATTGCACGTCCACTGCACACGTTCGAATCCACGAACGCCACTCGAATCTACGAGCACACGTTTCGAATCCACGAAACGCCTTTAACACACCGAATCCACGATGCCACGTCGAATCCACGATGCAAACTTAGCCGATAGAAATATTGGTTTCGATGGTGATCCTTTGCTTAGATTATCATTGAAGAACCGTAGAAGGAATCTCTAAGCAAAGACTAGATCAATTCGACAAAAGATAGATCTTGGAAGAACCGTCGAATTGACCTAAAAGAGGCTATAAAGAAGAACGATAAAAACCTAGCCTCTAGGGTTGCTCTCAAGTGTTTTATAAATTAATCGGTAGTTCTTGAGAAACCCTAAGTGTCTATTTATAGTTTAGAAACCTTTGGAAAGAGATAAGCATCAAAAACTGACTTAACAGAAATTTTCCCGCACGACGATCCGGATCGGATTTACGGCGATCCTGACTGTCGTCTTTTTTCAGCAATTCCTGAAAAAACAAGGTTCGGGATCCGGATCGGAATTCTGATCCGGATCGGAATTCTGATCCGGATCGGAATTCTGATCCGGACTCTGAACATCCAATTTGTCCAGTTTTTGATTTTTAAGCAATGAAAACTTATCCAAGTGTTTCTAAACTACACAAATGTATTCGGATCACCAAAATTATTTAGTTAAACGTACCTGATCATTCCGAATCCATTTTCCTTAAGATTGATGTATATGATCCACAATTCTTCAACTTCAATCTTCAAGACTCAAAACACTGAGTGTCAACTTGAGATCTTGTTGAATCTTCTCTGAGTCTTCAATTGCTGATTGACAATTTGATCACTTCAAGACTCCGACTCAACACACGAAATATGCCAACACAAAAAGCCGTAACAATCTCCCCGTTTGGCAATTTCGTGACAAAACCCAAAAATACATAAAACGCTCAAGACACTCATCTTAAACCAAAAAAAAAAATCGAAACTCAATGTCATCACCAAAACATTGACTTTCTTTCCGTGAAAGATCCAATAAACAAAAATTACATTTGAACCAGTCTTAGAACAAACTCTATGACTTAGGACTTGAAGTCTTAAAGTGATGTAGATCCTGCAAAATAAAACTCCAAACAAATCAAAAGTCAGTTGTCAGAAATAAAATGTAAATCCTACATTTGATTCGTCCTTTTGGTTCTTTTTGTTTTCGGCTCCTTTTTCATCATCTCTTTTCTTTATCTCCCCCTTTCTTGAGCATCTCTGTTCTCCCCCTATCTCTGTTCTCCCCCTATTTCTGTTCTCCCCCTTTTTGTCACAAATTGTCAAACAGTGAATATAGGCAAAAAGAAATCACTAACAACATTAGTTCATAGAGAAAGAGAGATAAAAGCTCAGTTCCGGTATATAACAAAAACATAGATTGCGTACCGGTACTCGAAAGCAAAAATCAAATAATTTCTTGAAACAAATCCAGATTTTGAAATATTTGAATTACCGATTTGTATTCCATCAAGAAAACAATTTAAGTGCTTGAGAATAATATGAGATCACATAGATGTCATTCAATCCAATTAATTTTACAAAAATTAAAAAGATTTACTCCGAAATCATGAAAAACAAAGATAAAACATTATAAACCGTTTTTCATATTATATACGTCAAACACAAGTCATCAAAAATAATCTTGAGATCCAAAGTCTATCAAGATGTAACGGATTTACAAAGATGACTTACAGAGATTTCCAAATGACATCAATTTTGAATTTTACCCTTTCAAATTTGAGATAAGCACTAAAATACTTAAGGGTGGCTCTTTGAGCATCTTTCAACTATCCCACCTTATACCAACCAGGAGATTGTTCAAAATATGAACTTTGAATTTAAATCTCCGAATGCTTCATCTAAAAAATTTTAAAAATATTTTTCTAGCATCCAAAACATGTGGTAGCTTCACACACTAACCGGACGACCGGGGTGGCAGCTCTTTCCAATATGTGGTGGTAGTTTTCACACTCCTTTCGGATGTAACTCTTTCCACATCTTTTGCAAATCATTTCATTACCCTTGTAAGAAAAATACAATCTCTTATGTGAAAGAATTAAATCCCAAATTTTAGTCGATCGGTTGTCTCATGTTTATCACAAAGAACTCACACAACCGAGATAGATTAATCATCTAAAGATCACACATGATTACTAAAATTTGATGAATATAATTATCAAAAACTCCTATAATGAAGTATCTTCAAGAATTATGATTATGGAGTAAAGTTGATAATTCATATAAAATTAAATTGGAGTGATTGAAAGTGAAACCCTTTTTATTCAATGCACTTGTTCGTTAAAACCCTTTTGTTCAAAAACAAAACATAAAAACGAAGAGCATTGAAAACATGTAATGCAGAGATTCAGAAAAATATGAAAGGAAAACCAATCAAAGCATTACATACAGTCATAAGCTATTTAGAACTTAAGACAAGGAAAGATATCACCTTTCCGAATCCAAAATCGTCGAATTTTGGGTTGTCTTGATTCACTGTGGCCGGGAGTTGATAGCTTTGACTGTTGATCCACCTTAGGTCTTTGCCTCGCAGTGATCCACTTGAATGATTGATGTTGTGGCTCGGATATTTGGTGGGTTGAGTGAACTCCTTTGACTTGATGAGTCTTTTGATTCCGTTGAGTTCGCTCCGTAGATGAAGTTGTCGAAGAATTCCTCTTTCTCTTTTTCGGGCACGACTTCATCAAGTGACCTTCAAGTCCACATTGGTGACAAGTTCTTCCTTTCAATTTAGTTGTGGAACTTGAAGCCTTCACAGTTTGGTTCTTTTTAAATCCCAAACCAACCTTGCTTGTTTGACTTAATCCAGATATACAATCAAATTTCTTGGAACCGGTTGAAAGCCTTTGTACGTCGGATTTAAGTTGATGAACTTGCTTGGTCAAAGCTTGGTTGGTGACATGAATTTCCTCAAACTGTTTTTCAAGAAAATCAATCTTGTTAATATGGGAATTAACGATCGTTTCCGATTGATTTATCTTTTCTTGGAGGATTTTATTATTATCCAATAAAAGCTCTCGTTCCTCCTCGAGATCATGAAGTTTGATCGTTAAAGCATGATTCTCGTCTTGAATCTCAAGTCGTTGCTTCCTCAACTTCTTAATATGCTTGGCCATCTTCTTTGATTCCGTAAGAAGTTGTTGATATGCCTCAACGAGTTCTTCTTCGTCCGACTCCCCCTCACTTGATGACTCTCCGCCGGATGTTGATGTTTCATGCAAAATCAAAGGAATAGAGTCAGTGATTAAAGATGATAAACAAATATTAGAAGAGGGAATATGAGAGGCATGTAAGGCAACGACTTTTTCCTCTTTACTTGAGGTCGATTCATTAGAAGTAGAATCGTCCCAAGTTTTCGCTTGCAAAGCCTTCTTTATATATGATTTCGGAGAAGGACAATCCGTTGAAATATGGCCGTAGCCTTTGCATCTGTAACATTGGATTTTCCCTTCGAATTCATCTTTTTCCTTAGAAGGTTTTGCAGAGCT
This sequence comes from Tillandsia leiboldiana, assembly GCA_029204045.2. Taxonomy (NCBI): domain Eukaryota; kingdom Viridiplantae; phylum Streptophyta; class Magnoliopsida; order Poales; family Bromeliaceae; genus Tillandsia; species Tillandsia leiboldiana. Next base: position 12,164,083 of record CM055074.1, on the reverse strand, counting down.
TTTGAGGTTAGAGGATTTAGAACCCGATGATCCTTTAGTTGGTTTCGAGGATGAAGATCCATCGGTTCGATTCTTCCAAAACTTCCGACGAAATTTCTTTACGATCCGCGCCGATTGTTCTTCAAAATCGGCGAAAGAGATTTCATCATCGGAACTTGATTCGCTATCTTCTTCCTTTGTTGATTTGAATGCAATACCTGTAAGCTTAGAAGAAGACTTGGAAGAAACTTGATTAGTAGGAAAAGTCATTTCATAAGTTTGCAAAGCACCTACTAATTCCTCTACTCTCATCTCATCCGGATGACTAACGGTTTCAATGGCGGTAACCTTTGCCCTAAACCATTCCGGAAGAGTCCGAAGTATCTTTCTTACAATTCTCGACTCCGGGATTTTTTCTTCTAAATTAGCACAAGTATTGATCACATCTTGAAGTCTAGTGTAATAATCTGTAAACAATTCATGCTCATCCATATGAATAGAGTCAAATTGACTTGTAAGTATCTGGAGCTTTTGAATTTTTACTAGATTAGTACCCTCATGTGTAATTTTGAGAATATCCCAAATTTCCTTCGCGGTTTCACACGCGGAAATTCGTGTGAACTCAGTCGAGGAAAGAGAATTAAATAAAGCGTTCATACCCTTCCCATTGTAAGAAGAACTTTCGAATTCCGCTTGGGACCATCTAGAGCGAGGTTTTGGGGTAGTAGAATTTCCTACTTCCTCAACAGGATGCACCCAACCGTATTCGACGGATTGCCATACCCGCTCATCAATTGCGATGAGAAAAGCTCTCATCCGCACTTTCCAATAAGCATAATTAGTCCCATCAAAAAGAGGAGGTCTATAAATATTACCACTTCCACCTAACATGATAGATAAACCTAAAACCCGCTCTGATACCACTTGTAGGTTTTTATTATAATTTAAGGATCCACACGGATCTAAAGAGGTACTATCAAACAACTAGAGGGGGGGGGTGAATAGGTGTAATACTTATAAAACCAATCTCAGTGCAAAATAAAAACCAATGCGGAAAATAAAAATAGCACACCGAGATATACGTGGAAACTCCAATCCAGGAGAAAAACCATGGGACCAACACGCAATAACAATCCACTAAGAATAGAAGAATAACAAGGTGATTACCGACTCCACGGACTCCAACCCCTCCTTCAACTTCTTCGGATCTTGCGCTCCACCGATTGCACGTCCACGCAATAACAATCCACTAAGAAAAGAAGAATAACAAGGTGATTACCGACTCCACGGATTCAACCCCTCCTTCAACTTCTTCGGACCTTGCGCTCCACCGATTGCACGTCCACTGCACACGTTCGAATCCACGAACGCCACTCGAATCTACGAGCACACGTTTCGAATCCACGAAACGCCTTTAACACACCGAATCCACGATGCCACGTCGAATCCACGACGCAAACTTAGCCGATAGAAATATTGGTTTCGATGGTGATCCTTTGCTTAGATTATCATTGAAGAACCGTAGAAGGAATCTCTAAGCAAAGACTAGATCAATTCGACAAAAGATAGATCTTGGAAGAACCGTCGAATTGACCTAAAAGAGGCTATAAAGAAGAACGATAAAAACCTAGCCTCTAGGGTTGCTCTCAAGTGTTTTATAAATTAATCGGTAGTTCTTGAGAAACCCTAAGTGTCTATTTATAGTTTAGAAACCTTTGGAAAGAGATAAGCATCAAAAACTGACTTAACAGAAATTTTTCCGCACGACGATCCGGATCGGATTTACGGCGATCCTGACTGTCGTCTTTTTTCGGCAATTCCTGAAAAAACAAGGTTCGGGATCCGGATCGGAATTCTGATCCGGATCGGAATTCTGATCCGGATCGGAATTCTGATCCGGATCGGTTCAGGATCAGAATTCTGATCCGGACTCTGAACATCCAATTTGTCCAGTTTTTGATTTTTAAGCAATGAAAACTTATCCAAGTGTTTCTAAACTACACAAATGTATTCGGATCACCAAAATTATTTAGTTAAACGTACCTGATCATTCCGAATCCATTTTCCTTAAGATTGATGTATATGATCCACAATTCTTCAACTTCAATCTTCAAGACTCAAAACACTGAGTGTCAACTTGAGATCTTGTTGAATCTTCTCTGAGTCTTCAATTGCTGATTGACAATTTGATCACTTCAAGACTCTGACTCAACACATGAAATATGCCAACACAAAAAGCCGTAACAGGAGTGCTGTAGAGTTTTGTTCTTGAGGAGTATCGCGCTTACCGCGGTGTTTAATTTGTATCTTGGCCTACAGGTGTCGGAACGGGGCGTGCGAGTACTCGATCTTCATCTACTCATCGCGAAAATCACAGCGGTGATTTTTTTGGAACTTTCGGAGTTCATCTCACAGGTGAAAATTTACCCTTTTCATCCTGTTGGTGGGTACTACTTGAGAATTTTATGGACATACATAGGGGGATAGCGATTATGACCGATGACTTACCTCTTGCGAGATTATTACTTGATAAACCTTCTTTTATCTTTCTTGAGGATATTTGCATGCTTATATGGAAAGTGATTTGTGTCATGTTAGCATTTAACCTTCCTATGAGTTTGTTTACTAAATTTAGGTTATCATGCTCTAATCAATGTAAGAACAACGATATCTGTCTTTCTTTTGCCATCATGAGGACACTTGCATGCTTGTATGGTCATCTAGATAGGCCACCTTTTTCTGCTACACTATCATGCTGGGATTTGACTTAGGAGAAACCATGATTGCTTCTTTTCTGTACGGATTGCTACAGTGTTTGTGTTTGTGGAGTTTCGCGCCCACCGCGTTGCGGAATTTGTAACTCGGCCTACGGGACTCGGTTTGGGACGTGCAGGTACTCGTTTCGAAGGGCTCGACGCGACGATCGCAGCGGTATTTTTGTTGGAATTTTAGGAGTCCATCCTACAGGTGAAAACCGAGCCACTTCTTGACTATTTTTGGACAACGGTTGAATGTGGAATTGTATGTTTAATTGGGCACCGGTTGGTATTTTTGCAGTTGTTGTGATGGGCGACGTATTCTTGGGCGAGAGTTCTTCCCGGATTTGGAGTTAGCGTTTGAGGTGGGTGTTGTTGCGAACCTCTCACTTTTGACTACCCACTAGGCATATTGGAGTAATTTCTGTGTTAAAAGGCATTATTGCACCCTAGGGTTGACACTTGCATGCTTATTGAGATAAAGGGGACTGTACGTTAGAACTGGCTTGTATGGGGATATTATCATGTCGAAAGAGAAGGCCAACTTATATATTGTCAGCATGATGCATGTGGTATAGGCAGGCATAGGCTATTTTGCACTTATTATTCTTATGCAATTATCAACATCTTGGAATATTATTGTGGGGATACATATGCATGCTAGTGAGTACTTATTTGTTTATGCAAAAAGGGATTATCATGTTGGGACAATTGATCTAGCCTATTTGAGAGTACTATTAGATGCTTTCCTTTTATTCTACCTGAGAACACTTGCATGCTTGTATGGTCATCTAGATAAGCCACCTTTTTCTGCTACACTATCATGCTGGAACTTGACTTAGGAGAAACCATATTTTTTGTTTTTCTCCTCTCATGCTAGACTCAGGGTATTAGTAGCTCGTGCGCGAGCAGGGGGTTTTGGGATAGTGTAGTCAGATTCTTGGGTTCTGGGATAGGTTGGTTTGAGGGCAGGGTATTGCGGCGACCGCGGACATTGGGCGGTCGACCGGGTAGTTTCGGTTGCATCAGATCGGGGGGATCGGGCTTTCTTTAGTGGATGGGTTTTTCCCACTTTGATCAGAGTCGTAATCCGGTTCTGCTAGTTATGATACTTATGTTACTGGTTACTGGTTACTTGTTACTTTACTCGTGTGGGTCGCTCCCCTCGAGTGCCACTCCGGAGTGTGCGACAGGCAGGCTTTGAGTCCTCGGGACTCCTTTGCATCGGTGTTATGCGTGGGCTGGCATACCCGATGCGGCAGGCAGAGCAGGCAGTACCAGTGTTGACTGGTGGTCGGATTGGTTTTTCAGGCAGGCATTTAGATACTGATGCATACTTTTAGCTATTCTTATTAGCTTGGCATTTAGAGGCATATTAGTGGTAGCTTTCTTCAGCATTTATATTCTTAGCATACCACCTCTCTTTCCTTTTTGCCTCTGGTTGTCCTAGTGGCCTTGTTAGAGTTTGAGGCTTAACCCACTAGGGGAGGCTACTGTTTTTATAGTAGTTCTCACCCCCATTGTTTTTCTTCTTTTTGTTCCCCCCCTGTTTTGCAGAGTCTTCTGCGGGAGTGGCTGGACCATCTTCGGCAGATCGAGGTAAGAGGATAGCGGACTAGATAGTCGTCTACCCGTCTGCGAGCATAGTAGTATTTTGGTTGTATCCCCTATACACTCAGACAGATGTATTTTTTTTTTTTTGGGTCTGGCTTCGGCCAGCTGGTTGTATTTTATTTGGTGAGCTGGGAGAGACATATGTATTTATTTGAGAGTTTTATTATACTTTTATTTTCCAGCTGTGGTCTGAGATGTATTAGTTTTAGTTCAGCTCTGTTGTATGCTCGTTACTATATCTTTTATATCTGAGCAGGTTACCAGCGCTTCGTGTACACGGGAAATTCCGTGTGCACGGCGGATCTGTGGACGGGCCCGGGTTCTGGTTTACACCCGGGGCGTGACAGATTAGGTTGGTATCAGAGCTTAGGGATAGGTCAGTTGGGACTTAGGAAATCCTAGGCTTTTTGGCAAACCCTAGGATGGCAGGGCATGAGTGACGTGATATTTTGCGGAAGTCGGCGATTTATTTATTGGACTCTTCCTGTGAGTGAAGAGGGATTAGCATATCCTATTCTGGTGGACATGTTGGCTGCAGACAACATAAAGTTACAGAAATAGGGGGATGTCATTGACTTTCACTAGATTGGGTCGAGTATGGTTTTGTTACTGACGTGTGGTTTATTGTGGCAGGATGCCTCCCCGATGTCAGATCCCTACCCGGGGTACCCCTATACCCCCGGAGGAGCCAGAGCAGTCGAGACCTTCTGAGCACAATGAGCTGAGGGTCATGATAGCCCAGTTGGCAGAGAGCCATCGCAGGCAGGAGCAGAGGATCGATCAGTTGCTTGCCCAGAGAGAGGCACCGCCCCCGACTGTTTCTGAGGCCCTGGCACCACCAGTTGTACCACCTGTACCGACGGCGCCATCATCGAGTAGTGGGGCACAGGGAGCGATCCAGCCGTTGACCCCGGCTGAGGAGATGGACATCGCCGACAAACTCATCAAGTTTTGTCAGCGAGGACCGCCGAGATTTTCGGGGTGGGATACACAGCCGTGGGAGATCGGGATGTAGTTGGCTGCGATGGAGAAGCTATTCAGGGACTTCTTCATCGATCCGAGGTATCGGGTGCACATGGATGTGCACTGTTTGGACGGAGATGCAGACGCCTGGTGGCAGCGGGTAGAGCCACTGGAGCTTCAGGTTACCCGGCAGCTACCGTGGTCCGAGTTCCGCCGTATGATATTGGACACCTATTTCTCGACTAGTGTGAACCAAAAACATGAGGATGACCTGAAGAACCTGCAGCAGGGCGATCGACCGGTACAGGCCTATTATCAGGAGTTCACGCAGTTGCTCAACTGCGTGCCTTTCGTTGCTCGGGATGGACCCCATCAGGTGGAGCTATTTGAGGCAGGTCTCCGCACTGAGATTTATACATTGGTGCATGCCCAGCGGCTTCTGACTCTTGAGGAGGCCGCGGAGCATGCCCAGTGGGTTGAGAGAGGAGACCATGTAGTCGCCAGGCGAGGCGGTGTAGTCGCGTAGAGCTCCGATAGGAAGCGGCCAGCACCAGAGGACAGGGGACAGGCCAGTTCGTGGAGACCGCCACGACCGCCGCGGCCTCAGTTTTCCGGCCGTGAGCGTTCGGAGCGGCGAGGGCCTGGTGGATCCCAGAGGCCCCCACAGCATCATCAGCAGCAGCAGCATCAGCAGAGGTCCCATCCGAGGCAGCAGAGATCACAGCGGCAGTCTCAGAGACAGCAGCAGCAGTCGAGGCAGACCCAGCCTTCTGAGAGGTGTGTTTTCTGCAGGGGTCAGCATCCGTCAGACACGTGTGATATGAGGTTTGGCCGTTGTTATCGATGTGGACAGCCTGGTCATGTTCGAGCTACGTGCCCTCTTACGACATTAGCGGCACCTTCTTCGGCATCAGCTCCTTTTCCACCTCAGCAGCGACTGCCAGCTCAGCAGCGGCCCTATGCTCCAGCGAGCAGGGCGCCTTCCTCCCACCCTACCGACTATCGACCTCCAGCTCAGAGCGGACGGGTCTACGCCGCCCAGATATAGGACTCCTCGGCGGCCGACCATGTGGTGGCAGGTATCACTTTACTTTTTGGTATTAGAGCTCGTACTTTATTTGATACCGGTGCATCACATTCTTTTATTAGTCGATCATTTGCATCATTACATGGATTAGAGGTAGGTCGGTTGCCACATGCATTAGAGGTCCAGATTCCTGATCATACTTTGCATGTAGAGGAGTGTTGTTGGTCCTGCCCAGTGCAGATTGAGTCCTGGATTTTGCCAGCGGACCTTATGGTCTTAAGTCGGCTGCGGGACTTTGATGTGGTACTGGGGATGGATTGGGTGGCTCGGTATTTCACGACCATTGATTGTGCCGCGAGGACGGTCACCTTTTGCGAGCCAGGCCAGGAGATATTTGTATATCAGGGCTGCCAGAGTGCCTTCTTTGCCTCTATAGTTTCGACTTCTCGAGCGAGGCAGATGATCCGCAGTGGATGCGTAGCCTTTTTGGCTAGTGTGGTGGAGGAGCCTACGGCGGCTCCGGGACTCGGGGATATCCCTGTTGCTCATGAGTTCCCGGATGTTTTTCCCCCGGAGTTGACTAGTATGCCGCCGGATAGGGAGATTGAGTTTTTGATTGACGTAGTTTCAGGAACTACGCCAATCTCTAAGGCTCCTTATCGAATGGCACCGGATGAGTTGCGGGAATTGAAGGCGTAGCTTCAGGACTTGATGGATAAGGGTTTTGTCAGACCCAGTGTATCGCCTTGGGGAGCGCCGGTGCTATTCGTGAAAAAAAAGAATGGATCACTTTGACTTTGTGTGGATTATCGAGAATTGAACAAAGTGACCATCAAGAACAAGTACCCTTTGCCGCGCATTGATGATCTTTTTGACCAGCTGCAAGGGTCTTGTGTGTTCTCCAAGATTGATCTGCAATCAGGTTACCACCAATTGAAGGTGAAGGCCGAGGATATCCCGAAGACGGCGTTCAGGACCCGGTACGGGCATTATGAGTTTACCGTCATGCCTTTTGGATTGACTAATGCCCCTGCCGCCTTTATGGATTTGATGAACCGGATATTTCGATCGTATCTGGACCGGTTTGTAGTTGTGTTCATTGATGATATCCTAGTTTACTCCCGGAGCGACTCTGATCATGAGGAGCACTTGAGGATTGTGCTGCAACTTCTACGAGAGAGGAAGTTGTACGCCAAGTTATCGAAGTGCGAGTTTTGGCTCCGGGAGGTAGTTTTCTTGGGCCATGTGATTTCAGCCGCAGGTGTGGCAGTGAACCCGGCGAAGATTGAGGCAGTCCGGGATTGGCCCCGACCGACGACCGTTTCTGAGGTGCGCAGCTTCATGGGATTGGCTGGTTACTACCGTCGGTTTGTGGAAGGCTTTGCGAAGCTCTCCACACCCCTCACTCGCTTGACACGCAAAGGGATTAAGTTTATCTGGAGTGAGGACTGTCAGAGGAGCTTCGAGGACTTGAAAGGCAGATTGATGTCGGCTCCTATCCTTTCCCTCCCTGTCATGGGGAAAGGATATGTGATTTAGAGTGACGGATCGCACAGTGGACTTGGTTGTGTGCTGATGCAGGAGGGTAGGGTAATTGCTTACGCGTCTCAACAGCTTAAAGATTATGAAAAGAATTACCCTACCCATGATCTAGAGCTTGCTGCTGTGGTATTCGCATTGAAACTGTGGCGCCATTATCTATATGGGGAACACTTCGAGATCTACACCGACCACAAGAGCTTGAAGTACCTGTTTACACAGAAGGAGCTCAACTTGAGGCAGCGCAGATGGTTGGAGCTGTTAAAGGACTATGATGTCGATATATTGTACCATCCTGGCAAGGCCAATGTGCTTGCAGATGCCTTGAGTAGGAGAGCAGTGCAGAGCTTATCGCTGATGATTACTGACCATGCGCCACTGCGTGAGGAGATGAGGCGGCTTGACCTAGAGGTTGTGTCCCCTGGGGTCTCTGCTCGACTGACATCTTTGGTCGTGCAGCCCACTCTGCTGGACAGGATCAGAGAGAGACAGAGTGAGGACCCCCACTTGACCCGGATTAGAGATCAGATTTTGAGTGATCAGCCTGGGGACTTTGCAGTTGATACGTCGGGAGTACTACGGTACAGGGACCGAGTTTGTGTGCCGGTGGATCCAGAGATCAGAGAGAAGATCTTGAGAGAGGCCCATTATACACCTTACACCCTCCATCCTGGTGGGACTAAGATGTATAGGGACCTTAGGGCACATTTCTGGTGGAGTGGTATTAAGAGGGATATTGGGAGGTTTGTGGCTCATTGTTTAACTTGCCAGCAGGTAAAAGCTGAGCACCGGGTGCCGGCTGGTAAGTTACAGAGTCTCCCAATTCCTGAGTGGAAATAGGACCACATCACAATGGATTTTGTGGTCGGATTACCGAGGGCCCAGGGAGGAGCAAATGCCATTTGGGTGATTGTTGATCGACTCACTAAGTCTGCTCACTTCTTGCCGATGCAGACTACTTGGTCACTTGAGCGGTTGGCTCAGCTGTACTTGGATGAGGTGGTGAGGTTACATGGAATACCCGCCTCTATTGTATCAGATCGAGACCCGAGATTTGCTTCACGTTTTTGGAGGAGCTTATAGGATACCTTGGGGACGCAGCTTAGATTCAGTACAGCTTTTCACCCACAGACGGATGGGCAGTCGGAGCGCACTATACAGATCCTTGAGGACATGCTCAGAGCTTGCATATTGGACTTTGGCGGTGGATGGATTCGACACCTATCCCTGGCTGAGTTTGCGTGCAATAATAGCTTTCAGGCGAGCATTCAGATGGCTCCATTTGAAGCATTGTATGCACGCAGGTGCCGATCACCGCTTTATTGGAGCGATGTGGGGGAGAGGCAGACATTGGGGCCAGAGTTACTACGAGAGGCAGAGGAAAAGGTCAGAGTGATCAGGCAGCATCTACAGACCGCTCAGAGCAGGCAAAGGAGTTATGCAGATGTGCGGCGACGAGACCTAGAGTTTCAGGTTGGAGATCATGTTTTTCTGAAGGTCTCGCCGTCCAAGGGGATCAGGAGATTTGGCATTCGTGGGAAGCTCAGCCCCCGTTTTATCGGACCTTTCGAGGTTTTGCAGCGTATCGGGCCAGTTGCCTACCGGCTTGCACTTCCCCCCAGACTTGCTGGTGTCCACGACATGTTCCATGTGTCCACTCTGAGGAGATACGTATATGATCTGTCGCACGTCATTGACTTCACCCCACTGCAGATTAGCGAGGATTTGAGTTATGTTGAGCACCCACTGCGAATTCTGGATCGAGAGGTAAAAGAATTGCGCAGTCGGGCTATCCCTTATGTGAAGGTTTTGTGGAGCAACCATGGCGAGCGCGAGGCTACCTGGGAGCTCGAGGCGACGATGATGGACACCTACCCCTACTTGTTCGAGGCTCCGGCTTGAGGTATGACTTTTGTTTCATGGACGAAACTTTTTTTAGTGGAGGAGGATGTAGTGGTCCGGGTCCCCATGCTGTTTTCCCGTGAATCCACAGTGTGAAACACCTATTGTTTGTGTGTCTGGCCCCATAGTGCATCAAAGGATGCCACAGATGGACCCTGTGAGGTATCTAGTACTGGATTGGCCTTCGGCTGCATTTGCCGAATTTTAGAAAGGGTTTTGGGCCAAACAGAGGTTGGATTTGGATTCAGAGCGGAAAAACGTTTGAAAACGGCTATTTGCTTGTTTGATTCTGAGTCCGAAGGCCCAAAAAGGAACTCCCGGAAGTTTTCAGTGGTTTCTGGTGCATGGGGGGGACCGTAGACCGCCGGCATGCCACGCGGCGGCCTGTCATTGGCCGGTTTGCAGCGCTCGGTCCATAGAGCGGCGCGGCATGGTGCATAGACCCGGCGCGGGGACACGTGGCGCCACCGGATAGGCGGGCTCTTGGTGCGCGGTCTACAGAGCGGGTCACGGCGGTGCATGGACCCGGGTGGGGGACACGTGTCAGTCCCCGGTTGGTCGGCGCACGCGGCGCGGTCCACGGAACCCAAAAGTGGGTGCGTGGACCGGGTGCAGGGGACAGGTGGCGGCCTCTAATTGGCTGGCTCACCGGCTACGGTGCATGGAGGCGCGGAGGGCCGCCTCGGGGCGCGTGCGTGGCAGGGCGGTCAGAGGCGCCTGCCCGCACGTGCGGCCCGTGACGCGGGGGGGGGGGGGGGGGGGGGGGGGCACGTGGCGCCCCGCTATTCGAAGGGCGCCACCTACCCCCGTTGACCGCTGCGACATGTGGCATCGCCCGGCTGGGCTTGCACGGCTGTCCCGTGTTCGGGACACGTGTCAAGCCCAGGGAGATTCGGGCACACACAGTAGAGGGAATCTTTCCGCGGATTCGGGCGCCCGAATCTTGTCCGAGCGCCCGAATCCGGGGACAAGTTCGGCATTTTTTGATTTGTTTTTGTTGGCCTATATAAAGGCCTGAGCCGCCCTCTTTCTCTCTTTTCTTCTTCTTCGAGCCCACATCTCACTAGAGAACCTTCAGCAAAGTTGCTCCCCCACCTGTGCTGCACAATCTGGAGTATTCCTGGGATTTTACATGGTACGCACTTTGAGGTTTTTATTTCTTCGGTGCATCGCGACGTTCCTTCGCCGGTGATCTTCTCCGTCGCGTTTCGGTGCACGAGCTCCCCCAGCCTACTCCAACCATCTTTTTGGGCGATTCTCGCACCGTTGGCTTCACGACAGGTAGGGCTACGAATTTTGTATATTTAGCACCCCCACATTTCGAGTTTTTCTTGAAGTTTTCCGAGCTTCTTCTGACCTCTTTTTCGTGGCGGAGTTTTTGGACAGCACCGGATTGTTTTGAGGATTTCTCCACACTCGAGCATCTGATTGAGGCGTGCCTATACTCGTTTCGCATCTACGCATCGCAAGGATTATCGTCGTATTTTTCTTGGAATTTTCTGAGGCTTGCCGGAAGATATAATTTCCACCTTTTCTGTACGGATTGCTACAGTGTTTGTGTTTGTGGAGTTTCGCGCCCACCGCGTTGCGGAATTTGTAACTCGGCCTACGGGACTCGGTTTGGGATGTGCATGTACTCGTTTCGAAGGGCTCGACGCGACGATCGCAGCGGTATTTTTGTCAGAATTTTCGGAGTCCATCCTACAGGTGAAAACCGAGCCACTTCTTGACTATTTTTGGACAACGGTTGAATGTGGAATTGTATGTTTAATTCGGCACCGGTTGGTATTTTTGCAGTTGTTGCGACGGGCGACGTATTCTTGGGCGAGAGTGCTTCCCGGATTTGGAGTTAGCGTTTGAGGTGGGTGTTGTTGCGAACCTCTCACTTTTGACTGTTGGGTTATGTATAATTGGATCTAAATAGGGGAAAAAACACCTAGACGGGGGTGAATAGGTGTAAACAATAAACACTCAAAAATCTTTGCGATATAAAACCCAACGCGGAAAAATAAATAACACGCAGAGATTTTTACGTGAAAAACTCCAAACCGGAGTAAAAAACCACGGGACCGATAACACGGTGAAATCCACTAGAATTATAACACGTACAAAGGTGATATACCGTACTCACAGACGACTCAACCTTTTTCCATACGCTCCTAGTTGATCTTCTCCGCTCGCTCCGCATCGCTTCTCGAATCCACGATCTGCGTCCAACGCCGAATCCACGACGTCCAACGTCGACTCCACGACGTCTGACCGAATCCACGGTCTTCACCCAGTAGCACGCTTCGAATCCACGAACGTACCTCGCTCCGAATCCACGAGAGCGGTTGCACCTTGAAAAGCAAAGGTTCGGGATCCGGATCGCAGTAACGAGACAGACAGTTTCCTGAAAAGCAAAGGTTCGGGATCCGGATCGAAGTGCCTGATCCGGATCGTTCATACAATTCACCAAACACCAATGTTCGGGATCCAGATTGAAAAACAAGATCCGGATCGTTCATACAATTCGGTAAGAACCAGTGTTCGGGATCCGGATCAAGGAAGGCTACGATCCGGATTGAATTTGCATATGAACTAACAACCTTCGGGATCCGGATTGGAATGTCTGATCCGGATCCTGAACTTGTCCCTTGTCCAGTTTTTGATTTTTATGCAATTAAAAATTCATCCAAGTGTTTCTACACTATAAGAAGTATTCGGATCACCAAAGATAAATAGTTAAACATACCTGATCCTTTTGAATTCTTCTTTCTTGAGATTGAGTTATATGATCCAACCTTCTTTACCTTTAATCTTCAAGACTTAACCGAATTCACGAAATACGCCAACTTAAATTCCGTAACAATCTCCCCCTTTGGCGGTTTCGTGACAAAACACAAATCCACTCAAGAAAATTCAAAAAGATATTTTTGTTGCTATCACCATACAACAAAAATTTACAATGAGATCCAAATAAAGATAGATACATGAGTTAAACTCCTAAAATAGACTCTAGACTTAGACATCTGTACTCTCTGCAAAAGAAATCATTCTTGACAAAAGAAATCGTTAGATACCTCAAGAATTTTATGTCATTCAAAAACCACACAGAGATGAAGTTTATACTCATTTATACTTACCATGACATTTATACATTCAGATATGTAATTGGATCATAGTTAAAAACCAACATATCTTCTATGCAATCAAAATCCAAATGTCACAGCATTGTTAGTCAACATCAACTTGTTAGTTATATTACATGCCCAAATAGTTAATCGAATAGTTAGTCGAGGCATGCATGTAATCACAAATGAGAACCGAAAAGTTGAAGTTATACTTACCTTCATGGTTCACAACTGGACAATCGATCATGTCACGCCCCGGGGTCGAAACTGCGACCCGGGCTCGCCAACAGATCCGCCACCTATGCCAAAACCGCATAGGCGAAGCGTCCTACCTGCAAAAAGAGCTACCGCTAACAGATATCAGAGCTAAAAGATAAAACTGCTATAGAAATAAAATCAACTACTGTACAACTGAAAATAAAACAACAAGGTCCATCTCCCAAAAATGATAATCATACAATAACCTCGAGTACAAACTCATAGCTCAACAGGGAGATATCTCAAATAAAACATCAGTGTACAAGCTCTCAATACAACATATCCTCACTACATCAGTCTCTCAAAAGAGGAAATAAATACCACTCTACCGACTATACTGAAGATCTCCTCCAAAGGGGGTACCGCTACTCTCCAAAGATGGGTCTGGATCTAGCTCGCTACTCCCTCACCACGCACAGCAACCACAGAACGGCAACACCCGCCAAGACTCTGCAAAACAAAGAGGAGAAAGGACAAAAGGGGGAAAACCCCCAACGGGCGTGAGAACTTCGCAATAAGGGAGTTCTCAGTGGGTATCGCCACAAGGCCCGACGATCTGCCCACCAAGACTACTAGAGGCAAAAGATAACCTGATGCAGTAAAACTGAAAGAAGAAGCTGGAAACACTCTACAGCTATCATGCCTCTAACCAAATGCTCAAATGGGGCAACTCTGATGAAGATATGCAACACTCGCACACGAGATGCTCAATCGACCCAATCGAGCTGACTGCCGCATCGGGTCCAGTCAAACCTGCGCCCACCTACAACCACCTCCCGCTGACGGGCAGGAATTACGTAGGGCGTCCAAACGGACTGACTCGCTATCGAGTAGTGGCTCATGCAGGCTATAGTCAAATCCATGCCCTCTCTCTCTCAGAACGGAAAGACTCAAGATGCTCAACCTCTCACACAATGGTCAAAGAACTCACAACGACCACGGGACCACCGTCAAACCCCGAACGGTTCCCAACAATACTAGCACTGGTCTAAACACAGCTACTAGACTCCACTCGGTCCCCCAGGCACGAGTGTAACCAAAAAGTATCTGACTGAATAAACCCAATCGATAGACCAGTAATCACTGGTACTGCCTGCTCTGCCGCGACGGGTATGCCAGCCTACGCATAACACCGAAGCAAAGGAGTCCCAAGGACTCAAAACCCAGCATGGTGCCCGGCGCTCTGCACCGTGGAAAGCCTACTCCGGAGTGGCACTCGAGGGGAGCGACCCACACGAGTAAAGTATCACTGTATCAAGCATCACTGTATCGAGTATCTCTGTAACCTCTGTCTCATAATAGCAGGACTGGATCAAGACTATGATCAAAGTGGGAAACTCCGTCCACTAACAAAACCCCGATCTGATGCAATAATACTCAAAAAGTGGGAAACACCATCCACTAGAACAAATCTGATACCCAATCTGATGCAATAGTCAACATCCGGTCAACCGCCCAAAGTCCGCGGTCACCGCAATAACCCACAACCCACAATTGGGTAAATTAATCAAGATCCGGTCAACCGCCTACTGTCCGCGGTTGCCGCAATAACCCACAATCCACAATTGGGTAAATAAATCAAGATCCGGTCAACCGCCTACTGTCCGCGGTTGCCGCAATAACCCACAATCTAACATCAAGCACACCATGTCTCTGACCCTAAGGTCCCAGCTACACTATCCCAAACCTCTGCTCGAACCCGAGCAACATGACTCAAAAGTCTAAATAAAAAGGAGAAAGAAAGCAATCATGGTTTCTCCTAAGTCAAATTCCAATATGTAGTGCAGCAGTAAAAGATGGCCTAACTATATGTTCATACACATATGTCCATACAAGCATGCATTTGTCCTTAAGAAGGATAAAGAAAATAAACCTCATGCCAGAATTAGCAATGACCATACCTGTCCATGATTTTCGATCCATAATCACTCCTTGGAGTAGAACCTGCACATAACTACATAATCCTATCCCAATGCATAAACCAGCCTCATAAAAGGTTATGTGCTAATATGGCATGATAATTAATCCTGATATGGTAACCTTGCCTTAGGTGGGCTTCCACTAATCACCAACATGAATATTTGATTATACCATTGTCATACTATGAGAAATTCACTTGCGATTTCCATAGAATCCTCAGTGTTCAACTTACCGACCAATTTCAGTTATTGTACCGTACACCTGCATGCAATGATAACATATAACAATATAGAGAACCGCCCACCGGTTCCGGGAATAAGGCACCCACCTGAAAAGCTGACTGTCCAAAGCCCAACAGCTGAAAACACCAGATAACTCTAATCCCTTGCTCCAATAAGTTCAGCACACCCGTAACCCTCCTGGCACAATACAAAGCTCACTAATTACACTTAGGCTCTCAATTATTGCTCTTATAACCACATACAACCTCGGATTCAAAACTGTTAAATTATCACCTGCAGAAAGTCCCCAGGAAATTCCAAGAAAAATATCACAGCGATCCTCGCGTCGATAGCTTCGCAACGGTACCTTGCACGCCCAAATCGGAGTTCGGTAAGCCAAGATAAAAATTCGGCAAGGGGGTACACTCATACAAAAATCTGTGTTAAAACTGTACACTGTTCACTGAGAAAACAGTAATTTTCACCTCTGATGAAATCTCAGAAAAATCCAAGAAAAATACGAGCGCGTTCCTTGCGATCTGTAGATGAAAAAGTTGTATAAGCTCGTTTCCGGCTGACGCTTGTGCGCAAAGATATGGCCAAAACACCTTGATGCTGTCCCACAAAGCCAAACAGAAAATGGGTCACAGTGTTGCCTCGGGATCCGTGCCAAAAACTCGCAATGGGAAAACGCGATCAATATGAAAGATGAAGCCCTACCTCTTAGGAGTCTGTCGGCGCAAGAATCACAGAAAAAGGAGCTCGGGGTAGCCCAGGGGAGCCAAAACACTGTCACTGCGCCGAAGAAGAACACAAGAAAGCAACATCGCGCCGCACCGTAAAATGGGGAACCTCGGGATTCGTGCCTCCAAAAATCCTAGAACTTGGCAGGAAGATCAAGCACTTACAGGTGAAAAACTTTGCTTAAGGGAGCTCGGGCAGAGAGTGAGAGGGTTGAGAGAAAAAGGCAAAGAAAGTGGGCTCGGGTTGACTTTAAATAGGCTGAAGAAACAATTGGGGAAATACCCAATGTGTCCCCACTTCCGGGCGCTGGGAAATTTCGGGCTGCTACAGTAATGGGCCCGGCCCATTACTGTGCAAGCCCGAAACCACACGGGCCCGCCACGTAGCCCAACACTGTGCGCCCCCGGCCCCGCTGCGCCCGGCGCACCCGCGCCCGCCAGTGGCGTCGCGCCACGTGGCCCCGGCAGTCCGTGCACCGCGCACGTCGCCGCCTGCACCGCGCCCGTACGGCCACCTGCCCGCCGTACGGCCACCTGCCCCCGGTCAACCACTCCACAGCCTGCGTGGACCGGGAGCACAACACCGGACCAGTAACCGCATGCCACGTGTCCACCCGGTCCACCGTGCACCCGGGCCCAAATTCAGTGGACCGCGCCTGCTGCACCGGCCAACCGGAGAGCGCCACGTGGCCCGCCCCCGGTGCACGACCCCCGCGGTGGACCGCGCGCCTGCCCGCGCCCCTGAGCGCCTGCCCGCGGCCGCGCGCCGCCTGCCCGAGCGCCCTCCGCCGCCTTCCGCCGCTGCCCGCCGCCGCCAGCCGCCGCCGGCGATCGCCGGAAGTACTGTTCCGGCATGAACAGTAACCGCCAACCCAAAAACATCAAGCAAATAGCCCATCTTGACCGTTTTCGCGCGCTGATTCCAAAAACGGTGTCCATTTTGCCAAATTCCAAACCTATAATTTGCCGGAGGCTCCCGCAAACCCCAAAAACTGCCAAAACTTCCGGGAGCCCGCTTTTGGGCATCCGGACTCAGAATTAAGCAAACAAAAAGCCATTTCCAAGCGTTTTTTCCGCACTGAACCCAAATCCACCCTCTGTTTGGCCAAAATCCTTTCCTAAAATTCGGCAAAAGCAGCCGAAGGCCAATACAGCCAACCAAAGCTCACAGGGTCCTTCTCTTGTGTCCAAATAGGCGCGCGAACACCGCCGACAAGCCACGTAGGCTTCCAGAAGCTGCTGGTCACACTGAAGAAGCCCAGCAAAGGTCTGGGTCACCACATCCTCCCCCACTAAAAGAAAGTTTCGTCCCCGAAACTAAGGCAACTCCCAGGGAGTCTCAAAAACCAGGGGTCAAAATTCAACACCGCCGTCTCCAGCTCCCAAGTCACCAATCACTCCCCGTGATTACTCCTCAGCAACAACAACAGCAACAACCAGTACGGCATAGCTCGATTGCGCGATTCCCTCACCTCACGAGTCGGAATTCGCAACGGGCGTCCCTCGTACTCCAAACTCTCACAGACCCCAAAAGGAACGAGTCAATCACGGGTGAGGGGTCCAAAACATAACACTCTTGAGCTGAGACGCAGAAAAACCTCCAAACACCAACAAAAGACTGGGGGAAAGGAACGAACAGCCTGAGTAACACGCTCTAAAATCACTCCCAAGAGCCAGCTCAACCCAAGCGACCCGAAACACAACCACACAAACACCTGCACAGAAAAAAAAAGCCCAAACAAGCAGGGGTTCACACTCGGTCGCCCTCAAAACTCAACCACCTAAGTGGATTGCTCAGCCGCAGCCTCTCATCAAAAGGGATCCTCTGGGACACAAACTCAAACTCTGTACACCAGAATGGCCCCACACAGTGCCAGCTATGGAACCGTCAAACTCGACTCCCAAGTAGCTCTTCTGCTCCAGGCATCCGCCACCACAGTGGCTCAGACGGGGTGATACTGGATGCTCACAAAATCCAATGGTGGCTCTACAGCCACTACGGGAGGTATCACTATAACTCGCAAATCCCTCTCCCACCACTGACCAGGTTAAAAATCGGCGCTGGTACCAATCTCATCACCCGGTCATCAAGCTCTGCTGGCACTATCCAGTCCAAAACTCCTCACCCCAACAATGACCGTCGATCTCGGCCAGTCTTAAATAGCATCCACTTTGGCCGAAATTCCACCGCCGCCCCTTCGGCTAGAAGAAGCGATCCAGGAAGGTATGCTCTCGAAGCTGAAGCTTGTGCCACAACGACTAGGCATAGGGCTCCTTCCTCACAGATCTTGACACACCATCTACAAATGCTGCACAAGCTCTAAACCACTCAGGGAGGGGGTAAGACCAAAATATCCCTGGAGGATGCCGCTAACCAGCCGTTCAAGGCCAACAGAAATACAAAATTCCTCAATCTAGAGGCAACAGGGCATTAGTCAATCCATTGGCTTCACTGTACTCGTAATGCCCCTACTGTGTCCTGAACACCATCTAGACAATGCCCTCAGCTGAAATTCCAAATTGGCGCAGGCATCAAACAATAACTGCCGGAATAAAGCTCCTTCAAAAGGTTCTAAATAATACCTGGACTTGCCTGGACTCCAATCCCAAAGGGCTCTCACCGTCGTGTATCAACGACGTGGCACTAGGTCAAACAGACCCTCTATCCATCAAATCCACGCACCTAAGAAATCAACTCTCGCAGCTCTAAAGGCGGTATCCAATGAGGGGCTAATGAAGTTGGCGCGGTTTCTAGAATCACGTCAATCGCAATCTTAATCTTCCTTTCTGGCGGCCTAATCATCGGCTTAGGTGGACTTACACCTGGGATTTCATGGACAATAGGGACATTCTTAAGTCCCGCTGCCGCCGTAGGCACCTCTCACACGGACGCTGTAACCTGTGTGCTCAGAAAGTCTCAACAAACAAAATGCCTTCCATTATCCGCCTCGCAGAAAGTCAAAGTCCTTTCTCTCAGCAGTCAAACATCCTGTGGCACTATGCCAACCGATCCCAAGCACTAGGTCATAACACTGAGCTGCCGTAGAAACCAATAAGTCTGCCGGCATAACTTACGGCCTCTGCTGCACAGGACAAGCCTCCTCCACTTGCACAATGCCAACAGTAACCTGTACCTCAAGTGCAAGTGGTAACGACTCTACCGCTAGCCCATGCAGGAACGCAACATGTCCTAACTCCGACTGCTGTGAAGAAGTCACACCTGCGACAACTCAATCCACTACCGTGGCGCCCTCCAACCGGGCGGCACAGATTCATCCGCTCGATGCAAGTGGTCGTCGCTCAGCCTGCCAAAATATCTAGACCAATCACAAAGGGAGCACGACCTCTGTCCATGCTCACACTGAGATGCCGAACGTGGTCTCTCGCAAACAACCAATCCACGCTACCGCTGCGCCACTCTGATGAAAGGGTTGTTGCTGTCATCGGGGTCCACCCAACCCCTGACGTCTCAGAAATCCACCTGGGTATCATCGTCATACGACCAAGCACAATTGATTCATGCAATTCCTTATACAATTATCCTTACTACGCTCACCCCTCAATCCCAAATAATACATTCAAAATATGCAAATGATAAATCACAAAGGGTAGAATTCCCTTGGGTAAGCTTTGCATTAACCATCCACAAGGATATCCACCCCCCAGGAAAGCAAAACGAAAATGCCTCTGCCTGCCGATCTGTCCTCCATCACCTAGCGCCAAGCGCCTCCCTCCAGAACTCGCCTCTAGCGGCAGATCCCCGTCCAAGGAACTGCAGTGTTCAGCTCCAAACACAATGCCTACCCCGACGAGGCATCCACAGTCCAAAACCCGAACAGGAGGGACCGAAAAGAAACTAAGGAGTATCCTGGCGCAATCCACTCCCAATCTCACTTATCCTATGTGCCTCGTCCCTCGAAACCTGGAGCGCCAGTTCAACAACTGCATAACTCTCTAGCACAGGGAGGCTCTCAATTGATCACTCCATCACCCCCAACCACAACTCTGCCTCCAAAGGCTCCGAGCTCAATCTTACGAGTCGGGGTGGTTCATCTGCCAAGTCTGGCTCACTCAATCGAACATGCCCCACAGCTCCTCTGCTGTCAACCATCCACCCTACCTCAGTGCCTTGGCATTAAACATTGGCACGGAGGGGGCCACACGCTCTATTGGCACTACAGAAATCCCTGCCGCTGAGGATACTACATCCTGGTGGTCTCAGAAGAAAAGTACTGTCAGGCCGCCCACTGCTCTGACAACTGCGTCACCAAACTAGCTGCTCACTCTGCCGCTGATATGCCTCTGACAATCCTGTCATCTGGGTCCGGAGTTCTCTGACCTCAATCCGGGTATCCGGCCCAAAACCAAACGCTCAAGCTCAACTGCCATGACAGGATGTACAAGGGTCCCAAACCCAGCGTCGGGGAGACACCGCTCGCCACGACGAAACCACAAATCAGCACACAACAACGCTCGACCCAATCCAGCGAAAGTCTAGAGCATGTCACCCATTCCACAGCGTTATGTTGTCTGCAGCCAACATAACTACTTAGGAGAATAAACATGCCAATAACTCATCCCGTCCCTCGGGAGAGGTGTAAAACTCAATCAGGACTCTCGCTACAAATCACGACTCTCACGAAGTCATCCTAGGGTCCAACCACAAGCCTAGGGTTTCTAAGTCCACCATGACCTACAACCTAGGCTCTGATACCACCTAATCTGTCACGCCCCGGGGTCGAAACTGCGACCCGGGCTCGCCAACAGATCCGCCACCTATGCCAAAACCGCATAGGCGAAGCGTCCTACCTGCAAAAAGAGCTACCGCTAACAGATATCAGAGCTAAAAGATAAAACTGCTATAGAAATAAAATCAACTACTGTACAACTGAAAATAAAACAACAAGGTCCATCTCCCAAAAATGATAATCATACAATAACCTCGAGTACAAACTCATAGCTCAACAGGGAGATATCTCAAATAAAACATCAGTGTACAAGCTCTCAATACAACATATCCTCACTACATCAGTCTCTCAAAAGAGGAAATAAATACCACTCTACCGACTATACTGAAGATCTCCTCCAAAGGGGGTACCGCTACTCTCCAAAGATGGGTCTGGATCTAGCTCGCTACTCCCTCACCACGCACAGCAACCACAGAACGGCAACACCCGCCAAGACTCTGCAAAACAAAGAGGAGAAAGGACAAAAAGGGGAAAACCCCCAACGGGCGTGAGAACTTCGCAATAAGGGAGTTCTCAGTGGGTATCGCCACAAGGCCCGACGATCTGCCCACCAAGACTACTAGAGGCAAAAGATAACCTGATGCAGTAAAACTGAAAGAAGAAGCTGGAAACACTCTACAGCTATCATGCCTCTAACCAAATGCTCAAATGGGGCAACTCTGATGAAGATATGCAACACTCGCACACGAGATGCTCAATCGACCCAATCGAGCTGACTGCCGCATCGGGTCCAGTCAAACCTGCGCCCACCTACAACCACCTCCCGCTGACGGGCAGGAATTACGTAGGGCGTCCAAACGGACTGACTCGCTATCGAGTAGTGGCTCATGCAGGCTATAGTCAAATCCATGCCCTCTCTCTCTCAGAACGGAAAGACTCAAGATGCTCAACCTCTCACACAATGGTCAAAGAACTCACAACGACCACGGGACCACCGTCAAACCCCGAACGGTTCCCAACAATACTAGCACTGGTCTAAACACAGCTACTAGACTCCACTCGGTCCCCCAGGCACGAGTGTAACCAAAAAGTATCTGACTGAATAAACCCAATCGATAGACCAGTAATCACTGGTACTGCCTGCTCTGCCGCGACGGGTATGCCAGCCTACGCATAACACCGAAGCAAAGGAGTCCCAAGGACTCAAAACCCAGCATGGTGCCCGGCGCTCTGCACCGTGGAAAGCCTACTCCGGAGTGGCACTCGAGGGGAGCGACCCACACGAGTAAAGTATCACTGTATCAAGCATCACTGTATCGAGTATCTCTGTAACCTCTGTCTCATAATAGCAGGACTGGATCAAGACTATGATCAAAGTGGGAAACTCCGTCCACTAACAAAACCCCGATCTGATGCAATAATACTCAAAAAGTGGGAAACACCATCCACTAGAACAAATCTGATACCCAATCTGATGCAATAGTCAACATCCGGTCAACCGCCCAAAGTCCGCGGTCACCGCAATAACCCACAACCCACAATTGGGTAAATTAATCAAGATCCGGTCAACCGCCTACTGTCCGCGGTTGCCGCAATAACCCACAATCCACAATTGGGTAAATAAATCAAGATCCGGTCAACCGCCTACTGTCCGCGGTTGCCGCAATAACCCACAATCTAACATCAAGCACACCCTGTCTCTGACCCTAAGGTCCCAGCTACACTATCCCAAACCTCTGCTCGAACCCGAGCAACATGACTCAAAAGTCTAAATAAAAAGGAGAAAGAAAGCAATCATGGTTTCTCCTAAGTCAAATTCCAATATGTAGTGCAGCAGTAAAAGATGGCCTAACTATATGTTCATACACATATGTCCATACAAGCATGCATTTGTCCTTAAGAAGGATAAAGAAAATAAACCTCATGCCAGAATTAGCAATGACCATACCTGTCCATGATTTTCGATCCATAATCACTCCTTGGAGTAGAACCTGCACATAACTACATAATCCTATCCCAATGCATAAACCAGCCTCATAAAAGGTTATGTGCTAATATGGCATGATAATTAATCCTGATATGGTAACCTTGCCTTAGGTGGGCTTCCACTAATCACCAACATGAATATTTGATTATACCATTGTCATACTATGAGAAATTCACTTGCGATTTCCATAGAATCCTCAGTGTTCAACTTACCGACCAATTTCAGTTATTGTACCGTACACCTGCATGCAATGCTAACATATAACAATATAGAGAACCGCCCACCGGTTCCGGGAATAAGGCACCCACCTGAAAAGCTGACTGTCCAAAGCCCAACAGCTGAAAACACCAGATAACTCTAATCCCTTGCTCCAATAAGTTCAGCACACCCGTAACCCTCCTGGCACAATACAAAGCTCACTAATTACACTTAGGCTCTCAATTATTGCTCTTATAACCACATACAACCTCGGATTCAAAACTGTTAAATTATCACCTGCAGAAAGTGCCCAGGAAATTCCAAGAAAAATATCACAGCGATCCTCGCGTCGATAGCTTCGCAACGGTACCTTGCACGCCCAAATCGGAGTTCGGTAAGCCAAGATAAAAATTCGGCAAGGGGGTACACTCATACAAAAATCTGTGTTAAAACTGTACACTGTTCACTGAGAAAACAGTAATTTTCACCTCTGATGAAATCTCAGAAAAATCCAAGAAAAATACGAGCGCGTTCCTTGCGATCTGTAGATGAAAAAGTTGTATAAGCTCGTTTCCGGCTGACGCTTGTGCGCAAAGATATGGCCAAAACACCTTGATGCTGTCCCACAAAGCCAAACAGAAAATGGGTCACAGTGTTGCCTCGGGATCCGTGCCAAAAACTCGCAACGGGAAAACGCGATCAATATGAAAGATGAAGCCCTACCTCTTAGGAGTCTGTCGGCGCAAGAATCACAGAAAAAGGAGCTCGGGGTAGCCCAGGGGAGCCAAAACACTGTCGCTGCGCCGAAGAAGAACACAAGAAAGCAACATCGCGCCGCACCGTAAAATGGGGAACCTCGGGATTCGTGCCTCCAAAAATCCTAGAACTTGGCAGGAAGATCAAGCACTTACAGGTGAAAAACTTTGCTTAAGGGAGCTCGGGCAGAGAGTGAGAGGGTTGAGAGAAAAAGGCAAAGAAAGGGGGCTCGGGTTGCCTTTAAATAGGCTGAAGAAACAATTGGGGAAATACCCAATGTGTCCCCACTTCCGGGCGCTGGGAAATTTCGGGCTGCTACAGTAATGGGCCCGGCCCATTACTGTGCAAGCCCGAAACCACACGGGCCCGCCACGTAGCCCAACACTGTGCGCCCCCGGCCCCGCTGCGCCCGGCGCACCCGCGCCCGCCAGTGGCGTCGCGCCACGTGGCCCCGGCAGTCCATGCACCGCGCACGTCGCCGCCTGCACCGCGCCCGTACGGCCACCTGCCCGCCGTACGGCCACCTGCCCCCGGTCAACCACTCCACAGCCTGCGTGGACCGGGAGCACAACACCGGACCAGTAACCGCATGCCACGTGTCCACCCGGTCCACCGTGCACCCGGGCCCAAATTCAGTGGACCGCGCCTGCTGCACCGGCCAACCGGAGAGCGCCACGTGGCACGCCCCCGGTGCACGACCCCCGCGGTGGACCGCGCGCCTGCCCGCGCCCCTGAGCGCCTGCCCGCGGCCGCGCGCCGCCTGCCCGAGCGCCCTCCGCCGCCTTCCGCCGCTGCCCGCCGCCGCCAGCCGCCGCCGGCGATCGCCGGAAGTACTGTTCCGGCATGAACAGTAACCGCCAACCCAAAAACATCAAGCAAATAGCCCATCTTGACCGTTTTCGCGCGCTGATTCCAAAAACGGTGTCCATTTTGCCAAATTCCAAACCTATAATTTGCCGGAGGCTCCCGCAAACCCCAAAAACTGCCAAAACTTCCGGGAGCCCGCTTTTGGGCATCCGGACTCAGAATTAAGCAAACAAAAAGCCATTTCCAAGCGTTTTTCCGCACTGAACCCAAATCCACCCTCTGTTTGGCCAAAATCCTTTCCTAAAATTCGGCAAAAGCAGCCGAAGGCCAATACAGCCAACCAAAGCTCACAGGGTCCTTCTCTTGTGTCCAAATAGGCGCGCGAACACCGCCGACAAGCCACGTAGGCTTCCAGAAGCTGCTAGTCACACTGAAGAAGCCCAGCAAAGGTCTGGGTCACCACAGATCATAGTATCATTGTTCAATGTTCTAATATTCTCTCCCCATTTTTGTCACAAAGTTAGCCAAAATTACCAAAATGGAGAGAAAAGTTAACAAGTTCAAGAACCAAAAGTGTGAGAATTAATACTAAAAACTAAAACTATAAAACCTGCACAAGAAAAGATTAAAAATCTGCGGAAGAAAAAGAAGTTAGAGTCTGAGGTTAGATCATCCCGAGTCAGAACTGGCGGGATTGCTACAATCCAACTTCTTCACAATTGCTTTAAGCAATTTTGATATTGTGTAACACTTTCTTTTCATCTTGTGTTGCTCAGAGATAATCTGTTGGAGGTTTGCGGACAAACTGTCTTGTTCAGCAGACAATCTCCGCTGTTCTTGTCGAATGGAGGACCATACATTCGCTTTTGCAGTGTGTCTCCAGGACGTTGAGGGATGCAATGTAGATGTAGATGGTGCACCTTGGCCTTCAATCCATGGAGATTCTCTAGGGAGAGAGCGAGCTCTGGTGAGGGGTTCATCAATCTGAATTCCAGTGCCCCTTGAATTCTTTCGCCTAGTGTACTGCTTGGTTGTTGAGGAAGATTTCGTCAGCTTTTTGCTCTTTAAGTACAACCTGTCTTCTTTATCAACAGCTCGTTGTGCTTGTTTACAGATTTCCTCCCAATCTTCTTCATCTGATTCTGAGTTATTTTGACACACTTTCCTTGTCTCTTCTTGATTAGATTCATCTTGTTCTTCTTTTATAGTATTACGTGCGTGCACCATTGCAACTAGCAGGAAGATGATCCATGAAAACGTCATTGTTGCTGTTACTTGTGAAAAGAAATCATGTGAGCAACAACTCAAGAACACGACAAAAATTGTTAATTTTCAAAAATTTGAAAAATTGTACCCAAACAATCATAATCGTGTAGAGAGACTAAGAATCAAATTAGTTTTGCAAAAATAATTTTAAAAGGAGATCAATCGTATGATTTTCGAAAATTTCCATTATATGCCCTAAAACTGAAATTTTTGAAATCGAAGCCCAAAAATCCGTTTATCATGAGAATACCTAGCATATAATCAAAACTAATCTACCCAGAGTTCTTATTTCAAAAGAAATTTGATCAAAAACCATCCATAAACGAAAAAGATACATGAATTTCATCACGTTTTGAGGAAGAATATGAAAAACTGTGAAAAACCGAGATTTTGATCAATAAAACTTACTTAGAATCGAAGAACTTGAGTTTGAAAGCTTCCAAGATGGATGAATTCTAGAGAGAGAAGCTCTGGAAACTTTGGAACAAAAGATTGAAGTAAAAAGAAATCAAAACCCTTTTGTTCTATATAAAACCCTAGCCGCGATCCGGATCAGTTCGTTATTCCGATCCGGATTGGCTACCCGCAGAAAAATATCTGCGTTCGGGATCCGGATCGGCATGTCCAATCCGGATCGGCTCTAACTTTTTATTTAGAATAATTTAGAAAATTTTCACAAAATCCAGAAAAAGTATGTAAGCACATTTGTGTATCAACTTTAAACGAAAATCATCGTTTCATACAACAAGAAATAGATTATGCCAAATCTATCAAAAATATTCAACAAATGAAACGAAAATTTATAAAAATTAAGTCCCTTAAAGTTGAAAAACTTCAATTACATCTAACTTGATCTTATGAGTAATGCCTTTATCAAATCATCAATTTGGTAAAGAAAATGAAATACCAAGATCAATAGATGTTTGAAATCCCAAATATGGTAGATAATATATCTAGTCAATTTATTGAAGAGAGTGGCTCTTTGAGCATCTTTCATTAAAATTCCACCTTATACCAACCTTGAAATTTTGACAGAGTCAAGTATTTCAACATGCATTTTATTTAATCAAACTTGAAAAACCTTGCTTGGTATACATGTGGTAGCTGCACACAGTACTCGGACGACCGAGGTGGTAGCTCTTTCCTCCATGTGGTGGTAGTTTTCACACTCCTCATTGGGATGTAACTCTTTCCACATCTTTTGAGCATAACACTTCTTTGACTCCCCCTCAATTGGCTATCAATTATTTAAGATATAAAGTATTCAACCAAATATTGATCTCGATTTCATACTCGACTAAATAGTCAAATAAGATAATAACTATACCAAGAGATCATTGAGAGAGAAATTGACTTTGATCAAAACAAAGATGATTTAATTGACATAAACGATCATTGCATCAAATGAAATATTATGATATCTAAAGCATAATAAGTTTCTAAATATATAAAAGGATGCAGTTAAAGTCAATAAAACTAATGCTCAATTAATGTTCTATGTCAAGCATAGATAATGAACAAAAACACAAAAACAAAACCTAACCTAAACAAGAGTTTCAAAAAGAGGTTATTTCAAGGAAAGCATTCCAATTGCTTTACGCAAATGAAAAAAACGTTTTTGATCCAAAGGTTTTGTTAAAAAGTCAGCTAATTGATCTTCAGTTGAAATGTAGGAAATTTGAAGAATATTTGATTCAACTAGCTCTCTAAGAAAATGATATCTAAGTTCAATGTGTTTTGTTCTAGAGTGCAACACAGGGTTTTTTGAAATGTTTATAGCACTAGTGTTATCACATAAAACAGTTACCGAAGTTGCTGAAATCCGGAAGTCGCTCAACACGCTTTTCATCCAAATGAGTTGAGTTGAACAACTACCCGCTGAGATATATTCCGCTTCGGCAGTCGAGAGTGCAATGCAGTTCTGTTTTTTACTATGCCATGCAACAAGACAATGGCCAAGATAAAAACATGCACCACTCGTACTTTTCCGATCATCCACTGATCCTGCCCAATCGGCATCTGAATATCCTATAATGTCTAGACTTGTTCCCATAGGATACCAAATTCCGAAGTTTACAGTTCCTTTGACGTACCGGATGATCCGTTTCACCGCTTTCAGGTGATCCTCCTTTGGTGCTGACTGATATCTCGCGCAGATCCCAACACTAAAGGATATGTCCGGGCGACTAGCTGTGAGGTAGAGTAGACTTCCAATCATACTTCGATAGAGTTTCTCGTCTACACTATCACTAAGAGATTCACTCCCTAATCCCTTATTGCTAGTTCCCATAGGAGTAGGAAAATCTTTAGAATCTTCTAATCCGAATTTCTTTACCAACTCCTTTGCATACTTGGATTGACACAGATGGATGCCTTCACCATTTTGTTTCACTTGCAATCCAAGAAAGTATGTCAGTTCGCCCATCATAGACATCTCAAATTCGCTTTCCATGATTTCTGCGAATTTAGAAGCATCATTATCCTTTGTTGCTCCAAATACAATGTCATCGACATAGATTTGTGCAACAATGAAGTTATCTTGATAATGCTTCACAAAGAGAGTCCGATCTGCTCCCCCTCGAGTATAGCCCTTCTCCAAAAGGTGCTTTGTCAACCTTTCGTACCATGCTCGCGGTGCTTGTTTTAAACCGTAAAGAGCCTTTTTCAAACGAAAAACATGGTTAGGTAGTTTACAGTCTACAAAACCTTTCGGTTGAGCCACATAAACTTCCTCATTTAAAAACCCATTTAAAAATGCGCTCTTAACGTCCATTTGAAAGAGTTTTATTTTAAAGTGACAAGCAATAGCGAATAAGATACGAATGGACTCGAGTCTAGCTACAGGGGCGAACGTTTCATCAAAGTCTATACCTTCTATTTGAGAGTAGCCTTGAGCAACTAACCGTGCTTTGTTCCTGATGATGGTACCATCCTTATTTTTCTTGTTCTTGAAAATCCATTTAGTACCAATCACATTGTGTTGCTTCGGAGGCGTCGTTAATTCCCAGACTTTGTTTCGTTCAAACTGATGGAGCTCTTCCTGCATTGCTTCAATCCAGTAGTCATCCTGAAGAGCTTCATCGACATTCTTTGGTTCGATCATAGAAACGTAACAAGCGAATCCACAAACCAACTGCCTCCGAGTTCTAACTCCTTCTTGTGGGTCTCCAATAATGTTTGATTCAGGATGATCCTTGGAGATGCGTAACGTTTGAGGTGATGGAGTACTCGGAGGTATATGAGATGATTCCTGCATATCAGATAAACTTGAAGAACCATTAGATGCATCATTAATATTGGAAGTATTATCATGAGAAGATGCATTTACAGGAGTATCATCATCAAGAGAGATATCAGGGGTAGATTTATCAGATACAAAGTGGAAAGCTTCATCTACTTTAACATTTATGGATTCTACAATCGTTTTAGATTCCAAGTTAAATACCCGATATGCTCTACTATTTGTAGAATAACCCAAGAAAATCCCTTCGTTACTTCGAGAGTCAAACTTTCCAAGATTTTTGCGGTCACGTAAAATGTAACATCGACTCCCAAAGATACGAAAATATTTAATGTTTGGTTTTCTACAGAACCATAGTTCATATGGTGTATTTAAAGTTCCCGGGCGCAAATAAACTCAATTAATAACATAGATTGCAGTGTTCACAGCTTCAGCCCAAAAATATAGCGGTAAATTCCGGCTGTGAAGCATAACACGTGCCATCTCTTGTACAACCCTATTTTTGCGCTCAACTACACCATTCTGTTGAGGTGTATAGGGTGCTGAGAATTCATGTTTAATGCCATTGGAAGTGCAAAAATCAATGAATTTAGAATTTATGAATTCTGCACCTCTATCACTTCTAACACGAATGATCTTTTCATTCTTTTCAATCATGATACGAAGGCAAATCTCGTGAAAAGAATCAAAAGTATCAGCTTTCTCTTTTAAAAATGCTACCCATGAGTATCTAGAGAAATCATCAACCAATAAGAAAATATACCATTTACCTCCCAAGGATGGTTGACGTGTCGGCCCCATTAAATCCATATGCAATAATTCCAAGGGCCGTTTGGTACCGACGTGGTTCAAGTTCTTGTGTGCAGTCCTGGATTGTTTTCCCTTTTGACAACCACCACACACAATGTTTTGTTTAAGTAAAAGTTTTGGAGCCCCCTTGACCACGTCTTTGTTTGAAATTCTAGCAAGTTCCTTAAAATTTATGTGACCTAGCCTTTCATGCCAAAGTGTTTCATTATTCAAAGAGGCTAAGTTACAATTTTCAGAAATTTTATTGGGAACAACATAACAATTGTTTTCAGATCTAACCCCCTTTAAAAAGAAAACATGGTCCTTATCAGTTACAATGCATTCAACAGATGAAAAATTAACTAAAAAACCATTGTCACAAAGTTGACTGATACTTATGAGGTTAGTCTTAAGGCCTTCAACAAATAACACATTATTCAGAATCGGGCCATCTGGAATAGCTACTGTTCCTTTTCCAACAATTTTGGAAGACTGACCGTCTCCGAAAACTACAAGTCCTCCGGAGATTTTCTCAAAATTTTGAAAGCAGTTTTTGTCACCGGTCATGTGACGGGAACAACCGCTATCCAGATACCAAGACGAATTATCATAAGCATGCAAGGAAATATTTGTAACAAGACAAGGGAAGATTTCACCTTTGCGTACCCAAACCTTTCTAGTTTTGGTGTACGTCGGAAATGATTGTGAAGTTGATACCTTTGGTGAAAGCGTATTGTGTGATCCATTGCTTTTCCTTGACGTCGTCGTCTTGTTTGATGAACTACCGAGGTTCTTTTCCTTCGAATAATTTGCATTTGATTTCCGAGGAATCACCCTTTTGGTAGTCGTTGCAAGAAGTGCTTGAATTGAGCGTTTGGCTCCCATCTTGCAATTTCTCCTTATGTGCCCTGCAATACCACAACGAAAACATACCTTGATGCTTGACGATTCCGAAGAGGGGGAAGTAGGTTTGTTGTCGTTGTTTGTCGTCAATTCCGGTGTCGGAGGAGGAGATACCGACTGGGGCACAAAGACTGTCCCAACCGAACTAAAATTGTCTTCAGTTCGACTGTATCCGAGGCCGAATTTGTTTGATTGACCAAGACCAAGGAGCTTATCCAACTTACTCCTTCCTGATGAAAATCGCTGTAAGTCATCCTTGAGTTGGAGAATGGTCTCTGCCATTTCCAATTTTTCCTGTCGAGCCTCGCCGTTGAGCTTCAAGAAGTAATTCGCTTTGTTCACCATATCTACATAATTCTTCTCGAATTGCTCATTGGACTCTTGAAGTGAAGCATTTGCTTTTATCAGATTATCCCTTTCCACTTCAAGATCGGTCGAGAGAGAAGTTACCCTTTTTACTTCTTCTTCGAGATCCTGCAATCTCCCTCTCAACCCCTTGTTTTGCTTAGCCAGTTTCTTTGAATCCCTCAAAAGTTTGTGGTAGGCTAGAGAAAAATCTTCACCTTCCGAATTATCCGATTCATCGTCCGTTGCAATCTTTTCAACAGTGGAGTTGGACAATGACTCGGATGTACTTGCCATTAAGCACATGAAGGGTGAAGATGTGGACGCGTGGAACGCCGTTGCGTTATCTTCTTCATCACTTGACGATGACTCATTTGACCATGAGGTGTCATCCCAAGTGACGGCTTGCATCGCCTTCTTCTTGGACGGATTCTTATTTGGACATTCCGTTGAGATATGGCCGTATCCTCGGCACTTGAAGCATTGGACTTGTCCTTCTGTGCTTTTCTTATCCTTAGAAAAACCCTCTTGCTTTCTTGACTTGTAACTTGAAGAACCCTTGCCTTTCTTCCACTTTCCGAAGGATGGAGTTTTGCTTGAATTACCCCTTCGAAAATTTCGGCGAAACTTCCTTGTCAAGAGAGCGAGCTGCTTCTCAAAGTCCTCCATAGATAGGTTCTCGTCATCGTCTGAGGAGGATGAATCCGCGTCTTCTTCTTTTGTTGTTTTCAAAGCATAACCTGAAGACTTAGAAGAGGATGCCTTTCCCGAAGAATAGTTAGTAGGAAATGTCATTTCATATGTTTGTAAAGAACCAACTAATTCTTCTACACGGATTTCGTCCGGGTGTTTAATAGTTTCAATGGCTGTAACCTTGGAACGAAATCTTTCAGGAAGAGTTCTTAATATTTTTCTTACAACTTTAAATTCTGGAATCTTCTCTCCCAAGTTAGCACATGTGTTTACGATGTCTTGCAATCGTGTATAGTAATCTGTGAAAGATTCATTTTCTGCCATAAAAATAGAGTCAAACTTGCTCGTAAGCATTTGCAGTTTCTGAATCTTCACAAGGTTAGTTCCCTCATGTGTAACTTGAAGAACATCCCAGATTTCTTTCGCAGTCTCACATGCCGAGACGCGAGAGAACTCAGTTTGAGACAAAGCATGAAATAGAGCATTAATCCCTTTGCCATTGTAAGAAGAAAAATCTATCTCTTCCTTGGTCCATTTCGACCTAGGTTTGATGGTGCGAACATCACCAATAAATTCAGTTGGATTAGACCATCCTAATTCAATTGATTGCCACACCCGTTCGTCGATGGAAATTAAAAAGGCTTTCATCCGTACTTTCCAGTACGCATAATTTGTTCCATCGAAGAACGGAGGTCTGTTGATGTTTCCACCTTCAACCATTGTTTACAACCCTATTCCCGCTCTGATACCACTTGTTGGGTTATGTATAATTGGATCTAAATAGGGGAAAAAACACCTAGAGGGGGGTGAATAGGTGTAAACAATAAATACTCAAAAATCTTTGCGATATAAAACCCAATGCGGAAAAATAAATAACACGCAGAGATTTTTACGTGGAAAACTCCAAACCGGAGTAAAAAACCACGGGACCGATAACACGGTGAAATCCACTAGAATTATAACACGTACAAAGGTGATATACCGTACTCACAGACGACTCAACCTTTTTCCATACTCTCCTAGTTGATCTTCTCCGCTCGCTCCGCAACGCTTCTCGAATCCACAATCTGCGTCCAACGCCGAATCCACGACGTCCAACGTCGACTCCACGACGTCTGACCGAATCCACGGTCTTCACCCAGTAGCACGCTTCGAATCCACGAACGTACCTCGCTCCGAATCGACGAGAGCGGTTGCACCTTGAATCCACAAGGCCACGCGAGTCCACGCGCCGATTTGGGATAAATCATTATTTTTTTGGGTGGTGATGATCCGCCGAATACTTAGATTAGAAATAGATCGGAAATACCATCTAAGTATTCATTGATTTGATTCTACTCAAAATATGAGTATGAAAACCTAGAATCAAATTAATAGAATAGATGAAGAAACATAGAATTAGATCTAGTATTTCCTTTCTTCTCTATCTGTGGATTTTTCTATTTTGACCGTATTTTGGATTATCTTTGATTATGACGGTTTGCCCTAAAAAATGAATCGTAGGGTCTATTTATAGGTTAGAAACCGTTGGAAGAAGATAAGAATCAAAAACTATCCTTTTCTGGAATTTTTCAGGATGACAATCCGGATCGGATTTCGGCGATCCGGATTGCAGTAACGAGACAGACAGTTTCCTGAAAAGCAAAGGTTCGGGATCCGAATCGAAGTGCCTGATCCGGATCGTTCATACAATTCACCAAACACCAATGTTCGGGATCCGGATTGAAAAACAAGATCCGGATCGTTCATACAATTCGGTAAGAACCAGTGTTCGGGATCCGGATCAAGGAAGGCTACGATCCGGATTGAATTTGCATATGAACTAACAACCTTCGGGATCCGGATTGGAATGTCTGATCCGGATCCTGAACTTGTCCCTTGTCCAGTTTTTGATTTTTATGCAATTAAAAATTCATCCAAGTGTTTCTACACTATAAGAAGTATTCGGATCACCAAAGATAAATAGTTAAACATACCTGATCCTTTTGAATTCTTCTTTCTTGAGATTGAGTTATATGATCCAACCTTCTTTACCTTCAATCTTCAAGACTTAACCGAATTCACGAAATACGCCAACTTAAATTCCGTAACATTGACTACCTACTAGGCATATTGGAGTAATTTCTGTGTTAAAAGGCTAATTGCACCCTAGGATTGACACTTGCATGCTTATTGAGATAAAGGGGACTGTACGTTAGAACTGGCTTGTTTGGGGATATTATCATGTCGAAAGAGAAGGCCAACTTATATATTGTCAGCATGGTGCATGTGGTATAGGCAGGCATAGGCTATTTTGCACTTATTATTCTTATGCAATTATCAACATCTTGGAATATTATTGTGGGGATACATATGCATGCTAGTGAGTACTTATTTGTTTATGCAAAAAGGGATTATCATGTTGGGACAATTGATCTAGCCTATTTGAGAGTACTATTAGATGCTTTCCTTTTATTCTACCTGAGAACACTTGCATGCTTATATGGTCATCTAGATAGGCCACCTTTTTCTGCTACACTATCATGCTGGAACTTGACTTAGGAGAAACCATATTTTCTGTTTTTCTCCTCTCATGCTAGACTCAGGGTATTAGTAGCTCGTGCGCGAGCAGGGGGTTTTGGGATAGTGTAGTCAGATTCTTGGGTTCTGGGATAGGCTGGCTTGAGGGCAGGGTATTGCGGCGACCGCGGACATTGGGCGGTCGACCGGGTAGTTTCGGTTGCATCAGATCGGGGGGATCGGGCTTTCTTTAGTGGATGGGTTTTACCCACTTTGATCAGAGTCGTGATCCGGTCCTGCTAGTTATGATACTTATGTTACTGGTTACTGGTTACTTGTTACTTTACTCGTGTGGGTCGCTCCCCTCGAGTGCCACTCCGGAGTGTGCGACAGGCAGGCTTTGAGTCCTCGAGACTCCTTCTTTGCATCGGTGTTATGCGTGGGCTGGCATACCCGATACGGCAGGCAGAGCAGGCAGTACCAATGTTGACTGGTGGTCGGATTGGTTTTTCAGGCAGGCATTTAGATACTGATGCATATTTTTAGCTATTCTTATTAGCTTGGCATTTAGAGGCATATTAGTGGTAGCTTTCTTCAGCATTTATATTCTTAGCATACCACCTCTCTTTCCTTTTTGCCTCTGGTTGTCCTAGTGGGTTTGTTAGAGTTTGAGGCTTAACCCACTAGGGGAGGCTACTATTTTTATAGTAGTTCTCACCCCCATTGTCTTTCTTCTTTTTGTTCCCCCCTATTTTGCAGAGTCTTCTGCGGGAGTGGCTGGACCATCTTCGGCAGATCGAGGTAAGAGGATAGCGGACTAGATAGTCGTCTACCCGTCTGCGAGCATAGTAGTATTTTGGTTGTATCCCCTATACACTCAGACTGATGTATTTTTTTTTATTTTGGGTCTGGCTTCGGCCAGCTGGTTGTATTTTATTTGGTGAGCTGGGAGAGACATATGTATTTATTTGAGAGTTTTATTGTACTTTTATTTTCCAGCTGTGGTCTGAGATGTATTAGTTTTAGTTCAGCTCTGTTGTATGCTCCTTTATTATATCTTTTATATCTGAGCAGGTTACCTGCGCTTCGTGTACACGGGAAATTCCGTGTGCACGGCGGATCTGTGGACGGGCCCGGGTTCTCGTTTACACCCGGGGCGTGACATAGTGGGTGCGTCGGAGGTTGAGGCTTTACCCACTAGGGGAGCCTACTGGTTTTTCTACTAGTTCTCACCCTCATTGTTGTTGTCTTTCTCTTCCCCCTTTGTTTTGCGGAGTCATCTGCGGGAGCTGCTGGGCCATCAGCGGCGGAGCAAGATAAGAGGCTAGCTGATTAGATAGAGTGTCTACCCGACTGGGAGCTAGCTGGACTTTTGATGTACCCCTATCTTCTCAGACAGTTGTCCTTGTACTTTTATTTTGGTCCTGGCTTTTGCCAGCTGGTTGTATTATTTTGGAAAGCTGGGAGAGACACTTGTATTTTATTTGCAGTTGTACTTTACTTTATTTTCAGTTTCAGTCTGAGATGTAGTAGTTTTAGTTCAGCTATATTTTATGCTCTTTTATTATATCTGTTATATCTGAGCATGTTACCAGCGCTTCGTGTACACGGGAAATTCCGTGTGCACGGCGGATCTGTAGACGGGCCCGGGTTCTGGTTTACACCCGAGGCGTGACAGTCGGGATTTCTCTTAGTGTAGGATGCATGTTACACTCTTGCTTGGGTCCGAGTGGAGTCTAGTAGATGTAGCTAGTCTTGTATCTGTGGCGGGAGCCGTTTGGGTAAACAGTGTTCCCGAGTTGTCGAGTTTCTGTGATTTATTTGTCGTCACTATGTTCGTGGCAGTAGTGTACTAGTGATAGCAGGACCTTGAACCCAGAATCTTTTTGGACACACATGATTTTAGTCAACCAATGTTTTTCTTCCAAATATCGAAGGGTCGTCGGAGTCAGTTCTTGTTTGATTGGGCGAAGGCATTAGCCCTTCGGGGTTTGGGAATAAAACTTGTTTTCTAACTGATTTTTCTAAAAGAGCTAAAAATTATTTAAATGGGTTTTCTCAAATCAAGATGGTTTTATAAAAATGAACTACTTTTAGTCTTCCCCCCGAGGGGGTTCGAGTGAAAATGATTTTTAGTAATAAATATCGCATTTTCCTATAAACTTCCTCACCCGAGAGGGTTCGAGTGATCTGGGTTCTAAGGGTTGTTCCTTCTTTGGGTCGAGAACAATGAGAGGCTATGCCTAGAGCCTGTTCTTGTTTGATTTGGGTTGTAGGTACTAGTCTTTCGGGGTGTTCGAACCCTTCATTGTCGTCGGCTGTGGAGTATCTCCAATCCAGTGGGTTTTAGCACGTTGAGTTTGATGTCCTGATGTGGGAGCCGTCAGGTTGATGGTGGTCTCGGCTGTCGAGTATTTCCAGCTAGTGAGTTAGAGATGTGATTTGGGCACTGTCGATCTTGTTGATCATTGATTTGGATTATAGCCTGCATGAGCCATATTGAGCTCGACAGAGATGCGCGGATACTTTCCTCGGTGGGGTCGCACCCCTCGAGTGCCGCTCCGGAGCTGGGCCTGTTACTTTGTTATCGCGACTTGTCGACGCAGTCCGTGTAGGACGCCCTACGTAAGTCCAGTCCTCCATGGATGTAATGGCAGTAGGTGGGCGCAGGTTTGACTGGACCCTATGTGGCAGTCACTGTGATTGGGTTGATTGAGAATATTGGGTTTAGAGTCAATGCATCATTTTCATCTGTATCACCTATTGAGCATTGTAGATAGAGGCATGATAGCTGTAGATTTCTTTCCAGCTTATCTTTACATTATTACAGTTTTCCTGTTATCTTATGTCTCTAGTAGACTTAGTGGGCAGACCGTCGGACTTGGTGGCGGTACCCACTGAGAACTACGTGACGGTGTAGTTCTCACACGCTCTGTTGGTGACAGATTTTCCAGAGGCATCTACCCCTATTCCTACTCCTATTGCTGCACCGGCTGATCGAGGTAAGGGAGTCGCGAGCTAGTTCCCTACCCGTCTTTGGAGTATAGCTGTACCCCTTTTTGGAGCTTTGTAGTACAGTCTGCTGGATTATTGTAGATAGTTGATGTTGAGAGTTTTATTTTCGAGAGACTTATGTTGTGAGGTTCAGACTTGTACTATTTGGAGATGTATTTTCTTATATCAGTAGTCTACTTTTCAACTCTGATATCTGTATAGCTGTAGTATTATCTTTTGCAGGTTAGACGCTTCGTCTATACGGGGCTTCCCGTATAGGCGGCGGATCTATTGGCGGGCCCGGGTTGCAGTTTTGACCCCGGGGCGTGACAGTACAACACTCTCAATAGGCTAATATTCACTTTCTCTGCAGTATATATAATGATTAAGTCCATTTAAAGAAGATTACAAATTACTAATTTATTATGTTATTTTACTAACCTTGTCATTCTTACTCCACCTTCGCTTGAAATATTTTGATCACCCATTACATTGGCGGAAGTACCCACATCAATATAATTGTGGAGCATTCTCGTGTAATAACCTTGCGGTTCAAAATTCTTCGACGGATGTAGCTCTTTCTCAATGTATACAGACCCCGTCGCACAACCAAAATTTTCAAACAATCCAATCATTCCCTCCAATGATTCATCATCTACTATTTTGTGAGTTAAATATTTATTACCAACAGTGGGGCAACGAATATTAAATTTTAAATGAAATTATTCTCTTGTACTGTGATGATCCGGATCTCCACAGAGCTTTTGCAGTGTGATCAGCGACTTCTGGAGCCTTTTTCGGTGTGATGGAGGTGTTTGTGCACAAATCGGGCCTCAAGGTTGGACCCAGCGCAAAATTTGGATTAAGTTTACCTGTCCGGATGCCTTCGACAAATTTTAGAAGTGGAATTTGGCAAAACGGACATCGGATTTGGACTCGGCGCGTGAAAATAATGAAAATAGACTATTTACTTATATTTTTCGGAGCCCGGATGCCAAAACACGGATTTCGAGGCAAGATGTTACTGTTCCGGCAGCCGGGGCAGCGCCGGCGGCGATGGGCAGCAGCAGAGCACGGCGGCGCGGGCGCGGGCAGCAGCGCGGGCGGCCGATCCACGGGACCTGGCGTGCACCGGGACCAGCGGGCGTTCGGCGGGACACGTGAGATCCGTGACTCAAGGATATCCCTCGAAATCCGTGAGTGGTGCCTGCGGCGGCACCGGGACTCAAGGATATCCCTGTTACCCGTGAGATCCCGGGTGTGATTCCACCTGAGTTGACGATTATGCCGCCGGTTATGGACATCGAGATTGCGATGGATATGGTTCTGGGAACCGCGCCAACCTCGACAACACCTCATTGGATATCGCCAGTAGAGCTGAGAGAGCTGATGGAGCAGTCGCAGAATTTGATGGATCGAAGGTCTATTTGACCTAGCACACTCTGTTGACACACGATGGTGATGCCACATCGGTGATACACGACAGTGAGGGTTTTACTGCGGTTTGAGTGCAGGCAGGACCGGGCTTTATTTAGGACCTTTTGATGGAGTTATACTCCGGCAGTTGTTCGTCTGTGATGCATGTACCTATTTGGAATTATACAGCTGCATATTTTGCCAAGACGGCGTTCAGGACACGGTAGGAGCATTATGAGCTCACGATGAGGCCAATTGGATTGACTAATGCCATGCCGCCTTTAGGATTTGAGGAGTTGGGTGTTCCAGCTGTACAAAGACGGATTGGTAGCGGTATTCTCTTGGGGTATTTGGATTTACTCCCAGAGTGACTTAGAGCATGTGGAGTACTTGTGGGTAGTGCTACAACGCCTGTGTGGAAGAAGTTGTATGTCGAATTGTTGAGGTGCAACTTTTAGCTACGGGAACATACCGTCTTGGGCCACATTATTCTAGCCGTAGGAGCGGCGGTGGAAATCCAGCCAAAAGAGATGCTATTCGAGGATTGACCGAGATCGACATTTATTGTTGAGACGAGGAGCTTCTTGGACTGGGTAGTGCCAGCAGAGCTTAACGAATGGATGATTAGACTGATACCAGCGTCGATTTTAGCTTTGCTAGAGATGGGAGATGGACCTTTGAGTTTTGGTGATGCCTCCCATAGTGGCTGTGGAGTTACCATTGGGTTATTGTTGAGCATTCTGTAATCACCGCGACAAAGCCACTGAAGTGGCGGATATCTTGAGCGGGAGAGCTGTCTGGAGTTGAGTTTGATGATTCCACAGCTGGCGCTGTGTGGAATTGTTGAGGCGAACAGGGCTTGAGGTTGTGTCTCTGGGGTTCCCTTTTGATTGTAGCCTGCGGTTGTGCAGTCCACTTGAATGGTCAGGATCCGAGAGTGACTGAGTGAGAACCCCA
Organism: Tillandsia leiboldiana; assembly: GCA_029204045.2. Lineage (NCBI taxonomy): Eukaryota > Viridiplantae > Streptophyta > Magnoliopsida > Poales > Bromeliaceae > Tillandsia > Tillandsia leiboldiana. Next base: position 12,124,509 of record CM055074.1, on the reverse strand, counting down.
GCTTGTTGGGCTCCTTTCCTTCTTGGATGTTCGTGTGGGTGTATTTCAGGTCGCCTTGGTTGAGTTGGCACCAGGGTGTGATTTTGGTGCATGTTGCACCGGTTGTTCTTTCTTTTCCCCCCAGCCGTCTTGTTGGAGTCCCTGAAGTTTTTCCACGTCTCAGCTCTGAGGTATTATGTGTTTGGATCCCTCGCCCATGATTGACTCGCTCTATTTGAGCTTTGTGAGTGTTTAGAGTACGAGGGACGCCCGTTGCGAATTCTAGCTTGTGAGATGAGAGGATTGCGCAACCGGGCCATGCCGTACTGGTTATTGTTGTTGTTGAGGAGTAATTACGGGGAGTGAGTGATGACTTGGGAGCTGGAGGCGGTGACGAGGAGTACCTACCCGTGGTATTTGAAACTCCCTTTTGAGTTGTGTTAGTTTCGAGGACGAAACTTTCTTTTACTGGGGGAGGATGTGATGACCCAGATCTCCGCAGAGCTTTTGCAGTGTGATCAGCGACTTCTGGAGCCTTATTTGGTGTGATGGAGGTGTTTGTGCACAAATCGGGCCTCAAGGTTGGACCCAGCGCGAAATTTCGATTAAGTTTACCTGTCCGGATCCCTTCGACAAATTTTAGAAGTGGAATTTGGCAAAACGGACATCGGATTTGGACTCAGCGCCCGAAAACGAGGAAAATGGACTATTTACTTATATTTTTCGGAGCCCGGATGTCAAAACACGGATTTCGAGGCAAAATGTTACTGTTCTGGCAGCCGGGGCAGCGCCGGCTGCGATGGGCAGCGGCGGAGCACGGCGGCGCGGGCGCGGGCAGCAGCTTTGTCACGCCCCGGCGTCGAAACTGCGACCCGGGCTCGCCAACAGATCCGCCGCCCATACGGGAAGCCCCGTATAGACGAAGCGACTAACCTACAAAAGATCAACTATACTATACAGATATCAGAGCTGAAAGTAAACTGCTGAAAATGAAAATAATTATAACTCTAGAAATATACATCCCAAGTCCTCACCAAAAATACATAAATCTCTCAAAACAAAGAAGAGTGCAACTCAATCCTCACTACAGGGTCGCTCAACAGGAACTCTCAAAATGTAGGGAGGTACATCTACTCTCAGGACGACAACTGGTAGGGATCTATCTCGCGACTCCCTTACCTCGATCAGCCGGATCAGCAACAGGTGCAGCAGGAACAGGAGTAGAGGTCCCTGTGGGAAAAGACACCACAACGGGTGTGAGAACTACGTCCCAAGTAGTTCTCAGTGGGTGCCGCCAACAAGCCCGACGGTCTGCCCACTAAGTCTACTAGAGGCATAAAGTAACAATAATATAATACTGAAATGAAAGGGCTGGAAAAGTAACTCTACAGCTACTATGCCTCTATCTAGATGCTCAAAGAGTAGAACAGATGGAAACATGATGCATCTACTAACTCTCAAAGTACAGTCACCCAATCTACCTGACTGCCTCCTCGGTCCAGTCAAACCTGCGCCTACCTACTGCCGTTACATCCCGGAGGACCGGACTGACGTAGGGCGTCCGTAGCTGCCAAAACTGGGCCAGCCAGAGGGACTGTGTCCGTGACTGCCCAAACTGGGCCAGTGAGAGGGACGGCGTCGACAAGTCGCGATACCAAAGTGCAGACCCACTCCGGACGTGGCACTCGAGAGGAGCGACCCCAACGAGGACAAAGGTATCCGCGTACTCTGTCGAGCTCAGGTGGCACTGCAAGCTATAGTCCAAAATCCACGCTCACGCTCTGAACGGAAAGACTCAGAATCCTCAAACATCTCGCACAACGGTCGGAGCACTCTCGACGACTCAGCTGATCAGCTCACACGAACACGAGACACTAGCCTCTCCAGTAACTCACAGCACAAAACACACTGGCTGGAGATACTCCACAGCCAGGATCGACCCACAACTCAGGGCTAACAAATCTGGTCGGACAACACTCAACGACCCGGGACCACCGTCAATCCCGACGGTTCCCAACAACACAGGCCAGAAGATACTCGACGGCCCGGGATCACCGTCTACACAACGGCTCCCCGTGACAGAACAACAAACTCACGGATAACTCAGGAAGGGCCGACACCATAAGGGTTTGGAAAACCCGATAGGTCGGTGCTAAGAACCCTATCAAACAAGAACAGACTCTAGGCTCCGCCTATCGAAGTTCCCGGCCCCCTTACAGTTCGGGAACACGACAACCTCGGTACGACACGCAGCAGACACCAACCAGGGTTCGAAAGTTCGGGGAGACCAGCACCTACAACCCTATCCATAAGAGTAGGTTCCAAGCTCGACCCCCGTGGCTTTCGTCCCGACAAAGAAACGACCACTAGAACCCAGACCACTCGAATCCTTTTTGAAACCCATTTTTTACTCAACCCACGCAGGGTGAGCACTAAAGGTAGTTCCCACGCAGGGTGAGCACTAAAGGTAGTTCCCTTTTTTGAAAAACTATCTTGATTTGAGAAGAAACCCGTTTTAATGATTTTTAGTTCTTTTTAGAAAAACAGTTAGAAAACAAGTGTTTTACCCAAACCCCGAAGGGCTGATGCCTTTGTCCAATCAAACAAGAACAAACTCCAGCGGCCCTTCGATGCTTGGAAGAAAACATTGGTAGACTAAAATCATGTGTATGTCGAAAAGGGTTCTGGGTTCTAGGTCCGACTAACACTAGTAAACTACTGCCACTAACACAGTGGCGACAACCCAAACAGGGGAAAACAAGACCTCCCGGGACCACCGTTTACCCCAAACGGTTCCCGGTACAGACAAGCGATCCACTACATCTACCAGACTCCACTCTGCTCCCAAGCACGAGTGCAAACGCATCCCACACTAAAAAGAAGTCCCGACCGCTCGGCCCACTACCCGGGCGAGGATAACACTAAGTCCAGGAATGAAACACGAAGTGTGGATGTCTAAACATAAATAACCCTAGCCCAAGTGAGGGTTTTCTACTGGTCTGGTTACACATGCAACATATGACGGGGGTGCTAGGTCAGATTCCATGATAACAAATATTTAACAGGTGGTAGGAGGAAGAAGTGATCATATGATCATCAGATAAATACAAAGAATATTAACATTCCAATTCTAGCATGCTACCAAGTCCAACCACTATCATGCATGATTCTATATCAATAGAATTAGTGCACAGTCCACAGATCCTGAAAGCAAAGCCACCCACCTGAAGATGCTAACTGTCCGGAGTCGCACAGCTGAGAAAACCAGGAAAATAATAACTCCAAGTCTAACAGGTCCAGCACTGTCCCCAAACCCTCCTGCAGAAAGGGCTCCAAAAATTCTAAAATAAATACCACAGCGATCCTCGCGTCGAGACCTTTGAAATGGGTACCTGCGGGTCCAAATCCGAGCACCGTAGGCCAAGTTACAAATTCCACAGTATCGGTGCGCAAAATCCGAAAACCATACAACTGTAAACTCTTATACAGATAAAAAGGAAAATGTATACCTTCAGGAAGGTCTCCAAAAATTCCAAGAAAAATATTATGATGTTCCTCGCGTCGAGTAGATGAAAAAAGTGTACAAGAGCGCCTCAATCCGATGTCCAAGCGCGGAGATAAAATTCCATCAATCCGCTGTCCTCAAAAATCCACACAGCAAACAGGGTCCTCAGTGAGCATGGAAGAACTCCTCGAAAAGCGCGAAACCAGGAAATGCAAAAAACACCAAATCGCAGCCTTACCTGTCGTGAATCCAACGGCGAAGAAATCGCTCGAAAACATGGTCGGAGTAGGTAGGGGGAGCTCATGCACCGAAACGCGACGAAAGAAACACTGAAGAAAGAGCGTCGCGACGCGCCAAGAAAAGGGGAATCTCGAAAAGTGTGCCCCGAAAAATCCTCAAACTCTGCAGATGGAAGCAGCACTGCACGAGGAGCAACTTCTGTGAAGAAACCGCAGGGAAAAGAGGCCTAAATCCGCGAAAAAGGCCAAGGTGAAGTGGGCTCGGGCTTATATAGGCCCACAAAACAAATGGGATAATACCCATTGAGTCCCCGGTTTCGGGCGCTGGAACACGATTCGGGCACCCGAAACCGGCGGCACAACGTACCGCGGATCAGTGCCCGAATCCCTTCGGAGCCGCCACGTCACCCGCACAGGAAACAGCTGTGCGGGGCGCCCCGGGAGCGACCACGTGGCCCTCCCGGGGGCCGACGCGTGTCCCGCACAGCGAACAGCTGTGCGGGGCGCGCGTGCCGTCGCCGCGTGGCACCTACCCGGTCAAACGGGTAGATGGCGCCCGCTAGTGGCAGGGCACCACGCGTCCCTGCCACTGTCGCGGTCACACGTGCGGGCAGGCGCCGCCCTGGCCGCCTGCCACACACGCGCCCCGAGGCGCCCGCCCACGCCCCCGTGCGCCGCGCCTCGTGGACCCGCGAATGGCGTGCCGACACGTGTCCCCTGCACCCGGTCCATGCACCCAAGTTCGGGTTCCGTGGACTGCGCCGCGTGCACCGACCAACCGGGGGCTGCCACGCGTCCCCTCGCCTGGTCCATGCACCGCCGCGCCTAACCCGTAGACCGCGCCTCCAGAGCCCGCCAATCAGGCGGCACCACGTGTCCATGCGCCGGGCTCATGCACCCCGCCGCGACGCTCTGTGGACCGAGCGTCGCGGACCGGCCAATAACAGGCCGCCACGTGGCAGCCGGCGGTCCACGGCCCCTCCCATGCACCGAATTACAGCGAAAACTTCCGGGAGTCCGTTTTTGGGCATCCGGACTCAGAATCAAATAAGCAAATAGCCGTTTTCAAGCGTTTTTCCGCGCTGAATCCAAATCCAACCTCTGTTTGGCCCAAAACCATTTTGAAAATTTGGCAAATGCAGCCGAAGGCCAATCCAGCTGTGGATATCACACAGGGTCCATCTGTGGCATCCCTTTGATGCACTATGGGCCAGATACACCAACACTAGGTGTTCTACACTAGGGTTCATGGGAGAAGCTACACGGGGATCAGGGTCACCACATCCTCCCCCACTAAAAGAAAGTTTCGTCCCCGAAACTGAAACACACCACAACAACAAAACTAAAACAATCAACTCAACCCAAAGAACGTAAACGCTAAACTAACAAGAAAGGTACAGCTCCACCAGCAGGAAAGTCATCAACCCCAACCCTCGATTTAGAAAACAGCTGAGATTAGCGAAAAGTCCAAAAATTTCGAAAGATCAGTGCCTTCGCCCCAATCAAACAAGAACAGGTTCGTGCACTGTCTCCATTTCTGGAGCAATCTTTCGAAGTTTTCGTCCTGTTCGTAAATTCCAGCACAAAGGCGAGAAAAGGGAGAGAAGTGTTGGTGTCGTTCCTGCTGTGGCGACAAAAACGAAAGCTTTCACTAACAGAGACTCCGAAGGACACAACCTCTAGTCCTAAACATCACATCTGCTCCTGAGGTGGCGTCTGTCCACAGTCGCTGAAGCCCATGCTGCTGGAAGGATACGCTGGCAACCCGAGAAAAATGAACTCCTCCTGTCCAACTCGTAGAAGGGTAACTGCTCTCATTCCATTATCAGTCGTAGCACGGCACCGCACCAACTAGTCCAACCCGTGTGCTCAATCCAAGTCCTGGAGCTGTCCTTGAATCGTCACATCAGCAGGTGAAGTCCCAAGTCTCAACTGCACTGATCATACACCACAAACCTCCTCTACTTGTAGGATATCGGGAAGAATCCAATCTCTAAAACATGTAGCATAAATTCCTAACCCATACCCATGCAAAGATGCCGATGCAGATGCTCTACTAATAATGCAGAAGGATGCAGCGGTATCGAAATGCTCAACTCAACTAACATAAATAAAATCATACCTGCCGCGACACGATCTGCTGCCGGGGTGTCCTCCACCAGGGCTGCATAAACCCGTCCACTGGGTGCTGCATATCGTCGTCCCGTCTGTCCCGACGTCGTACCCCACTCTGTCTGACGGTGTACCGGAGGAGCTTCCGCTTCCTGAACTGGCAAGGGAGGTGCTGTAGCAAGGGGTCGCACTGACAGAATGGCTCGGGGACAAGCTGCTTGAAGATGTCCCAACGATCCACATAGGAAACACCGTCCCCGTCTCTGGTAACACTGCGACGGCGGATGAGGGCCGCCACAGATGACACACCGCTCCTGGCGCTGCTGCCGAAACCGCTGTTGTCGGGGGTACTGCTGCTGAGACTGCTGTCGCTGCTGGTGCTGCTGATACCGCGGCTGCTGCGGGGGCCCACCTGATCTCTGGCGCCTCCGAAACCTACGACCCTGAGGATGAGATCGTGAAGGTCTCGGAGGTCCCTGCTGACTCGTCTGTCCCTCAACATCCCGTGCTGGGCGCTTCGCCCCCGTAATCCCTGCGGAAGCTGGAGCCACCTCAGCCGTCACCTCCTCTCCGCGCTCCGAACTCTGCCCCGAAAAACGATGTGGATCAGACTGATGGAATCTCGTCAACATATCAACCACCTCACGCTGCTCTGCAGGGGTCAACTGTCCTGCCGTTCCGGACGGCTGACCACTGGTACCCGGCGCAGTAGGGGCTGCCTGTGCTGCTGGTACAACTGGGGGTGCCACAACTGGCGAAGAAGGTACGGGTGAAATCTCTGGGGATGCCACAACCGGTTGTACCCTCTGCTCCAACAGAAGCATCATACGACCCATGGCCTCCTCCTGGCGCCGAGAAGCCTCCTCCTGGCGCTGCGAGGCCTCCTCCTGGCGTCGTAAGGTCTCCTCCTGGCGCTGTGAAGTCTCCTCCTGGCGCCGAACAGCTTCAGACAACTGGGCCATCTGAGCCCGAAGCTCCAGCACCTCACTCTGCTGACCCTGTGCTGACTCCTCCTGCCCAGGCTCATCGGAGGGGGAAGGCCGAGAACGCGTCTGTACCCTGCGTCGGGGAGGCATCGTGCCCACCTGCAACACACATGCAAACATCAGGACAGTACCAAACAACACTCGACCCAATCCAGCGAAAGTATAAGACATGTCATCCATTCCCTAGCATTATGTTGTCTGCAGCCAACATAATCGCTTAGGAGAATAAACATGCCAATCACTCATCCCGTCCCTTGGGAGAGGTATAAAACTCAATCAGGACTCTCGCTAAAAGTCACGACTCTCACGTAGTCATCCTAATGTCCAACCACAAGCCTAGGGTTTCTAAGTCCACAATGACCTACATCCTAGGCTCTGATACCACCTAATCTGTCACGCCCCGGCGTCGAAACTGCGACCCGGGCTCGCCAACAGATCCGCCGCCCATACGGGAAGCCCCGTATAGATGAAGCGACTAACCTGCAAAAGATCAACTATACTATACAGATATCAGAGCTGAAAGTAAACTGCTGAAAATGAAAATAATTACAACTCTAGAAATATACATCCCAAGTCCTCACCAAAAATACATAAATCTCTCAAAACAAAGAAGAGTGCAACTCAATCCTCACTACAGGGTCGCTCAACAAGAACTCTCAAAATGTAGGGAGGCACATCTACTCTCAGGACGACAACTGGTAGGGATCTTTCTCGCGACTCCCTTACCTCGATCAGCCGGATCAGCAACAGGTGCAGCAGGAACAGGAGTAGAGGTCCCTGTGGGAAAAGACACCACGACGGGTGTGAGAACTACGTCCCAAGTAGTTCTCAGTGGGTGCCGCCAACAAGCCCGACGGTCTGCCCACTAAGTCTACTAGAGGCATAAAGTAACAATAATATAATACTGAAATGAAAGGGCTGGAAAAGTAACTCTACAGCTACTATGCCTCTATCTAGATGCTCAAAGAGTAGAACAGATGGAAACATGATGCATCTACTAACTCTCAAAGTACAGTCACCCAATCTACCTGACTGCCTCCTCGGTCCAGTCAAACCTGCGCCAACCTACTGCCGTTACATCCCGGAGGACCGGACTGACGTAGGGCGTCCGTAGCTGCCAAAACTGGGCCAGCCAGAGGGACTGTGTCCGTGACTGCCCAAACTGGGCCAGTGAGAGGGACGGCGTCGACAAGTCGCGATACCAAAGTGCAGACCCACTCCGGACGTGGCACTCGAGAGGAGCAACCCCAACGAGGACAAAGGTATCCGCGTACTCTGTCGAGCTCAGGTGGCACTGCAGGCTATAGTCCAAAATCCACGCTCACGCTCTGAACGGAAAGACTCAGAATCCTCAAACATCTCGCACAACGGTCGGAGCACTCTCGACGACTCAGCTGATCAACTCACACGAACACGAGACACTAGCCTCTCCAGTAACTCACAGCACAAAACACACTGGCTGGAGATACTCCACAGCCAGGATCCACCCACAACTCAGGGCTAACAAATCTGGTCGGACAACACTCAACGACCCGGGACCATCGTCAATCCCGACGGTTCCCAACAACACAGGCCAGAAGATACTCGACGGCCCGGGATCACCGTCTACACAACGGCTCCCCGCGACAGAACAACAAACTCACGGATAACTCAGGAAGGGCCGACACCATAAGGGTTTGGAAAACCCGATAGGTCGGTGCTAAGAACCCTATCAAACAAGAACAGACTCTAGGCTCCGCCTATCGAAGTTCCCGGCCCTCTTACAGTTCGGGAACACGACAACCTCGGTACGACACGCAGCAGACACCAACCAGGGTCCGAAAGTTCTGGGAGACCAGCACCTACAACCCTATCCACAAGAGTAGGTTCCAAGCTCGGCCCCCGTGGCTTTCGTCCCGACAAAGAAACGACCCCTAGAACCCAGACGACTCGAATCCTTTCGAGTGGGGAAAAATTTACAGGAAAGAGGTGACATTTGTTACTGAAACCCATTTTTCACTCAACCCATGCAGGGTGAGCACTAAAGGTAGTTCCCTTTTTGAAAAACTATCTTGATTTGAGAAGAAACCCGTTTTAATGATTTTTAGTTCTTTTTAGAAAAACAGTTAGAAAACAAGTGTTTTATCCAAACCCCGAAGGGCTGATGCCTTTGTCCAATCAAACAAGAACAGACTCCAGCGGCCCTTCGATGCTTGGAAGAAAACATTGGTAGACTAAAATCATGTGTATGTCGAAAAGGGTTCTGGGTTCTAGGTCCGGCTAACACTAGTAAACTACTGCCACTAACACGGTGGCGACAACCCAAAGAGGGGAAAACAAGACCTCCCGGGACCACCGTTTACCCCAAACGGTTCCCGGTACAGACAAGCGATCCACTACATCTACCAGACTCCACTCTGCTCCCAAGCACGAGTGCAAACGCATCCCACACTAAAAAGAAGTCCCGACCGCTCGGCCCACTACCCGGGCGAGGATAACACTAAGTCCAGGAATGAAACACGAAGTGTGGATGTCTAAACATAAATAACCCTAGCCCAAGTGAGGGTTTTCTACTGGTCTGGTTACACATGCAACATATGACGGGGGTGCTAGGTCACGTTCCAAGATAACAAATATTTAACAGGTGGTAGGAGGAAGAAGTGATCATATGATCATCAGATAAATACAAAGAATATTAACATTCCAATTCTAGCGTGCTACCAAGTCCAACCACTATCATGCATGATTCTATATCAATAGAATTAGTGCACAGTCCATATATCCTGAAAGCAAAGCCACCCACCTGAAGATGCTAACTGTCCGGAGTCGCACAGCTGAGAAAACCAGGAAAATAATAACTCCAAGTCTAACAGGTCCAGCACTGTCCACAAACCCTCCGGCAGAAAGGGCTCCAAAAATTCTGAAATAAATACCACAGCGATCCTCACGTTGAGACCTTTGAAATGGGTACCTACGGGTCCAAATCCGAGCACCGTAGGCCAAGTTACAAATTCCACAGTATCGGTGTGCAAAATCCCAAAACCATACAACTGTAAACTCTTATACAGATAAAAATGAAAATGTATACCTTCGGAAAGGTCTCCAAAAATTCCAAGAAAAATACTATGATGTTCCTCGCGTCGAGTAGATGAAAAAAGTGTATAAGAGCGTCTCAATCCGATGTCCGAGCGCGGAGATAAAATTCCATCAATCCGCTATCCTCAAAAATCCACACAGCAAACAGGGTCCTCAGTGAGCATGGAAGAACTCCTCGAAAAGTGCGAAACCATGAAATGCGAAAAACACCAAAATCGTAGCCTTACCTGTCGCGAATCCAACGGCGAAGAAATCGCTCGAAAAGATGGTCGGAGTAGGCCGGGGGAGCTCGTGCACCGAAACGCGACGAAAGAAACACCGATGAAAGAGCGTCGCGACGCGCCAAGAAAAGGGGAATCTCGAAAAGTGTGCCCCGAAAAATCCTCAAACTCTGCAGATGGAAGCAGCACTGCACGAGGAGCAACTTCTGTGAAGAAACCGCAGGGAAAAGAGGCCTAAATCCGTGAAAAAGGCCAAGGTGAAGTGGGCTCGGGCTTATATAGGCCCACAAAACAAATAGGATAATACCCATTGAGTCCCCGGTTTCGGGCGCTGGAACACGATTCGTGTCGGGTTATATTAATAATGATCTAAATAGAGGAAAAAACACCTAGAGGGGGGTGAATAGGTGTAAACAATAAACTCTCAAAAATCTTTGCGTAATAAAACCCAATGCGGAAATGAAAATAAAACACGCAAGATTTTTACGTGGAAAACTCCAACACCGGAGTAAAAAACCACGGGACCGATAACACGGCGAAATCCACTAGAATTATAACACGTACAAAGGTGATATACCGTACTCACAGACGACTCGACCTTTTTCCATACGCTCCTAGTAGATCTTCTCCGCTCGCTCCGCAACGCTGCTCGAATCCACGATTAGCGTCCAACGCCGAATCCACGGCATCCAACGTCGAATCCACGACGTCCAACCGAATCCACGGTCTTCACCCAGTAGCACGTCTCGAAGCCACGAACGTACCTCGCTCCGAATCCACGAGAGCGGTTGCACCTTGAATCCACAAGGCCACGCGAGTCCACGCGCCGATTTTGGGAAATCGTTGTTTTTTGGGTGGTGATGATCCGCCGAATACTTAGATTAGAAATAGATCGGAAATACCATCTAAGTATTCATTAATTTGATTCTACTCAAAATCTGAGTATGAAAACCTAGAATCAAATTAATCAATATAGATGAAGAAACATAGAATTAAATCTGTTGATTTCCTTTCTTCTCTATAGGTGGATTTATATGGCCGTCTTTTGATTTATTCGGCTTTTACGGCTTATGCGGCTTACCCTAAAAAAAAGAATCATAGGGTTTATTTATAGGTTAGAAACCATTGGACGAGGATAAGAATCAAAAACTAACCTTTTCTGGAATTTTACAGGACGACGGTCCGGACTGGAATTATGGCGGTCCGGACTGTCGTAACGAGACAGACTATTTCCAGAAAAACAGGCGTTCGGGGTCCGGACTGAATGCCTGATCCGGACTGTTCATACATCTCAGCAAAACCCATGTTCGGGGTCCGGATCAGAAATGGCTTGGATCCGGACTGTTCATACATTTCAGCAAAACCTACGTTCGGGGTCCGGATCAGAAATGGCTTAGATCCGGACTGGATTTGCGTATGAACAAACACCGTTCGGGATCCGGACTGCCGTGCCTGATCCGGATCCTGAACATGTCCCATGTCCAGTTTTTGATCTTTATGCAATTAAAAATTCATCCAAGTGTTTCTACACTATACGAAGTATTCGGATCATCAAAAATAATTAATTAAACGTACCTGATCCTTTTGAATACTTCATTCTTGAGATTGAGGTATATGATCCAAACTTCTTTATCTTCAATCTTCAAGACTTAAAACTTTCACGAAATACGCCAAAACAAATTCCTTAACAATCTCCCCCTTTGGCGGTTTCGTGACAAAACACAAATCCACTCAAGAAAATTAAAAAGATATTTTTGTTGCTATCACCATACAACAAAAATTTACATTTGAGAACCAATAAATAAATACATGAGATAAACTCCTAAAACAGACTCTAGACTTAGACATCTGTACTCTCTGCAAAAAGAAATCATTCTTGACAAAAGAGATCGTTAGATACCTCAAGAATATTTAGCATTCAAAACCTAATAAAGATAGAGTTTATACTCACCATGACATTCACGAATTCAGATATGTAATAAGATCACAATCAAACATCGACATATCTTCTAAGCAATAAAATTCCAAATGTCATAACTTTGTTAGTAATCAAACAACTTGTTAGTAATAATACATGCCCAAATAGTTAGTCGAATAGTTAGTCGAGACATGCATGCAATCACAATATAAAACCAAAAGTTGTGATACTTACCTTTCAAGGTTCAAAGTTGTTCAAAGTTTAACGTTCTTCTCACAAACCATTGTTCATCTCTCTCTCCCCCTTTTTGTCACAAAAGAAGCCAAAATCGCAAAAATTAGAGAGTTAAGAGTTCAGAAAATGTGAAAACTAAATCTAAAACCTGCATGAGAAGAGATGAAAAATTAATCATCGGAGCTGGGATCATCTGAGGTGCTACATCCCAGTTTGTTTAAAATTCCTTTAAGCATTCCCGAAATCTTAGAACATTCTTGTTTCATCTGATGTATGTCCGTGAACATCTTTCTTAGTTCCATACCCAGTTTCTCTTGTTCTTGTTTGATGGAAGACAATAAGTTTGCTTCTCGGTCGGTTCTTCTGGAGGTTGAAGGACGTTGTGTGGATGCTGACGGCGCAGTTTGACCTTTATTCCAAGGAGAGCTTCTTGGCAGAGAATGTGATCTGTCGAGAGGTTCATTGATTTGAATTCCACTGCCTCGCGAATTCTTTTTCCTTGTGTACTGCTTGATTGTTGAGGAAGACTTCATCAGCTTCTTGTTCTTTAGATAAAACCTATTTTCGTCATCAATAGCTTGTTGTACTTCATTAAGAAATGTATCCCAATCTTCTTCGTCTTCTGATTCAGTTTCAATTTGAGGGATATTCTTCGTTTCCTCTTGACATGGTTCAGCTTGTTCCTTTTTCATAGATGCTCGAGTTCTAACCATTGTCACAATTAGCGCAATAATCTAAGCAAGGGCTATTGTAGCTAGTGCTCAGATAAAAGACAAACCTGCGAGCAATACCTCAAAAACACGAAAAATTGTTTATTTTCAAAAATTTGAAAAATTGTACCTAAACAAACATTATCATGTAGAGAGACTAGGAATCAAATTAGTTTTGCAAAAAGAATTTTAAAAATAGATCAATCCCATGATTTTCAAAAATTCCTATTATATGCCCTAAAACCGAAATTTTAGAAATCAAAGCCTAAAAATCCGTTAATCAGGAGAATACCTAGCATATAATCAAAACTAATCTACCCAGAGTTCTTATTTCAAAAGAAATTTGATCAAAAACAAATCCAAAACGAAAAAGATACAAAACTTTCATCACGTTTTGAGGAAAAATATGAAAAACTGTGAAAAACCGAGATTTTGATCAAGAAAACTTACTTGGAATCGAAGAACTTGAGTTTGGAAGCCTCCAAAATGGATGAATTCTAGAGAGAGAAGCTCTGGAGACTTAGGAACAAAAAATTGAAGTAAAAAGAAATCAAAACCCTTTTATTCTATATAAAACCCTAGCCGTGGTCCGGATCGGATCGTGAATCCAGTCCGGATCGTATACCCGCAGGAAATACCTGCGTTCGGGATCCGGATCGGCTTGTCCAGTCCGGATCGGCTTCAAACTTTTTCTTCAGAAAAATTCTGAAAAAATTCTAGAAAATCCAGAAAAAGATTGTAAGCACTTTTGTGTATCAACTTTAAATGAAAAACATCGTTTCATACAACAAGAAATAGATTATGCAAAATCTATCAACAATATCCAACAAATGAAACGAAAATTTATAAAAATTAAATCCCTTAAAGTTGAACAACTTCAATCACATCTAACATGATCTTATGAGTAATGCCTTTATCAAATCATCAATTTGGTAAAGAAAATAAAATACCAAGATCAATAGATGTTTGAAATCCCAAATATGTTAGATAATATATCTAGTCAATTTGTTAAAGAGAGTGGCTCTTTGAGCATCTTTCAATAAAAATCCCACCTTATACCAACCTTGGAATTTGACAGAGTCAAGTATTCCAAAAAGCATTTTATTTAATCAACTCGAAAAATCATGCTTGATATACATGTGGTAGCTGCACACAGTACTCGGACGACCGAGGTGGTAGCTCTTTCCTCCATGTGGTGGTAGTTTTCACACTCCTCATTGGGATGTAACTCTTTCCACATCTTTTGAGCATAACAATTTTCATTAACTCCCCCTCAAATGGCTATCAATTATTTAAAATATAAAGTATTCAACCAAAAATTGATTCCAATTTCATACTCGACTCAATTGTCAAATAAGATAAAAACTAAACCAAGAGATCATTTGAGAGAGAAATTGACTTTGATCAAAACAAAGATGATTTAATTGACATAAATGATCATTGCATCAAATGAATTATTATAATATCCAAAGCATAATAAATTTCTAAATAAACGAAAGGATGCTATTAAAGTCAATAATACACATGCTCAATTAATGTTCTATGTCTAAGCACAGATAATGAACAAAAACACAAAAACAAAACCTAATCCTAAGCAATGATTTTAAAAGGAATTATCTCAAGGAAAGCATTCCAATTGCCTTACGCAAATGAATAAATCGTTTTAGATCCAAAGGTTTTGTTAAGATGTCAGCTAATTGATCCTCAGTTGAAATGTAGAAAATTTGAAGAATATTTGATTCAACTAGCTCTCTTAGAAAATGATATCTAAGTTCAATGTGTTTTGTTCTTGAGTGCAACACAGGGTTTTTAGAAATATTTATAGCACTTGTGTTGTCACAAAGAATCGTTACCGAAGTTGCTGAAATTCGGAAGTCGCTCAACACACTTTTCATCCAAATGAGTTTGGTTGAACAACTACCTGCTGAAATATATTCTGCTTCGGCAGTCGAGAGTGCAATACAGTTTTGCTTTTTACTATGCCATGCAACAAGGCAATGGCCAAGATAAAAACATGCACCACTCGTACTCTTCCGATCATCCACAGATCCTGCCCAATCGGCATCTGAATATCCTATAATGTCAAGCGTTGTTCCCATAGGATACCAAATTCCGAAATTCAAAGTTCCTTTGATGTACCGGATGATCCTTTTCACCGCTTTCAGGTGAACCTCCTTTGGTGCTGATTGATATCTCGCGCAAATCCCAACACTAAAGGATATATCCGGGCGACTAGCTGTAAGATAGAGTAGACTTCCTATCATGCTGCGATAAAGCTTCTCGTCTACACTCTCACTAAGAGATTCACTTCCTAATCCCTTATTGCTAGTTCCCATAGGAGTCGGAAAATCTTTAGAGTTTTCTAAATCGAATTTCTTCACCAACTCCCTTGCATACTTGGATTGACACAAATGGATGCCATCATCATTTTGTTTCACTTGCAATCCAAGAAAGTATGTCAGTTCGCCCATCATCGACATCTCAAATTCGCTTTCCATGGTTTCAGCGAATTTAGAAGCATCATTGTCTCTAGTTGCCCCAAATACAATGTCATCGACATAGATTTGTGCCACAATGAAATTATCCTGATAATGCTTCACAAAGAGAGTCCGGTCAGCTCCCCCTCGAGTATAGCCCTTTTCTAATAGGTGCTTTGTCAACCTTTCGTACCACGCTCGCGGTGCTTGTTTTAGACCGTAAAGAGCCTTTTTCAAACGAAAAACATGGTTAGGTTGTTTACAGTCTACAAAACCTTTCGGTTGAGCCACATAAACTTCCTCATTTAAAAACCCATTTAAAAACGCGCTCTTAACGTCCATTTGAAAGAGTTTGATTTTAAAATGACAAGCAATAGCGAATAAAATACGAATTGACTCGAGTCTAGCTACCGGGGCGAATGTTTCATCAAAGTCTATACCTTCTATTTGAGAGTAGCCTTGAGCAACTAAGCGTGCTTTATTCCTGATGATGGTACCATCCTCGTTCTTCTTATTCTTGAAAATCCATTTAGTACCAATCACGTTGTGTTGCTTCGGAGGCTTTGTTAATTCCCAGACTTTGTTTCGTTCGAACTGATGGAGCTCTTCCTCCATAGCTTCAATCCAGTAGTCATCCTGAAGAGCTTCATCGATGTTCTTTGGTTCAATCATGGAGACGTAGCATGCGACTCCACAAACCAACTGTCTCCGAGTTCTAACTCCTTCTTGTGGGTCTCCAATAATGTTAGATTCCGGATGATCCTTGGAGATGCGTAACGTTTGCGGTAACGGAGTAGTCGGAGGTACATGTGATAATTCCTGCATATTAGATAAACTTGAAGAACCATTAGATGCATCAACTTTATTGAAAGAGTTATTATGAGAATATGCATTTACAGGAGTATCATCATCTAGAGACATATCAAGGGTAGATTTATCAGATGAAAAATGGAAAGCTTCATCTACTTTAACATTTATAGATTCTATCATCGTTTTAGATTCCAAGTTAAATACCCGATATGCTCTACTGTTAGTAGAATAACCCATGAAAATCCCTTCGTCGCTTCGAAAGTCGAACTTACCAAGGTTTTCGCGATCACGCAGAATAAAACACCGACTCCCAAAGATACGAAAATATTTGATATTCAGTTTTCTACTAAACCACAGCTCATATGGTGTATTTAAAGTTCCAGGGCGCAAATACACTCGATTAATTACATAGACGGCGGTGTTCACAACTTCAGCCCAAAAATATAACGGTAAATTCCGGCTATGAAGCATCACACGCGCCATCTCTTGAACAACCCTGTTTTTGCGCTCAACAACACCATTCTGCTGAGGTGTATAGGGTGCTGAGAATTCATGTTTTATCCTATTGGAAGTGCAAAAATCAATGAATTTAGAATTAATGAATTCTCCACCTCTATCACTTCGAACACGAACGATCTTTTCATTTCTTTCATTCATAATACGATGACAAACCTCATGAAAAGAGTCGAAAGTATCCGCTTTCTCTTTTAAAAAAGTTACCCATGAATACCTAGAGAAATCATCAACCAAAAGAAAAATATACCATTTACCTCCCAAAGATGGTTGACGAATCGGCCCCATTAAATCCATATGCAGTAATTCCAAGGGCCGTTTGGTACCGACGTGATTCAAGGATGAAAGAAGAATTCACCTTTGCGTACCCAAACCTTTTGAGTTTTGGAGTACGTCGGTAATGAATATGAAGTTAATACTTTTGGTGAAAGCGTCTTGATTGATCCATCGCTTTTCCTTGATGTCGTCGTCTTGTTTGATGTACTACCAATGCTCTTTCCTTTTTAATGATCCTTCTTTGGTTTGCGGGGAGTGAACTCATTGGTAGTAGTTGCAAGATGTGCTTGATTTGATCTTTGCGCTCCATTCTTGCAATTTCTTCTTATGTGCCCTGCATAACCACAACGAAAACATACCTTTGTTCTTGACGATCCCGAAGAGGGTGAGGTAGGGTTGTTGTCGTTGTATGCTGAGAATTCCGTCGTCGGAGGAGGAGTTACCGACTGGGGCACAAAAACTGTTCCACTCGAACTAGGAATGTCTCCAGTTTGAGTGTATCCGAGGCCGAATCGGTTTGTTTGACCAAGACCAAGTAATTTGTCCAACTTGCTCCTTCCAGACGAGAATCTCTTTAAATCATCCTTGAGTTGGAAAATGGTCTTTGTCATCTCCATTTTTTCTTGTCGGGCCTCGGTGTAGAGCTTCAAGAAGTAACCAGCTTTGTCAATCATCGTTACATGTATCTTCTCGAAATGCTCATTTTTCTCTTGAAGTGAAGCATTTGCTTTTATCAGGTTATCCCTTTCCACTTCAAGACCGGTCGAGAGAGAAGTTACCCTTTTTACTTCTTCTTCGAGATCCTGCAATCTCCCTCTCAACCCCTTGTTTTGCTTAGCCAGTTTCTTCGAATCCCTCAAAAGTCTGTGGTAGGCTAGAGCAAAATCTTCACCTTCAGAGTTACTCGATTTGTTGTCCGTTGCAATTTTTTCAACCTGGGAGAAGTTGGACAAAGAATCAGATGTACTTGCCATTAAGCATATGAAGGGTGAAGATGTGGACGCGTGGAATGCCGTTGCGTTGTTCTCTTCATCACTTGAAGATGACTCATTTGACGTTGAGGTGTCATCCCAAGTGACGGCTTGCATCGCCTTCTTCTTGGACGGATTCTTATTTGGACACTCCGTTGAGATATGGCCGTATCCTCGGCACTTGAAGCATTGGACTTGTCCTTCTGAGCTTTTCTTATCCTTTGAAAAACTTTCTTGCTTTCTTGAGTTTTGGCTTGAAAAACCTTTGCCTTTCTTCCACTTTCCGGAAGATGAAGTTTTACTTGAATTACCCCTTCGAAAATTTTGGCGAAAATTTCTTGTCAAGAGAGCAAGCTACTTCTCAAAGTCCTCCATAGATAGGTTCTCGTCATCGCCTGAGGAGGATGAATCCGCATCTTCTTCTTTTGTAGTTTTCAACGCAAAACCTGAAGACTTAGAAGTAGATGCTTTTCCAGAAGAATAGTTAGTAGGAAATGTCACTTCATATGTTTGTAATGAACCAACTAATTCTTCTACATGGATTTCGTCCGGGTGTTTAATAGTTTCAATGGCCGTAACCTTGGAACGAAATCTTTCAGGAAGAGTTCTTAAGATTTTTCTTACAATTTTAAATTCTGGAATCTTCTCTCCCAAGTTAGCACATGTGTTTACGATGTCTTGCAATCGTGTATAGTAGTCTGTGAATGATTCATTTTCTGCCATGAAAATAGAGTCAAATCTGCTCGTAAGCATTTGCAGCTTTTGAATCTTCACAAGGTTAGTTCCCTCATGTGTAACTTGAAGAACATCCCAGATTTCTTTCGCAGTCTCACATGCTGAGACGCGAGAGAATTCTGTTTGAGACAAGGCATTAAATAAAGCATTGATTCCTTTGCCATTGTAAGAAGATAAGTCTATCTCTTCCTTGGTCCATTTCGACCTAGGTTTGATGGTGTGAACATCAACAATAACTTCAGTTGGATTTGACCATCCTAACTCGATAGATTGCCACACCCGTTCGTCGATGGAAATAAGAAATGCTTTCATCCGTACTTTCCAGTAGGCATAATTTGTTCCATCGAAAAACGGGGGTCTGTTGATGTTTCCACCTTCAGCCATTGTTTACAACCCTATTCCCTCTCTGATACCACTTGTCGGGTTATATTAATAATGATCTAAATAGGAGAAAAAACACCTAGAGGGGGGTGAATAGGTGTAAACAATAAACACTCAAAAATCTTTGTGTAATAAAACCCAATGCGGAAATGAAAATAAAACACGCAAGATTTTTACGTGGAAAACTCCAACACCGGAGTAAAAAACCACAGGACCGATAACACGGCGAAATCCACTAGAATTATAACACGTACAAAGGTGATATACCATACTCACAGACGACTCGACCTTTTTCCATACGCTCCTAGTAGATCTTCTCCGCTCGCTCCGCAACGCTGCTCGAATCCACGATTAGCGTCCAACGCCGAATCCACGGCGTCCAACGTCGAATCCACGACGTCCAACCGAATCCACGGTCTTCACCCAGTAGCACGTCTCGAAGCCACGAGCGTACTTCGCTCCGAATCCACGAGAGCGGATGCACCTTGAATCCACAAGGCCACGCGAGTCCACGCGCCGATTTGGGGAAATCGTTGTTTTTTGGGTGGTGATGATCCGCCGAATACTTAGATTAGAAATAGATCGGAAATACCATCTAAGTATTCATTAATTTGATTGTACTCAAAATCTGAGTATGAAAACCTAGAATCAAATTAATCAATATAGATGACGAAACATAGAATTAAATATGTTGATTTCCTTTCTTCTCTATAGGTGGTTTTATATGGCCGTCTTTTGATTTATTCGGCTTTTACGGCTTATGCGGCTTACCCTAAAAAAAAAGAATCATAGGGTTTATTTATAGGTTAGAAACCGTTGGAAGAGGATAAGAATAAAAAACTAACCTTTTCTGGAATTTTACAGGACGACGGTCCGGACTGGAATTATGGCAGTCCGGACTGTCGTAACGAGACAGACTATTTCCAGAAAAACAGACGTTCGGGGTCCGGACTGAAATGCCTGATCCGGACTGTTCATACATCTCAGCAAAACCCATGTTCGGGGTCCGGATCAGAAATGGCTTGGATCCGGACTGTTCATGCATTTCAGCAAAACCTACGTTCGAGGTCCGGATCAGAAATGGCTTGGATCCGGACTGGATTTGCGTATGAACAAACACCGTTCGGGATCCGGACTGCCGTGCCTGATCCGGATCCTGAACATGTCCCATGTCCAGTTTTTTATCTTTATGCAATTAAAAATTCATCCAAGTGTTTCTACACTATACGAAGTATTCGGATCATCAAAAATAATTAATTAAACGTACCTGATCCTTTTGAATACTTCATTCTTGAGATTGAGGTATATGATCCAAACTTCTTTATCTTCAATCTTCAAGACTTAAAACTTTCACGAAATACGCCAAAACAAATTCCTTAACAATTCGGGCGCCCGAAACCAGCGGCACAACGTACCGCGGATCAGCGCCCGAATCCCTTCGGAGCCGCCACGTCACCCGCACAGCAAACAGCTGTGCGGGGCGCCCCGGGAGCGACCACGTGGCCCTCCCGGGGGCCGACGCGTGTCCCGCACAGCGAACAGCTGTGCGGGGCGCGCGTGCCGTCGCCGCGTGGCACCTACCCGGTCAAACGGGTAGGTGGCGCCCGCCAGTGGCAGGGCACCGCGCGTCCCTGCCACTGTCGCGGTCACACGCGGGCAGGCGCCGCCCTGGCCGCCTGCCACGCACGCGCCCCGAGGCGCCCGCCCACGCCCCCGTGCGCCGCGCCTCGTGGACCCGCGAATGGCGTGCCGACACGTGTCCCCTGCACCCGGTCCATGCACCCAAGTTCGGGTTCCGTGGACCACGCCGCGTGCACCGACCAACCGAGGGCTGCCACGCGTCCCCCCGCCTGGTCCATGCACCGCCGCGCCTAACCTGTAGACCGCGCCTCCAGAGCCCGCCAATCAGGCGGCGCCACGTGTCCATGCGCCGGGCTCATGCACCCCGCCGTGACGCTCTGTGGACCGAGCATCGCGGACCGGCCAATAACAGGCCGCCACGTGGCAGCCGGCGGTCCACGGCCCCTCCCATGCACCGAATTTCAGCGAAAACTTCCGGGAGTCTGTTTTTGGGCATCCGGACTCAGAATCAAATAAGCAAATAGCCGTTTTCAAGCGTTTTTCCGCGCTGAATCCAAATCCAACCTCTGTTTGGCCCAAAACCATTTTGAAAATTCGGCAAATGCAGCCGAAGGCCAATCCAGCTGTGGATATCACACATGGTCCATCTGTGGCATCCCTTTGATGCACTATGGGCCAGATACACCAACACTAGGTGTTCTACACCAGGGTTCATGGGAGAAGCTACACGGGGACCAGGGTCACCACAATCTTGGGCGGCCGGTCCACGGGACCTGGCGTGCACCGGGACTAGCGGGCGTTCGGCGGGACACGTGGCGCTCGTTGATTGGTTGGTCAACGCACGCGGGGCAGCGCAGCGGGCGCGGCACACGGTGGACCCGCCAGGCCATGTGTCGCTCGCCCATTGGCGGGCGCAGCGACCCGGGTGGCCCAGCGCGGACCGCGGTGCGTGCACCCCGCCGTGGACCGCGTCGCCACGCGGCGCGCCGCGATTGGCGGGCGCGCGTGCAACGGGCGCGCGGGGCGCGGAGCGGGTGACGTGGCGCTTCATGGTTGTTTTGGGCGCGCACAGTAATAGGCCGGGCCGGATTCGGGCGCCTGATTCCTGCGCCCGAATCCGGAATTTCCTTTTGGTGGGCTTGGCCTATAAATAGGCCCCTTTGCAGCTCTTTTCCTCCTTTTCTGGGCTTTTTCTCTGAGGGCCTTCTTCAGAGAAGTTCTTCCTCTCTCTCTCTCCACCACCCTTCGATGGATTCCCGGATTTTTTGGAGTCCGCGGCATCGGCGTTTTCTGCGACGCGGCGCACTTCGACCCTTCTTGGATTGTGGCTTCTACCGTCCCATTTCAGTGCGCGTGACCCCCTGAGCTACTCCGATGGATTTTTGAGCCGACTTTTGCGGCAGCGCGTTCACGAGAGGTACGTCTTCGATCTTTGTGTTGATTACTTCGCCTCATTTTGAGTTTTTGACATGGCTTACGAGGCATCTTTGAACCCTTTTTCTGCTGGTGGTTTTCTGGACAGCGGAGGCTTGTCGAATTTTTATCTTTTCACTCGGGTATCGGATTTCGACGTACGAGGACTCGATCGACATCTACACTTTGAGAGGCACGCGCTCGTATTTTTATTGGAATTTTTGGAGGACTCTTCAAAGGTGATAATTAAGCTTCTTTGGGGACTGATTTTCTGCAGGCTTGTGTTCATGAAGGTTTTGGCTTACGGCAATGTTTTAATTGTATCTTGGTCTACAGGTGCCAAAATAAGGTGTATAAATACTCATTTTGCATCTACTCGTCGCGAGGATCACAATGGTGAGTTTTCTGGGATTTTTGGAGGACTGCACGCAGGTGAAAATCCCCTTCTTTGTGCTGGTTGGTAAAAATAGCATGTGCTGTTTGGGTGTTGTGGGGTATTGATCGTGTTGTTGTTGGTTGTGTTGTTTGTTGAGCAGAGGCTTGCGCGACCGTGTACCGAGGGTGCAGTTTCGGCGGATTTTGTTAGCGTGTGACTACGCACTTCACCGACTTTGGCCTTGCCTGCGGAAAGCGTTTCAGGTGGGTTGCCTTGTCCCCAGAACCGGTTGACGGTTCTCTAATTCTATTTGATAGAATGCATGTATGTTTAGGGTACATTGTTTCTGATTGAGAGGTAAGCTTAGTAATGTTGATTGTCTAAGAGAATTGCAAGATTAATATTCATGTTATATATTATGAGGACTTGCATGATTCGGATATCCATGTTGGTGATTAGGGAAAGCTTACCTAAGGGATTGTTACCCTCTATGACTTATAGCATGAATGATTAAAGTACAACTAATAGAATTGAGATGTAAGCGTGAATAGTGGCCTAGATCATGTGGATTAATGCTTACTTGATTATTGTACATGCTTTAGAGGATTTGAGATCTAGCATTCTAGATGGCTATGTTCATGTTATACTAGATGAGATAGAGTTCATGCTCGATTACCCTTTGGCATATTTATGCGGAATTGGTATATTATAGTAGCGATTTATTAGCATGCCATGTTAGCACATAGCCTTTCGTGAGGACTGATCATTCAAGGGGACAGGATGATGTAGCTATATGCGGATATTACTCTGAGGAGTTATTATGGATTATGGATCATGGATTATGGACAGGTGTAGTTCATTAGTGATTCTGGCATGAGCTTATACTTATGTGGAGCTGCTATTTGTTATTATCTAGTATCTTCCTTGAGGACAAATGTATGCTTGTATGGACATCTAGATAGGCCATCTTTTATCGCTACACTATCATGTTGGAACTTGACTTAGAAGAAACCATGTTTGCTTCTTTTCTCCTTATTCGTTGGTCAGGCGATTCTTGTTGCTCGAGTTGAGTAGGGGTTTGGGATAGTGTAGTCGAGACTTCGAGTCTGGGGCAGGTTGGACTTGATTGTGGGTTGTGGGTGTCGCGGCGACCGCGGATATTGGGCGGTTGACCGGATATGTACTTGTGCATCAGATTGGGTATCAGATTTCCTTTAGTGAATGGAGTTTCCCACTTATTGTTTACTGTTGTTTCAGATTGGGGGATCGGGTTGTCTTTAGTGGAGGGGTTTTCCCACTTCGATCAGAGTCGTGATCCAGTCCTGCTATATCGTGATACTTGTTACGGTGATACTTGTTACAGTGACATTTTATTCGTGTGGGTCGCTCCCCTTGAGTGCCACTCCGGAGTGTGCGACCGTACCGGGCAGTAGTCGGTCTGTTACTTATTTTGGGATGCGACCGTACCGGTCAGTAGTCGGTCAGTATTCCCGCAGATGAGTTCTTGAGTTCGATAGCAGAGCAGGCAGTGCCGGGTTCTATACCGGTCCATTGATTGGGTTATTCAGAAATCGCTGATCACACTGCAAAAGCTCTGTTGATCCAACAGTAATCCTCTTGCGGGAATTCGGGTCCTCACATCCTCCCCCACTAAAAGAAAGTTTCGTCCTCGAAACTAAAGTCATTCCTCAAACCGCAACCTCAACCAAGTAGGGGGGGTAGATATCCAATCATCCACGACTCAAGCTCCCAAGGCTGTCTAATACCTCCTCCAGAGACGCGAAGGAATCCTCGAGTCTCTATCTGATACAAAATAGAGGCGGGCACTCTAAGAAACCGCACCACCTCATCCAAGTACAGCTGGGCTAACCGCTCGAGCTACCAAGTAGTCTGCATCGGCAAAAGCATCCGCTCTTCCCAGGGCCCCCGGTAATCGAACCACATGTCCATCGGCACAAAAGCTCGATCCGAGTACCTCCGTACTCCCGAGGTATCCAATAAAAGTCCCCCAACTGATCACGCAGACTCTGATCTCTAATCCTTAAACCGTCGGGATGTAAAAGCAATTCCCCAACTCTCCTGTATCAACACACAGCCATATTCGGTCGAGAAAACCAGAATGCAAATCAATCTTCTAGAAGACCCAGTACCCTTGCAGCTGGTAAATCAAACCCTCCATGCTCGACAAAAGGGTACTTGTTCTGGATGGTCACTTCATCCAATTCCCGGTAATCCACACAGAGAGCCGAAGTGAACCATCCTTCCACATCTCGAATAGCACCAGCGCCCCCCAAGGCGACACACTAGGTTTGACAAAATTCTCCATCCATCAAATCCTGGAGTTGTGTCCTCAACTCCCAAACTGGTGGCATGCTAGACAACTCCGATAGGGGAACATCCGGGAACTCGCAACCAAAGGGGGTATCCCCGAGTCCCGTCGCCGCCGTAGGTCCCTCGACCACACCAGCCAGAAAGGCTACGCATCCACTGCGAATCATCTGCCTCACCCGCGAAGTCCAAACCATAGAGGTGAAGAAAGCCCTCCGGCATCCCTGGTACACAAACATCTCCTGGCCTGGCTCCTCAAAAGACCGTCCTCGCGGCAAAATCAACCGCCACGAAAAGAAATAAAGAGCCAGCCAATCCTTCCATGTACCACATCAACGTCCCGCAGCTGAGTCAAGACCATCAGGTCTACCGACACAATCCAGGTCTCCAACTACACCGGGCAGGACCAACAACATTCCTCCACGTACAAAGTGTGATCGGGAATCTGAACCTCCCGTGCATGTAGTATCCATCCTACCCCTAACTCATGCTGCTGAAATATAATCATACCTGCGATAACCAAATCCTCTGTCGTGGCGCCCTACAATCGGGCGCCACGGGCTCATCCGCTCGATGCAGGTGGTCGTCGCTCAGTCTGCCTGCAAAATCACATCTAACCACACAAAGGGAGCACGACCTCTACCTCTGCTCACCCCGGGCGACAAAAGTGGCCCTCCTCAGGTAACACATCCATGACACCGCTGCTGCCAATACTGATGCTGATGCTGCCATCAGAGTCCGCGCGACCTCTGGCGTCTCAGAAATCCACTATCCTGGAAAAAGAAATCGGGAATGCCTCCTCCGACTGATCTGTCCTCCATCACCCGGCGCCAAGCGCCTCAATCAGAACTCGCCTCTGGCGGCAGATCCCAATCCAAAGGAACTACAATGCCACGCTCCATACCCGGCGCCTACTCCAATGAGGCGTCCTAAATCCGTAATGGAGGGACCCAACGAGCTAAAAGGTATCCTGGCGCAATCCACTCTCAGACACACATATCCTATGCGCCTCGTCCCTCTACACATGGAGCGCGCAGTTCAGCAACTGCGTTAACTCTGGACACAAAGAGGCTTTCAAATACTCTCTCCATCCCCACCGAACACGACCCTGCCTCCAAAGGTTCCCTACTCAAACCCACAAATCGGGGTGACTCATCCGCCAAAGTTGGCTCACTCGATCGATGCAATCCCACAGCTTACCCGCTGTCAACTGTCCACCCTGCCTCGGTGCCCCAGCACTAAACGTCGGCACGGAGGGGGCTACTCGCTACTCCGACAATTGTGTCACATCACTGCTCCGATAACTGTGCCACTGCGCTGCTCCGACAACTGTGTCACTACGCTGCTCCGACAACTGTGTCACTGCTCCGACAACTGTGCCACTGCGCTGCTCCGACAACTGTGTCACTGCTCCGACAATTGTGTCACGCGCTCAGCTGCCCACGCCGCCGCTGATCTGCCTCCAATACTCCTACCTTTCGGGTCCGGAGCTCTCAGACTCCAATTTGGGTATCCGGCCCGAAACAACCAGCTCAGACCCAACTGCTGCACCAAGGTGCACCCGGGTCAGGGCCCAGCGTCGGGGAGACACCGCTCGCCACGACAAAACCGCAAATCAGCACACCCCAACACACGACCCAATCTAGCGAAAGTCAAAGACATCCCCCTATTTCTGTAACTTTATGTTGTCTGCAGCCAACATAACTGTCCCACAGAAATAGGATATGTCGATCCCTCTTCACTCACAGGAAGAGTCAAATAAATAAATCACCGACTTTTGCAAAATGTCGCGTCTCTCACGCCCTAACATCCTAGGGTCCACCAAAAGCCTAGGATTTTCTAAGTCCCAACTGACCTATCCCTAAGCTCTGATACCACCTAATCTGTCACGCCCCGGGTGAAAACCAGAACCCGGGCCCGTCTACAGATCCGCCGTGCACACAAAATTTCCCGCGTACACGAAGCGCCAATAACCTGCTCAGATATAAGAGATAAATAAAAGAGCAATAAAAATAGAGCTGAACTAAAACTAATACATCTCAGACTGAAACTAGAAGTAAAATATAATACATCTGTAAAAACGATACATCTGTCACTCCCAGCTCACCAAAATAAATACAACCAGCTGGCTAAAGCCAGACCCAAAAGTGAAAGTATAACAGTCTGAGAAAAAATGGGTACAAAATGTCCAGCTAAACACTCTCATCCTGCCAAGATATCTATCTACTCAGCCGTCTCCTCTCCTCGACCCGCCGCTGAAAGCCCAGCAGCACCCGCAGAATACACTGCAAAACAAAGGGGAAGAAAAGAGGAAAAGAAGAATGAGGGTGAGAACTACTAGTAAACCAGTAGCCTCCCCTAGTGGGTAAAGCCTCAAACTCCGACGTGCCCACTAGGTCTACCAGAGGCAAAAAGGGAAAGAATAGTGGTAAGTAATAAAGACTGCTGATAAAGGAAACTACCACTACTACGCCTCTAAATGCATCAGTAACCAAATTGTCCCGGTAACCCAATCGATCCACCAGTAAAAACTGGTACTGCCTGCTGCTGCCCTCATCATCGGGCAAATAAAGCCGCGCCGATGTGATAGCAAAACTCCTGCTGCCGCCCTCATCATCGGGCAAGTAAAGCCGCGCCGATGTGATGGCAAAATGTCCATAACTGTCTGACCCCCACGCTCCGGAGGGGAACTCGAGGGGAGCGACCCACACGAGGAAAATAACCATGTCACAAGTATCATAAAAAGCAGGACTGGATCACAACTATACTCAAGTGAAACAAAACCCTCCACTAAAGAAAACCCCAATCCCCAATCTGATGCATAAATACACATACGGTCAACCGCTCACTATCCGCGGTTGCCGCAATACCCCTCAATCCACGACCATGTCCCACAACCGACATTCGGTCAACCACCCAATATCCGCGGTCGCCGCAATAACCCCAATCCACAATCGGGTAAAATAATCAATATCCGGTTAACCGCCTACTATCCGCGGTAGCCGCAATACCCCACAACCCATAATCAAATACCACCTGTCCCCGACCCCAAGGTCCCGGCTACACTATCCCGTACCCCTGCTCAAACCCGAGCAACAAGAACCACCTGACTAAAGAATAAGGAGAAAGAAGCAAGCATGGTTTCTCCTAAGTCAAGTTCCAATATGATAGTGTAGCAACAAATAGTGGCCTATCTAGATGACCATACAAGCATGCATATGTCCTCATGAAAGATAAAAGAAAGTGTGACAAATAGTGGTTCCACATGTGTATCAATTAATAGCTCCGCATGGATATAACCATCATGCTAAAATCATTATCCAACCACACATGTCTATAATCCACTAATTACCCTCACATAAATCATCCACCTATGCATGTCCAAAAGATCCTCAAGTGGTATCCACCCACAAGACATTTCATATTATCCCAACATGAAAGTAATTTCTACATGCAAGGTTAAGTGCTAATATTATATCCATACAAACATGTATAAGTCCCAACCACTATCAGATTTCCACAATAGTATTTTCCATATGATAGGCTCACAATTATTTTAATTTAAGCATGCATGTCCATTAAGTGATCATTCAATATGTCCAATATGGAGGTTCTCTCTAATACACATAGTGAGCAAGTCGAAAGTTAAGGTATGCAACAACCACCCACCTCGATCGCGAAGCACGGATCCAAATGCGCCCACACTCCAGGGAAACCTCGGTACACCGCAAAACTGCAACAATAACCCACACGAGGCACAATTAATTCTCAAATCCTCAATTTACCGCTGTCCACAAAACCAGCCAGAAAAAGGCTAAATTTCACCTGTGAGAAGACCTTAGAAAATTCCAGAAAAATAACCATCGCGATCCCCGCGACGAGTAGATGCGAAACGAGTACTCACAAGTCCAGATCCGACACCTGTAGACCAAGAAACAAATGAAGCACCGCCGCGAGCCAAAATTCCTCACAACAAATATCCTGCGGCAAACAATCCAGAAGATGCATAAATCTCACCTCTGCGCAGTCCCCCAAAAATTCCAGAAAAATCACGGTTGCATTTCTCGCGTCGAGTAGACGAAAATCGAGTATTCATACGTCCAAATCCGATACTCGTAGGCCAAGATATAAATCCGACAAGCCCGTGCTATCCAAAAAGCCACCACAGAAAATAGGGTCAAAAGGTACCTCGGGAACCATGCCAAAAACCCAAAACGGAGCAACGTGATCAACACAAAAATCGAAGGCCTACCTCTTAAGAACACGCTGCCGTGAAAATTGTCCAAAAACTCCAACCGGGTGATCCAGGGTGCCTCGTGCACTGAAAAGCGACGATAGGAGCCAAAACCGAAGAAGCGTCGAAGTGCGCCCGCGTCGCAGAAAACGCCGATGCCGCGGCCTCCAAAAATTTTGGGAATCCATCACGAGATGCCCCACAAAATGATGAACAATCTTCCTTAAGGCCTCACAGAGAGATGAGCTCGGGAAGAAGGCCAAAATGGGCTGCAAAGAAGGCTTTATATAGTCAAAACCCAACAATTCAATTAATACCGAATGGGTCCCCTGTTTCGGGCGCCCGAAAATATTCGGGCGCGCACAGTACCGCACAGTGTGCCCGAATCCTGGCCGTCCATCAGAGCCCGAATCAACCAGATGCTGCCACGTCACCCCCGAACAGGCGACAGCCAAGACCGCCAACCGCCATGCATCGCGTGGCCCGCGCGGAGGCTGACGCGTGGCGCGCCCACGCGCGGGAACCGCGCGTCAACGCGTCGGCCGCCGCGCCCACGTGCGCGCCAGCGCCGCCTGCGCCCCCGTGCCGCGTACGGATCCTGAGGCACCTGCCTCCCTGCTCCGTGGACCGCGCCCGTGCACCAACCAACCCAAGTCTGCCACGTGTCCTCACCGAACCAATAGAAAAATGCCACGTGGCACACGCCACTGCTGCCCGCGCCTGCTCCGCCGCCTGCCCGCGGCCGTGCCACCGAGCTCCGCCGCTGCCCGCCGCCGCCGGCGCTGCCCCCGGTTGCCGAAACAGTACTCCACGCCTCGAAATCCGTGTTTTGGCATCCGGGCTCCGAAAAACACAAGTAAATAGTCCATTTTCATCATTTTCGCGCGCTGAGTCCAAATTCGAAGTCCTTTTTGCCAAATTCCGCTTCTAAAATTTGTCACAGGCATCCAGAAAGGTATTCTTAATCCAAATTTCACGCTGGGTCCAATTCTGAGGTCCGAATTGCGCACAAGCACCTCCAACACACCGAAAAAGCCTCCAGAAATCGCTGATCACACTGCAAAAGCTCTGTTGATCCAACAGTAATCCTCTTGCGGGAATTCGGGTCCTCACATTGAGTCTTTCCGTTCTGAGAGAGAGCGTGGATTTCGACTATAGCCTGCATGTGCCACTATTCGATAGCGAATTAGTCCAGTTGGACACCCTACATTGATACACTAGGGAGGCGCAGGCTTGACTGGACCAGATGTGGCAGTCAGCTCGATTGGGTCGATTGTGCACCTCGTGTGCGAGTGGTTGCATACCTTTCATTGATTTTTCCCCTTTTGAGCATTTAGATAGAGGCATGGTAGCTGTAGAGTATCTCCAGCTTTCTTATTCAGTTTTTACTGCTTCGTTATCTTATGCCTCTAGTAGACTTAGTGGGCAGCCCGTCGGGCTTGGTGGCGGTACCCACTGAGAACTCCCTTTTGGTGTAGTTCTCACACCCATTGGGGGTTCTCCCACTCATTTTTCTTTCCTCTCCTTTGTTTTGCAGAGTCTTAGCGGGTGTTGCTGATTCTGCTGTTGCTGTTCGAGGCGAGGGAGTCGCGAGCTAGATCCCTACCTGTCTTTGGAGAGTAGCGGTACCCCATTCATTGGAGATTTGCAATACAGTCAGTAGATTATTTTGTTTCCACTTTTGAGAGATTATTGTGGTGAGGATATGACTTGTACTGAGAGCCTGTACACTGATGTATTATTTTAGGTTATCCTCCCTGTTGAGTTCGGAGTTTTTGTATTTGAGGATTTTGTATGATTATCACTTATGGGAGATGGACATTGTATCTTTATTATTTTCAGTTGTACAGATGGTTGGTTTTGAGTTTTACAGCAGTTTTATTTTATAGCTATGATATCTGTTTAGCTGTAGTACCTTTCTTTGCAGGTTGGACGCTTCGCCTATGCGGGGTTTCGTATAGGTGGCGGATCTGTTGGCGAGCCCGGGTCGCAGTTTCGACCCCGGGGCGTGACATGTACAATTTGTTAAACGATACATTCTCGTCTCGAAACTAGTATATGTAGAATCGGAACGTATCACGATTAATTTTTTTCGACCGCCGACATATTTTAGACCATTCTCGTCGATAACTAATTGTCCATCCCAATGAACACTTAGTGACATGTGACAATTAGCCATTTTAACTACAAAAAAAATATTAATACTACAATTGTGAAAGAGACAGTGAGAGCTTGAAGTGCTGATGAATTCAGCACTTCAAAATACTAATTTGAACTTCACAATGAGAGAAAGCGACAATGAGACCTCTCACTGTGAGATCTCACACTGTAAAAGAGAGACATGGATAGTGAGAGATCTGTCTCTCTCACAGTGAGAGATCTCTCACTGTTTCTCTCACTGTGAGAGATGTTCTCTCACTGTGA
This sequence comes from Tillandsia leiboldiana, assembly GCA_029204045.2. Lineage (NCBI taxonomy): Eukaryota > Viridiplantae > Streptophyta > Magnoliopsida > Poales > Bromeliaceae > Tillandsia > Tillandsia leiboldiana. Next base: position 12,093,011 of record CM055074.1, on the reverse strand, counting down.
GTGAGGTTCTCTCACTGTGAGGCTCACAGTGAGAGCTCTCTCAGTTAGAGAGAGAGAGAGAAGGGGGGGCGGAGGAGAGGCTCATAGTGAGATCTAGAGAGCGAGAGAGAGCGACGACGACGGCGACCGCAGGCTTCGGCGACGGTGACAGTGGGCTTCGTCGACGGCGACTATGGGCTTCGGGGATGGCGACGGCGACAATGGTCTTCGGCAACGGCGACAGCGACAATGGGCTTCGGCGACGGTGACGCAATGGGCTTCAACACTGTGCTCTCGTCACGATTTTGAAGAGAGAAAAAGTGATGGCACTGTGCCCATGCGGGGTGTTTTACTGGAGACGGAGGCGCTGAACGATTCAGCGCCTTTAGTGTTTATGCTAAAGACGCTGAACGATTTAGCGTTTTTAGCGTTTTTGTTAAAGGCGTTGAATCATTCAGCGCCTTTAGCATTTATACCACAGGCCCTAAGGACTTAGTCAATTTTTGTGAAAATTGATTAAATCCTTAGTGCACACACTGAAGTTCACCGCTTTCAGCATATATACAGAAGACGGTGAATGGTTCACCGCCTTCAGCATATATACAGAAGACGGTGAACCATTCACCGTCTTCACAAGGTTTTTGTGAAGGGTTCACCACCTTCAGCGTCCCGCCAGTCCAACATGACGTCCACGTGGCAAAAGCAAAATTAGTTTTATAATTTTTTTTTTCACATAATTATTTTACAAATTTTAAAAGTTTAGTGAGTTATTTTTTTTTAAAAAAAAAGTCCATAATTTTTTACATCAAAAAAATCGGAGCAGTATTCTCACAGGAAATGGGCGTTTCTCTCGTGTCCGAAAGTGACCAGAGCGGGGAAGGAGGGAAGGTAAAGTTTCAAGTTTGTCGTAATCAGCAAATCTCCTCAAGGCGCCACTTGGGAAAGGAGCGCAGCAAGCATATGTAAAACATGTAAGCTTCCTCTCTAGTCCGAGCTCACCACCCAACACCATCCTCTCCTTCTCCACGCACTGATCTCATGGCCATCACCCCCCGGAAGCCTCCCGGCAACAAGATCAGCAAGGCCGGCAAGAAAGAGGAGGAGCAGCAGCACCGCCGGCAAGACGCCGCCGCGAAGCCTAGAAAGCGCACCGCATCTGCCGGCGTCCGGGTTAAAAGTGGTCGCATCTACGACCCTGTGCACGGCAAGACCTGCCATCAGGTACATCTCCACTTCCGAACGAGCAAAACCCATGTACCTCGTCTCTCGTTTTTTTTTTTTTTTTTTTTTTTTTTTCTTTTTAATTAATTATTTTGGTTTGTTGATTATTTTTCCCGTATCGTCAGTGCCGGCAGAAGACGAGGGACTTCGCTGCCTCTTGTAAGCAGATCAACAAGGGGAACAAGACCTGCACCATAAATTTCTGCCACAAATGCCTCCGAAATAGGTCACTTTTTATTCTCCCACCTCATTTTTTCCGATAAATGATGTACTCCTACTTTGGCCTTTTGGGTTTACTTTAGTGGATGGTGATGGTATGGAGCCGATATTGTTAGGTATGGGGAGAATGCGGAAGAGATGGCGGCGTTGGATAACTGGAGTTGCCCCAAATGCCGCGGCATATGCAACTGCAGCTTTTGCATGTAAGTCGTTTCTCCAGCCCGCTCACTACCGGGGACTCTTTCGTCGTACGCGTGCCTTATGTTGATGGGTGCTCTTTTTGTAGGAAGAAGAGAGGCCACAAGCCAACCGGAATACTCGTCCACGCTGCAAAGGCTACGGGGTGTTCCTCGGTTCTTGAGCTGTTGGATAACAAAGGCCTTCAAATCCTAGATGCTGTAAATTTGGTGAGAAATGCGAGCCCAAAAAATTCGGCTTTGAATAAGGTATGATTCAGTTAGTCTTTCTTACCAGTCTCACTTTCTCTCTTTTTTTTTTTTTTTTTTTTTTTTTTTTTTTTTTTTTTCTGCTCGCACTCCCTCCTCCAAATGATCTGTTTCTAAATCAGTCTTCGACTCCTGGTTGCTCCTGGAAGGGGTTGGTCAGTATGGATAATGAGAATTATGATGTCGGGAGGAAGGAGAAGAAAATGATATCAGGCACAGGTGAAGAAAAAGACAATGTATTTAACAAGGAAAAGAAAATGAAGCTTGTGAAAAAGCTAAAGATGGAAAGTAGGAACAAGCGCTCTATTATTGACTGCGAGAAAAGCCATATGAAAGAAGAGGTGGTAAATATGCTAGAAATAGATCTTAATGAAGTGCCAGTGGGTCCCAGTAACAAGAAGAGGAGGTTGCCAGGCGAGAGTCAACTACAAGTTGCGAGGGATTGTGCAAATGTGAAAGTTCCCATGGCACAGAAAGACTTCGATAGCAATTGGGATAAGTGCGACATTCTTGGGGTGACAAATAATCTCGTTAACGATATTATTAATGCTGAACCTAAAACTTCGCCTATGAAAGAAGCCATCATGCTACCTCAGGGCAATCCCTTAGCAGAGGTTGCAGGTGTTGAGTTGCCGCTTGAAGATGTTGGACCGGCACTGCAGTTCATGGAATTTTGTACAACATTTTCAAAGGTAACTGTTCATTGCTATTTTTCTCCGAGGACAAGGTAACATAAATTAGCCACTTGTGTATAACAGGAAAAGTGATTTGTCTACTGCAAGTCTATATTGATACAGTTGTTTGTCTCTTTGAGTTCATCTGGCCGGGTCATGAAGTTTCTGCTGCTTGAATGACCTGAAGAGTTTTGCAAATATTTTCTACTGATAATTATGTGTGTAGAAGTTTCAGTCCTCTCTAGATAAAGCTAGTTGTTTACTTTCCTTATCAGAATAACATATCTTTGTTCCATTCATGGAACTCAAAATTTTTATTCGCTCATAGAATAATCTTTCTATCTGCATTGCCACTTCTCCTTAGAAAATTTCTGTTTGTTGCTTCTGTTTTTGATCGAGTATGCATTTTTTTAGGTTCTTAATATAAAGAAAGGTTTGCCTGAATCTATCCTTCAAGAAATGACAAGAGGATTTGCTCAGCGGCAGTGTGTGTTTCCAGTGATTGTGCAGTTCCATACTAATTTATTATCTATTATTCTGAAGGACAGGGGAGAAAAGTATGACACTATACCATATTAAAATTTTCAAGAAATGCTCTTCTACTTAGTTCATCTATAATCACTGTCAGAGTTATTTGTTATATTGTTAGGCCTCTCTCAAACTCTGCAAGAAGTGGTGATGCATGGCTCAAAGCACTTGGCAAGTGTATCAGTGAGTCACAATGTTGCTTGAGCAAACTTTCTCTGGAATTCTTAAATAATGGGTTGGCAGGATATGATAACTTGGATGTGTCCAGAAAACTTAATGTTCTAAATTTCCTATGTGATGAGACCCTTAATACTGAGTAAGTGTCATTCATTATTTCTCTTGTAATTTGCTTTGTCATCCTATTAAGTTGTCTGGTATACCATAGTTCTCTTTTTTCCAGGAAACTAAGAAGCTGGATAGATAAAGAAAATGCAAAATTTGTAGAAGAAAGGAAGGTGGCCAAGGGAAAAGTTGTTGCTGCAAAAAGAAAGGTTCCTACCTCAAGTTAATAGTTTGTGTAGTTCACTTGCTTCTTATTGAGCAGGTTAATCAAAGAGTCTTTAATTCATTTTTCTGTAGGTAAAGGATCTTAAGGAAAAGGTAAAGAATGATGTTGCCAGATTGATGCTCTCTCAGCGAGAAGGAAAGACTATTACCGTTTCTGAGCACGAGGATCTTATTTTAAAAATAAAGGAAGAGGCAGAGAAAGCTCGTGCTGAGATGTTAGGCACAATGGAACTTTTTCCCAAGAGTATGCCTTTAGATTATTGTTTGTTCTTCCTGATTGTTAACTTGCTGTTTTCTTGCTAAACATTTCTTTGCAAAGTCAATGCATGCTAGCTTATAATAGATCATACTAATTTGTTGATTGCTGATTATATCTGTTCAATGTGCTGACTAATACCACATGAATCAAATCATAGAAGTATGGTTTCATATTTCTCTTTCCATTTCTTTGAAATAGAAGGAAAACAGCCATTTTTTTTTTAAAAAAATTCCATGTGGAATGTAAATCTGTCGAGGCAGAAGCTGAGCACCTGGAAGTTGCTGACTCCTATATCTCCTATAATAGATCATACTAATTTGTTGATTGCTGATTATATCTGTTCAATGGGCTGACTAATACCACATGAATCAAATCATAGAAGTGTGGTTTCATATTTCTTTTTCCATTTCTTTGAAATAGGAGGAAAACAGCCGTTTTTTTTTTTTAAAAATTCCATGTGGAATGTAAATCTGTCGAGGCAGAAGCTGAGCACCTGGAAGTTGCCGGCTCCTATTTCTCTGTGCTGAATTGCTGTGACGTTATCTGATGAGATATTCAACAATGCTCGTTGTATTTTACCTTATTTCCTTTAGCAAATGAGAGCAAGCAAAATACACAACAGAACAACATGAGAAGATTATTTGAAATGTTAGGCAGTTTAAGAAACATATGGTCTGGGCATGCATATGGAAAATGTGCCTCGTCTGTAATACTGTAATTATCAGACACAACTTACATTTAGGGGCTGAAATTTAATATGCAGCATTTGATGCTACTGGATGAACAATATGAACAATTATGAGAAGGCATTCTAGATTTTGTGGAGGACAAAAGTTTATTTAATAAACTCCATAGGATATTCTGGCTAAATATAGTCTACTTGTTTGTAATTGCATCTATATTTGGAAACAGTTTTCATGGTTGATTTTCGTTTTTGGTAGCAGAGGAATAAAGGGCTAGATGACCTAGGGGACATGGGCATAGAACACGATGTGATTCATGTTGATGTGCGGATAGAAACGTGTGTCGATGTCCTCATGTATGTGGAGTCAAAGAGAATTGCTATCATACCCCGGGCCCACAATGGCAGCCTCCTGGGCACGTGCACAGACCCGCCGAACGGACGGAGTTTTCCTCGCCCGCATGAAGAGTACACAATTTGTACATTGCATTCCACATAGGAATAATACATATAAGAATTGCATATGGCGGGCATTACAAGGGAAACTAAGTAAAGCTAACTATTTACAAATTTGAACCATTCAACTTTTACATACTACAAGCATAAATATATTACATGATTCTCTTCCCATATACGTACACTAATCGATTACATTTGTTCCCGCTTCCAAAATGTACTAACTATACATTGCTTCCCAAAAGTACAACTACTTGGTTTTACTTGCATGATTCATCTAGCGAATGGTGTGACCTTGCTACCTATGGAGCGATGCCCTTGCCTCGGTCCTGCACGGCGGCACCACTCTGATCGTGGTTAGATCTGTAAAATAAGGGGTGAGAACTACAAGAAAGTTACCTTGGCTATTTTCTCACTAGGTTTAATCAAGTCATTAGTAGTAAATGGATAATAAAGTAGTGAATAATTGCAGGTATCTATGAACAAGAATAATAAGAACTATTACTGTGACTTTAAGAAATTACGAAGTTAAGAACCTAATATGTTCTTTTTAAATTTTAAATTTTAAAATTTCAAATATCAAATATCAAATATCAAATTTCAAAAGCAAAAATCAAAAATTAAATTTTATATTAAATTTGAAAAATGAAAAATGAAAATTTAATATTTAAATTTAAAAATTTAAAACTTAAAATTTATAACATGAAATTTTAAATTTTAAATATAAAATATAAAATATAAAATATAAAATTTGAAATTTGAAATTTGAAATTTGAAATTTGAAATTGTAAATTTGAATTTACAAATTTGAAATTTGAAATTTAAAATCTAATTTTAAATTTTAAAATTAAACTTAGAATTAAAATTTGAACATAAAATTTTAGTCCAAAATGAGAATCAAATTTTAGGAAGCAAGTTTTAGCTGATTTTGATTTTGGGCCTGTAAAATCAGAAAGTTAATTTCAAGAATTAGAATCTGATTTTGAAAAGGAGATTACCAAACCCTCTATTGAAGGGAAAATAACTTTTGGTCCTAAAATCACATTTCATAATTTAGGCCAAACACCCATATTGTTGGCAACCAACAATAACATAAATAAATAAGCCCATCTGTCGACGCATTCAATCACCAAAAATTTGAGTTAAACAAAAAAGAACAAAAGTGTAGCTAAATGTAGCCTTATTTATTGAATTTAGAGATTTTATGATTACATGTCAGGACTCTTGAAATTCACTCTTAAGCAAGGTTCGAAGTGCCGTGGCACGGGGGCGTGCCGCTCGCCGCCTGGCACGGTATCGGCACGCCCCCGTGCCGACACGTGGCACGCTTGCGTGCCGATGGATACGCATGACCTCCCAGTGGCACGCTCTGGCACGGTTTTTTTTTATTTTTTTTGTTCCCAATAAGCTCTTATAATATTGTTTTGACCTGTTTAGTCAAAAAATTATGAATATTGACTATATGTAGCTTACTACACTCACCAATTAATATACTGATAATTGTTTTTTATATATAAAGTACAACTATATGTCATAGAGAATAGAAATAACAACATAATAAATAAATTCACAAGTATAATAAGTATTGAAATTTACATATTTATAGAGAGAAGACTGCTTAATTCCACATAGATTGTCGCGGTTGATCATATGGCATAGTGTGATCTGCAGATATCAGATTTATTTGACAATGTTGGTATAAATATTCCTGGTATTGTGGAAAAGTCATATATTCGTGATATATGTCATTGTATTGGCGTACGTAATGTCCATATGCAATTGGATCGCTGATATAATCGACAACAGTTACTTGTACTGGCTGATGGACTGCAACATCAGAAGGAGCAGTATTATCACTATACGAACTTTCACTATATGAAGGTATGTATGGATCATAATCATATCTCTCTCCATAAAAGCCATATTGATATGAGGGATACGATGAATCTGAAGTACTATCAAACTGTGTGCGCAAATTATCATCCCTTCGTGGGTGCCCAGTTGACACCGCTTCCAAACCCTCTCTCATCTCCCTATAATCTTGTTGTGAGGGCCTATTACCTTTTCTGCGATCATATACCACTCCAGATGTTTGACGTGGTCTCGACCCATGATCAGCATCTTGAGTGGCATGAGTGAAATTTTGCTCTTCAGTAAATATAAGACCACCTCTGCCCTCATCTCCACCCTCCTGTTGTGTTGGTGGAATGCATTCACCACCATCCCCACCACCATCCCCACTGCTATTGGTGGTGTCATCGTCATCGCTACATTCATTTTTGGACCGTGGTAACTCAGAATCTGATGGTGTCGATGTATCGCTATCTTCATCAAGCGATATTGCATCAGCTGCATCTAATGGATCCTTCGATGTCATAATTTTTTTACCCTTACCACTTATGACTGTTGTCGAAGGTCTCTTTGCGACAGACGATGTCTTTTCTTTTTCTGATTGACTTTGAGCACGGCGTGGGCGACCATGTCCAGGTCCCATCATCTGACGCTCAAATTCTGCATCAGAGTCATCCACGGGATTTTGTGATGCTTCGCCCAAAGTTGCTTGATGAGACCCCTCTATATTCTCATTAGCCCATCTTTCTGGATCACTAATTCCTGCTTCCTCAGCAATTATCCTGAATGGTCGTGGTGGATCTCCAGGCTCATCGAGCAAAGGGTCCTCTTGATTCTCTTTGTCTTGTAGCCAATCAAATATGGGGTCTGATTCATCATTGATAAAGCTTGCATCTAAGGGATCATAAATTTTTAATTCCTTTTCCCTATCATACTCCGCTCGCATGCATCTTAAACGGAGCCTCATATTATAGTGGACATAAACTAGCTTCTCTAATCGAGCGTACGCTAATCGGTTACGCACTTTGGTATGTATCAATGCGAAGGTACTCCAGTTGCGCTCACATCCACTAGACGTTGTTGTTTGAGATAAAACGCGCACAGCAATTTTCTTTAAATGCTTTGCTGATCCACCGTATTGTAGCCACCACTCAGCTGTCCAATTAAAAATTAAAATTATATCAAAATAAGTTTATCGTTAGATATAAAATATGTAAATATTTAGTTACTTACTGGGATCGGTGTTGTGTCTCCCGTTAATTGCACCCGCATCGCCAAAAGTTCCAGTGGATTCACGAAATATTTTTCCCTATATTATAATATTATAATACATTATAATAATGAGAAATTAGCATATTAACATATAATAAATTAATAATATATTAAAAAAACTATTGTACCTCATTTATGGCAAGAGCGGCATGCATTGGATCCATTTCCAATCTATTGATGACATTTCGTAATGCCTTTAATAATTCATCATCATATCCAAGATTATAACGATGGTGGTACGACGGATTAAGATAATAACCTATCATTAAAAAAAAAAATTACTCCATCAACAATGCAAGAATACAATTGAATAATCACTAACAAATATAATTTATACTTGCCTGCTAGGTGCAGATCCCGACCCATCTGAACTTCCCAACGTTTGTCAATAATTTTTACATAAGATTGACATCGCAATGGATTGACTTTCTTGATAGTCTCTTTAGCCATCCTCAGTTTATGATAGACGTGTCCCATTTGAGGTATTTTTTCCTGATCCACCAATCGAAGGACCACGTATAAAGGCTCCACAATATCAACAATCTCTTTCACATAATCCCAAAATTTGGTGGACTGAATTATTTGCTCAATACTCTTTCCATCAGACTTGGAGGCATAACGAGATGTTTGCCACTCATTTGATGCAAACATCGCCTTTAAACCATTTTTATTTTTCAGAAAACTGTTTAGAGCGATAAAATTTGTGGCAAATCGTGTGATACCAGGACGTAAGATCTCTCCTCCAATGAATTTGGACATTAAAGCATTGACCCAATTATGATTATACAGATACTTAGATACACGTTGTGCAGTATCTATAATCTTTTTTACCCGATTTATCGTAGTAAAGTCAGACATCATTAGGTTGATACAATGCGCAGCACAAGGAGTCCAAAATATGTGTGGATGCCTTTGCATCAGTAGTTTGCCAGCTTTCTTGTAGTTTGAACCATTGTCTGACACTACCTGTACCACATTTTTCTCACCAATCTCACCAAGAACTTGCTCCAATAATGCATATATATAATCAGCATCTTCAAATCGACCGCTCGCATCAATTGACTTGTGGAAGACCACCTTGCCATTGCAATAAAATAAAAAATTTATGATGCTTAAATGTGTATGTGATGTCCAACTATCACACATTAAGGTAACACCATACATCTCCCACTGTTGTTTGAAATTTTTTACCCATGTATGGATATCATTGACCTCCGCATCAAGGTATTTGCCGGCGATCTCATACGGTGTTGGGGGTTCAACTCCTGGACCCTCCTTTTGTACGGCAGTGATCATTGATCTATAATATGGACTGTTTGCTACATGGGAAGGAATATGACTAAAGTGAAAAAATTTTGCTATTGCTCGACCAATTCTGCCTTTTTTATCTTTTTTGAGCATTGTATCTATGCGCTGTTGTTGAGCATCTGGACCAGGAAATGCCATTGGGTCTATATCTATAATATTTGGACCTTTTCTACTTTTTTCTTTTGGTATTTTTTTTAATCTGTCCAACATGCGGCCAACAGAACCACTTCGAGATAAACCTGATGGCGCAGAGCCAGATCTAGACCCGCCACCGGCATCAAACTGAGAGGTCGCAAATTGTGTTCTATGTCGTTGGACTTCATCTTGCTGCCATCTTTCCTGTAAAGATGCTTCCATGGCAGCTCTAGTATCAATATCAAATTCATCACCTGTACCTTCATATGGGTCAGCAGAGGGATACTCGGCTGCCCGTTTATCTAGTTCATCTCGATCATCCCTCATTTTTTGTTTTGCTAATTTTGTAGATTCTAACTCAGTTTTCATTGCATGTCTTATTTCTTGAGGAACTTTAGTGCATTTCGATACTTAAGAAAAACCTCACGCGATATGTTTTTTTAAGCGGGTGACACCTCCACCCATTCCGACCATATTACAATAATTACACTTCCAATGAAATCTGTTTCCATCAATCATTCGTCCGTGCTGCCAACCATAATCTTCTATTTTCTTAGGTGCCATTATGATCTACACAAATTTTTTACATACAAAATTACAAATAACTATTCTAAAATTCATTCAAAATAATAAAAAAAAGAGCTTTATAATTATGAAATATTTAAAAATTCTAAATAAAAACTTAAATTATAACAAATTTTACTTACCTAATAAGTAGATCTTTGATTTCCACTTCCCGTGTCTTTTCTTTAGCGATGAAAAAAGAAAAAAAAAATTGCGAATGAGGGTGAATGAGGGTGAGGGGAAGGAGAAGATGAGGGGGAAGGGAAAGGGGGAGGGGGGACTTTAAAGAAAAAAGTTTGAGGCTCACGGGTGCGAAGACAATGCAAAAAAAAAAAAAAAAAAAAAAAAAAATCTGAAGGCAAAAAGCAAAAAAACAAAAAAGTTACTATGCACATGTGATTTAATTTTAAAAAAAAACAAAAAAGTTACTATGCACATGTGACTAAAAAAACAAAAAAACTAATCTTTATGCATAGTAACTTTTTTAAAAGTAATCTTTATGCATAGTTTATACTAATTTGTTTTACTATGCATAAAGATTACTATGCCTAATTTTTAAAAAATTACTGTTTTAAAAAAAATCTAAAGAAAAAACAAAAAAAAAAAAAACAAAAAAAAAAAAAAAAAAACAAAAAAACAAATTAGTATAATGCAAAAAAACAAATTAACAAAAAAAACAATGCAAAAAAACAAAAAACAATGCGAAGACAATGCAAAAAAACAAAAAAAACAATGCAAAAAAACAATGCAAAAAACAATGCGAAGACAATGCAAAAAAAAAAAAAAAAAAAAAAAAATCTGAAGGCAAAAAACAAAAAAACAAAAAAGTTACTATGCACATGTGATTTAATTTCAAAAAAAAACAAAAAAGTTACTATGCACATGTGACTAAAAAAACAAAAAAACTAATCTTTATGCATAGTAACTTTTTTAAAAGTAATCTTTATGCATAGTTTATACTAATTTGTTTTACTATGCATCAAGATTACTATGCCTAATTTTTAAAAAATTACTGTTTTAAAAAAAATCTAAAGAAAAAACAAAAAAAAAAAACCAAAAAAAAAAAAAAAAAACAAAAAAAGGGCCGTGCCGGCCGGCACGGGCCGGCACGGCAAGCGATACCCACCAGGGTATCGCTCTGTCTCGAGCGATACCCTGGGGGTATCGTTCGAGACAAGGGGGGGTCCGAGACCCCCCCGTACCGTGCCCCTCTTTGAGGGGCACGGTACGTGCCGCCCGTGCCGGCCCGGCACGGGCGGCACTTTAATCCCTGCTCTTAAGTATAGTTTAGGCTTTCATATGCAGATTTGTATTATATATGTTGGTTTCCTCGGACATTATTTTACCTCCTTGGACAACTGTTGCATTATTATTAGGTACAGGAAAGCAAAATTGGCTGGCCAAGTTAAAATGATTTATGGGGATGGGTAAGATTCTTAGATCAATCTTGTTATCTCAAGGAAAAAAGAATAAATCGCGGGATATTAATTTTCTTTATCCTGTTGTTGCATGTAATTGGCGCTATCACTTATAAGCCGAAGTTATATTATCGGCTTGTTTGGATGTTGGAACATGTTTTTTGGTGATAACTTGTATTAGATGTAAGTTTCCTTTCGTTTGATAAGATAGAAAGTCGACATTAAGTTATTTTGGCATCCTAATAGTTTCACTCTTTTAGGACAGTAGATTTAATTAACAAGGTCATTTAAATAGAGAAACTATGGGGTTCACTGTTGTTACTGGTCGACATCTTTTCATGCTTGTCCTTAACTAATAATCAAATTGAGTAAACAATAATATTAGCGCCGGGGAAGATATTTCATGCATTGAAATCAGTGTTTGAAATGGTGCGAGGCGCAAAAAAGGCACAAAGGCCTTTTGGAGCCTAGACACAAGGCGCGCGCCTTGAAGGTGAGGCGCACTTAAAAAAAAAAAAATACTCTTCACAAGCCTAGTTTAAATTGATATTGTATATAAAAAAATTTCAACATAGATATACAAATACAAAATAACCATAAAAAAATAAAGGAATTACATGCATAAATGTCTCAAACTAAAAAGAAAAAAAAATAATATTTCAAATTTCAACTTAAAAGCGCTTGCTACTTTGTTGCCATTTGGAGAAGAGAGAACGAACGACCAAGAAAAAAATGGAATAGAAGGTTCAAATTAGGGATTTTTTTTTAATCTCTTAATATTTTAGAATATATATTGAAAAAATCCAAGACCCGAAAACTCAATCCCTACACCCATTAAATTTAAATATTATAAGGCGCGCCCCTCATGCCCTGAGGCGCTGAGGGCCACACCTTGCGCCTAGGCGCGCGCTTTAGGCGCACCTTTTTAAACACTGATTGAAACGGGCTCCAAGTCTCTAAAATATTATATTTATCTGATTCAGTAAACCTGCTTACACGACATTCTTGGATACTTGGGGTTTCTTTACAATCTATCTTCTTTGGCTACTTTAATCAACGAAATAATGCTTTATAAGCATTATGTCTAAACTCAAAATAGAAAGTACATTTTTGGCAATATAATCTCGTGAACTAGGCATATTCCCATAAATTATAATATGTTGTATTTATATATTATCTAGATGGGCTTGTTAATGAATATTATGGCCAAGAAATATCTCATTTGCTATGTTTTTAAATAGAGGAATGTGGTTTTCAGTAATGTTCCAAAAGGCGGTATGCGGTATCCACCCACCACATAGTGCATATGCGGTTATCCACCACATAGTGCATATGTAGTATGTGGGCGCATATGCGTTTTAGCTATTAAAATATGAGAAAATATTTATAGGTATAAAAATATATAAACAAATGCTTCTTAACAAAGATAAACAACTAAAGTAAGAATTCAGAATTCACAAATTGAAATAATTAATTTCAAGTAATGAACCTTATATGCACACATGTGCCATTAAACTAATAATTAGCAATTTACTCTTAATTATTAATAAAATAATAAATTGGATTTCAATGTAAAATCATAAAAAATGTCAAACAAAAATTAATATTCTAAAAAGCAGTATGCGAAACCTTTATAAAGAATAATAATGATTTCAATAAATTGTCATTCACGTCATCCACTTAAAAGAAAAAGTCTAGAATAACAACATCTAACCACTACAAAATTATCACCAATATTTATAAGCATAATTACTAAATATATTATGAATAATACATGCTATAAAATTAGAAGAGAGTTAGGTTATGTATAAAGATAATTGCATTTATATGCATTATTATTGACAAGTATGAAAATAGTCATATGTATATGTATAATCATTAATCGAACAATTCTATTCAACATTGCATTTCAATCCCACATAAAAAAAGGACACTACCGCATATGTGACATATAGGCCGCATATCCGGTTTCACTACATACTGCACCACATATTATATATTTGGTGTGGTTGAAGGTCTGAACAGCATATGCGACCGCATTGGCCGCTTTTTGGAATAATGGCTGTCAGGTAGTTGACCCATCGGATTAGCATACGTCATACTGCATGTGCATTTCACATGAGTTTGAACAAAAGATAGTGATTGATATAGAATGTGAGAAATCTAACATAAGCAATGTTTTAAATAGTGGTCATGGCAGTCGCCATGGCGGATTTACGTTGTCACGCCCCGGGTGTAAATCAGAACCCAGGCCCGTCTACAGATCCGCCGTGCATACGGAATTTCCCGCGTACACGAAGCGGTGGTAACCTGCTCAGATATAAGATAAGCAATAAAAGAGCATAAAACAGAGCTGAACTAAAAGAACTATAAATAATCCCAGACTGGAAATAAGATACAAGCTGTAAAGATACAATAAACTCCCAGCTCACTGAATAAATACAACCAGCTGGCTAAAGCCAGACCCAAAAGTAAAGTACTACAGCCTGAGATACAAAAAGAGGTACAATAAAAGTCCAACTACTCTCACGGTCGGGCAGACGATCTAGCTAGTCCGCTATCCTCTTACCTCGATCTGCCGCTGATGGCCCAGCAGCTCCCGCAGACGACTCTGCAAAACAAAGGGGAAGAGACAGAAAACAACTATGGGGGTGAGAACTACTAGATAAACCAGTAGCCTCCCCTAGTGGGTAAAGGCTCAAACTCTGACGTACCCACTAGGTCTACCAGAGGCAAAAGAAAAGGAGAGGTGGTAAGCTATAAAAACTGCTGATAAAGGAAAGCTACCACTACTATGCCTCTAAATGCAATGCCAGGAGGAATAACTAAATAAATGCATCAGGGAATGTGCCAGCCTGAATAAACCCAATCTAAACACCAGTAAGAACTGGCACTGCCTGCTCTGCTGTTGAACTCAATAACTCAACCGCGGGATACAGACCGACTTCTGACCGGTACGGTCGCATCCCAAAATAAGTAACAGACCGGCTTCTGTCCGGCACGGTCTCACACTCCGGAGTGGCACTCGAGGGGAGCGGCCCACACGAGTAAAGTATCTCTGTAACAAGTATCACGATATAGCAGGACTGGATCACGACTATGATCAAAGTGGGAAAATCCATCCACTAAAGAAATTCGATCCCCAATCTGATGCAATAGTAAACGTCCGGTCAACTGCCCAATGTCCGCGGTCGCCGCAATATCCAACAAGTCCAAAATCTGATAAAGTAATCAACATCTGGCCGACCGCCTAATGTCCGCGGTTACCACACTGCCCCACAATCCATAATCGAGTCTAACCTGTCCCAAACTCAATGGCCTCAACTACACTATCCCAAACCCCTGCTCGAACCCGAGCAACATGAATCGTGTATCTGAACAAAAGGAGAACAACGCAACATGGTTTCTCCTAAGTCAAGTCCCACTATGATAGTGTAGCAATAAATAGTGGCCTAACTAAATGTCCATACAAGCATGCAAATATCCTCTTTTGAAAATAAAGGAAAGTATTCAATATTAAGTTTACAAGGAAGAATTCTTGATGTCCCAATATGATAATTCACTTTTGCATGCGAGGTTATGTTATAACATCTTGTTCCAACAATAATGTCCCAATTTAACATAGATAAGCTATCAATTAATTCGTGGGGTCAACACTTACGGTTCATAAATAAGATTTCAAATATTACTTTTAATTGAGGGGATCTCTCTAATATCCCTAGTGAGCAAGTAAAAAAAGTGAGGTAAGCAACAACCACCCACCTCGAAATGCGCAATCCACACCCAAAAAGGCTCCTCGCTGTCCGCAGTCATCTAACTCCGCAACCCACCAAAACAGTGAACTACTACAAAATAGATCGCACCTGGTGTAAATAACAACACCCAAAAACAGCATTTGCTGTTTTTCCAAACAGCACGGAAAAAGAGGAAATTTCACCTCTGTGCAGTCCTCCGAAAAATCCAGAAAAATCACGGTTGCGATTCTTGCGACGAGTAGATCCAAAACGAGTATTTATACGCCCCGTTTCGATGCTCGTAGGCCAAGATAGAAAATAAACAAGTCCGCGCTGTCCAGGAAATGGTCACAGAAAATGAGGTCAAATGATGCCTCGGGAACCGTGTCAAAAACCCAAAACGGAGCAAAGTGATCAACACGAAAATCGAAGGCCTACCTCTTAGGAACACGCTGCCACAAAAATCGCCCAAAAATTCCTCCGGGTTGGCGCAGGGGATTTTTTCGACTGAACAGCAACGAAAACGGGCCACGAAAGGGAAACGTCGAAGCGCGCCGCGTCGCAGAGATTTCGATGCCGAAGACTCCTAAAATCCTGAAACCTTCTGGAGAGATGGAGGACAGAGAGAGGAACAACTTTCCTTCAGGCCATAAGCTCCATTTCTCTCTCTAAAACTCGGAAACTAGAAGAAAAGAGGGAGGTGGCGGGCTATTTATAGCCCACCCAACATTCGGGTCAAACCCGAATTTCGGGCGCCTGAACGCGCCGCGGGGGCCCGGCCCGGCAGCGCCCGAAACCCCCTGGGCACGACGCGTGTCCCGAACACGGGACAGCGGCGCCCAGCGGCTCGGGCGCAGCCGCGTGTCCCGCGCAGGGCGGCGCACCAGCGGCGCCCGCCAGTGGCGGGACGCCACGTGGCGCACGTGGGCGGCGCCCCGCCCGCCATGCCAGCGGTGCCCGCCAACAGCCGCCCGACACGCAGCGCGTCCCCAGCCACGCGTGCGTACGACGTCAACGCCGCGGCCCCGCGCGCTCGCGAGCCAGCGAATCCGGGGTCGCCACGTGGCTCGCCCCGGTCCATGTGCCGGGCTGCTCGATCCCGTGGACCGCGGCGCGTGAGCCCGCCAATGAGTGGCTGCCACGCGTCCCCGCCGGTCCACCGTGCACCAGCGCCTAAGCAACAACCACCTACCTCGAAATGCGCAATCCACACCCAAAAAGGCTCCTCGCTGTCCGCTGTCCTCTAACTCCGCAACCCACCAAAACAGTGAACTAATACAAAATAGATCGCACCTAGTGTAAATAACAACACCCAAAAACAACATTTGCTGTTTTTCCAAACAACACAGAAAAAGAGGAAAATTCACCTCTGTGCAGTCCTCCGAAAAATCCAGAAAAATCATGGTTGCGATTCTTGCGACGAGTAGATCCAAAACGAGTATTTATACGCCCCGTTCCGATGCTCGTAGGCCAAGATAGAAAATAAACAAGTCCGCGCTGTCCAGGAAATGGTCACAGAAAATTGGGTCAAATGATGCCTCGGGAACCGTGTCAAAAACCCAAAACGGAGCAAAGTGATTAACACGAAAATCGAAGGCCTACCTCTTAGGAACACGCTGCCGCAAAAATCGTCGAAAAATTCCTCCGGGTTGGCACAGTGGATTTTTTCGACTGAACAACGACGAAAACGGGCCGCGAAAGGGAATCGTCGAAGTGCGCCGCGTCGTAGAGATTTCGATGCTGAAGACTCCTAAAATCCTGAAACCTTCTGGAGAGATGGAGGACAGAGAGGAACAACTTTCCTTCAGGCCATAAGCTTCATTTCTCTCTCTAAAACTCGGAAACCAGAAAAAAAGAGGGAGGTGGTGGGCTATTTATAGCCCACCCAACATTCGGGTCAAACCCGAATTTTGGGCTCCCGAACGCGCCGCGGGGGCCCGGCCCGCCAGCGCTCGAAACCTCCTGGGCGCTACGCGTGTCCCGAACACGGGACAGCGGCGCCGAGCGGCTCGGGCGCTGCCGCGTGTCCCGCGCAGGGCGGCGCACCAGCGGCGCCCGCCATTGGCGGGACGCCACGTGGCGCACGTGGGCGGCGCCCCGCCTGCCATGCCAGCGGCGCCCGCCAACAGCCGCCCGACACGCAGCGCGTCCCCCGCCATGCGTGCATACGGCGTCAGCGCCGCGGCCCCGCGCGCTGGTGAGCCAGCGAATCCGGGGCCGCCACGTGGCGCGCCCCGGTCCATGCGCCGGGCTGCTCGATCCCGTGGACCGCGGCGCGTGAGCCCGCCAATGAGCGGCTGCCACGCTTCCCCGCCGGTCCACCATGCACCAACGCCTAAACCCTGTGGACTTGACAGCGTGCGCCGGCCAATGACAGGCCGCCACGTGTTCCCGCCGGTCCACGACTCCCCCCCGTGCACCATTTTACACAAAAAACTTCCGGGTGTCCGTTTTTGGGCGTCCGGACTCAGAAAAATACAAATAAATAGTCGTTTTCAAGCATTTTTCCACGCTGAATCCAAATACGACCTCCGATCAGCCTGAAACCACTTCTAAAATTCGGCAAAGGCAGCCGAAAGACAGGCTAGATCCAAAACCCTCACTGAGTCCATCCAACACATCCCTTTGACGTGTTGTGGGCCCAACACACCAATAATATGTGTTCCACACCCCGAATCTTTGGGGAAAGCTACACGGGGATCTGGGTCACTACATACATAGTCACTCCCACGCTTTTTAGACGGGGTATTCATGGTGTTTTGGAACAAAGCTGGCCAATTTTGCAGACTCTGCTTGCCGTGGCATCCGCTATAAAGCGATAAAAAAGTGGCTGCCATGTGCCAATGAGTTGAACATTCATTTTTTAAATGAGTTTAAGACTTGATAACATAATTAACATAAAAATTAAAGCCCTAATTCCTCTAATTGGTTGAACACCTCTAAAAAAGACTCGTTGAACCCCTAGCAGTAACCACCAACATTGCATGGAGATTCTGTTCACCGACCAACATTGCTTGGAGGCTCTGAGGTTTTTCTTCGTAGGTACCTTCTTCTTCTTCTCCTCTTTTATTATTGATGATCTTTTTCTCTGCTTTTCTTATTCTCTGTTTTACTTCTCTATTCTTCCTTTTTATTTTTTTCCCCTTTTTTTGTTGTTGTTGTTGTTCTTCTTCGTCGTCGTCATCTTCTTTGTTTAAAGATGGTGATGATTTAAATCTTGAAGTTTAATTACATATATATATCTTCACTTTTAATTTTATATATATATATATATATATAGTAGGCTGGTATGCTTATATATCTTCACTCTTAATTACATATATATATATATATATATATATATATATATATATATATATAGTAGAGCTTATATACTTTTAAAAGTATAAGCCTAATTATGCTTGTGAATTTTTTACCATTGGATTTGCATTGGGATTTGTGCTATTGTACTATCTCTTTCCCTCTCTTTAGTTGACTATACAATAACACAAATCTCAATGCAAATCCAATGATAAAAAATTCACAAGTATAGTTGAGCTTGTACTTTTAAAAGTATATAAGCTCTACTCTCTCTCTCTCTCTCTCTCTCTCTCTCTCTATATATATATATATATATATATATATATATATAGAGTAGGCTGGTATGCTTATGGAAGCACGGAGCCTTTCGTGCTTATAAGTCGTTTTCGATGTTGGAGCTTCCGAATCGACGATCGACTCCGTTAGACTTGATCTTAGAGTATTTGAAGTATCTAGAAAATAAATTTTGCGATTTTTCAATATTATTTGCTTAATGATCAAAGGGGCTCAAAATCAATAATTTTAATGGTCATAGTGAGCCGTTTGCTAGTTTAACGGTGTAAAAATGTCCAAATCATATGAAATTTTGATAGAAATTTTTTTATACTATATAAAATAAGATCAATATTTTTGATCTAAAATTTTAGTGTCATATCTTCACATTTTGTGAGATTTGTTTTCAGTCGTTGATTTTGAGCCATTTCGGTTACTAGGCAAATGATATCGAAAAATCATAAAGTTTATTTCCTAGGTACTTCAAATACTCTAAATCAAATCTAACGGAGCTGATTGTTGATTCGGAAGTCCCAACATCGAAAATAACTTACAAGCAGATCCGCCTCCGCATTTATAAAAGTACCCCAGTCGCACTCTATATATATATATGCGTGTGAATTTTTTACTATAGAATTTGCATTGAGATTCGTGCTATTATAAAGTCAACTAAAGAGAGAGAAAGAGAGTACAATAGCACGGATCTTAATGTAAATCCTATGGTAAAAAATTCACAAGCATAGTTGGGCTTGTGCTTTTAAAGCATATAAGCTCTACTCTCTCTCTCTCTCTCTCTCTCTCTCTCTCTCTCTCTATTTTTATCTACTTGATTGACTAGTTATTTAGTAATAAATTAGTAATATATAATATTAAAAAAGCAAGTCTGCTATGGTCACATTGCACTCGCCGTGTCATCTGCTTTCCGCTATTTGCCATGAAGACCCTTAAATTCTACGTGCCTGTTGCGTGCCGTTATTACACTAATCATAAGTATAAAAAGAAAACACATAAAAGAATGAAGATGGATAAACAAACGTCAATACTTTCAATCACCTAAATGCTTTTTTTTGGACATTGTGATATTATAGACATCAAAATTTCTAGCAATTTATTGAGAAAAATATTCTAAGAACAACATAATCGATAATCAAGTAAATCAATATAAGACATACACACACACATACACACAGAGTAGAATGCTATTGAGTAGTATGCTATTGATAGTAGAGGAATAGTATTTTCTCTATACTTTTTATTCCCTTGGATGCATAGGGTTACTATTTGGTTGCATAGGGTTACTATTATGGATCCAAGTGCTAAAAAGTTGATAGTAAACACTATTCATCTACCGTCAATAGTATCAGAGCTCCACGCTCTCTCTCTCTCTCTCTCTCTCTCTCTCTCTCTCATACCTGCACCCTTAAAAAAAGATTTTTTAGAAAATAAATTAGTAAGAAATGTCATTTCATAAGTTTGAAGAGCACTAACTAATTCTTATACTCTAAGGTTATCCGGATGTTTTATCGTTTCTATGGTCGTAACCTTCTGACAAAATCTTTCCGGAAGTGTTTTAAGATTTTTTTTTACAATTTTTGATTATGAGATTTTCTCTCCCAAGTTAGTGCATGTATTAACAATATCTTGCAATCGAGTGTAATACTCGGTAAAAGGTTTCATGTTCTTCCATGTGAATGGAATCAAATTTGCTAGTTAGCATTTGAAGTTTTTGAACCTTTACCAAGCATGTTCCTTCATGCGTAACTTGGAGAGTGTCCCAAATTTCCTTTGGTGTCTCATGAGCCGAGACACGTGAGAACTCTGTTTGAGACAAGTTATTAAATAAAGCATTAATTTCCTTGCCATTGTAAGAAGGTAGATCGATTTCTTCCTTAGACTATTTAGTTCGAGGTTTGGGGGTGACAACATTAGCAATTGTTTTGGTGGGATGTTTCCATCCAAATTCTACCGCTTGCCACACCCGCTCATCGATGGAAATAAGAAAAGTTCTTATGTGAACTTTCCAATAAGCATAGTTTGTTCTATCAAAAGTAGAGGTCAATTAATGTTATCAGTTATCACCCTCTCCCATAGTTTACAAACCTATACCGGCTCTGTTACCACTCGTAAATTTAGGTTAACCCTAGAATCTAAAAGGTGAAACCACATCTAGAGGGGGTGAATAGATGTAAACAATAAAACAACCAATATCAGCAAAATAAAACTAAGTGCGGAAAATTAAAATCAACGCCTAGATTTTACGTGGGACAACTCCTAGCGAAGTAAAAAGCCACAGGATCAATTACATGAAAAATCCACTAAGAAAAATCAACGTACAAGATATAACGACTAAACGACTCAACCTTTACCGTACGCTTGAAGTAGATCTCCTTCACTAGTCCATAACACGTCACGAGTTCACGCTATGTGTCCAACCCCGAATCCACGAAGTTTCCACCGTCTCTACGCTCCACACGCGAATCCACGCGCAAATGCTCTTTGCGGAACTTGTAGAAGACTTGTTGGTGGTGATTTAGATGCTTAGAAAAATATAAATTATGTGGAGAAACCTTCTAAGCAATCATCGATTTGATTCTTCAGAGAAAATCTAAATTAAAAAAACCTAAAGAATCAAATCGACAACGAAAACTTGTTTGTGGAAGATGGACAAGAGATCGAAACAAGGATTTTAAGGAATAAAATGTGTTTCTATGATCTCCTACGGTTTAAAAGAATTCCAGATTTAGAAGTAATTAGAATCAAAATAGTATTGAAAAATTGTATATTTGGAAAGTTGCATCTGGGTCACGGACCGGTCCTTCTTGACAAGGTCCGGTCCCTGAAGTTTCCCAAAAACTTCAAAGACCCGTCCTTCCATGAGGGTCCGGTCCTTCCCTGCATAACAGCTGGGAAAGCCATTCGAGACCGGTCCTCACAAGATTCGGTCTGCCTCTGCACAATAATTAGAAAGTGGGTTCGGGGACTGGGTCTTGACACAAGGTTCGCTTCGTTTGCAGTAGAAATGCAACATATCTCTTCGGGGACCAGTCCTTCACACAGAGTCCGATCCCTGAACACAATTTATAGTTTTTCAATTTTATCAATTTTAAACCTATTCTAATGTCTTCTAATCATTTTATTGAAGATTAAATCACTACTAACATTAGTTAAACATACCTTGGGATCATAAACTTTAGTTTCTTTGCCTTTGAGCCTTCGAACTTCGAATCTTCTTCTCTACACTTTCAAGACTCTAAAGACTTTATGAAATCTCTATGAAATCGACCAACAAATGCCGTAACAAGGGTCTCGTCATCGTGTATCAGCATAGCTTTTCTGTCGACTTTGGGCGGTCACCAGATGTTGCCTCTCAATTCTAACATTTTCTTTCGTTTCCATCATGATATTAGAACCCAAACTTTTTCTTTCGTCCACTTCACTCCAATATAAGGGCGATCGGTGCTTCCACCTATATAATGCCTCAAACGAAGCCATCCTGACTCGCTTGATAACTGTTGTTATATGCGAACTCCGCCATCAACAAGTGTTGATGCCATCCACCACCGTAGTCGAGGACGCATGCTCTCAACATATCCTTAAGAATATGTATTGTTTTCTCTGATTGTTTGTTTGTTTGTGTATAAAATACAGTGTTGAAATGCAACTTAGTCCCCAAAGCTGTCTGCAGGCTCCTCCAAAAATATGAAACATACCTTGGGTCTTTATTTGAAACTATAGAGGTCGGAACTCCATACAGCCTCACGATCTTATCAATATACACCTAAGCGAGTTTATCCCACATTGCATTATGTTCATCCTGTGACCGTGGCAATCCCATTACAAAGTCCATGGTAATCATATCCCACTTACATACAGGTATTGGAATATTTTGAAGCTTACCAGCTGGCACTCGATGCTCAACTTTCACTTGCTGGCTAGTCAAGTACTGAGATACAAATCTTCCAATATCTCACTTCATACCATTCCACCAGTAGTGTGCTTTCAAATTCTTATGTATTTTAGTTCCTCTAAGGTGAATTGTATAAAGAGAACTGTGTGCTTCCCTTAAGATTTCTTCACGGATCTATGAATTCACAGACACACACAACTGATCTCGGAATCAAAGTACTCCTGAGGCGTCAACACTGAACTCCCCAACCTTACCACTCTCCACCTTTGCTCGAATCTTTACCAATTCGGGTCTTCACCCTGTTTCTCCTTAATTCTTTCCAGTAGGGTTGGTTGCAAGATCATAGACATAAGTCTTATTGAGACTTCAGGGGATACTATCTCCAAATAAAGGCGCCTCATCTCCTCTAGTAGTGGCGTCTATCTCGTAATCATCACGTTCAAGCTCTCCACCGATTTGTGGCTTAATGTGTATGTTACCATGTTAGATTTGTCGGGGTGATTTTAGATTGTCACAACATAATCCTTTAGTGGCTCCAACCATTGGCGTCGTCTCAAGTTTAACTCTTTCTAAATAAACAAGTACTTAGAGATTTTTTGTGATCAGTGTAGATTTTACAATCCTCCCCGTACAAATAATTATGCCACTTCTTCAATGCAAAGATATAGCGACCAACTCCAAGCAAGGATTTAAGTGTCGTGGCATGAGGTCGTGCTAAAAACTTGTTGGCACGGTATGGCACGGTGCGTGCTGGGCTGTGCTGATGCATGCCGAGCAAAAAAAATACATGTGTGCTGACATATAACGACATGAAATATTTATTTTTTTTAACAACAAAATATTCTAATTGCTTATTACGTATTTTTATCAAATCTTTTGAACTTTATTGAGAAAATTACTTACTAATTTAATAAAAAGAGAGTTTTGAGCTGTATCATTAGCACGGAGATTGTATCGTGACGATATTTTATTGGTACTATACGACACAGTAGATATGGCTCGTGCCGATGGGCACTTAAATCCTTGACTCCAAGTCATGAGTGGAGTAATTTTTCTTATTTTTCTTCAATAGTCGTGACACATAAGCAATTACCCTACCATGCTGCATCAGTACACAACCCAAGCCGCCCTGAAACGCATAATTATATATCACAAATTCTTCCCCCATAACTAGAAGGATAGTGATAGGAGCCGACATAAATCTATCTTTCAACTCCTCGAAACTCCTTTGGCAGTCCTCTCTCCACAATCTATCGCCGCATAATAGCGAGCGAGCTAATCCATTCCCAAAACTACATCGAAACAATTGTATACAGCACTTCTTAGAATAGTGATCATTAGTTAAAACAATTATTTTCAGTCTGCAACTACTAGAAACAATTGTATTTTAAAATATCCAATTTAGTATGATAAAGGCATAATTCACGAACTCCTCTTAGAGCTTATTTTTGCTCTGCAACTACTGCTAGAAACAATTGTAATCTTAAATATCCAATTTAGTACGATAAAGGCATATTTTATGAAATCCTCTAAGAGCTTCCAACGTGTATTTCTAATTACAGGGGGTCAAATTGTGAAAAATTGGTTTTTTAAATGGTAACTTATGTAAGCGATGTTAGGTTGAAGGGGAAGAGCCGGGAGGTAAGGAGCCTATATTTCTTTTGTGGTAAACAAATATAACATTCCATGAGAACATTCCGTTCTACTTATAGTTGCTTGATCTTGGCTACAATTCTGCATACTGTGGAGGGTCATAACTTTATTTGAATAGAGTAGGATGAATACTGTTAACCAAATTTTCACTATTCACGTTACGTCTTTTTAGCAGACAAATTGTTTAAGATAATTTTTTTTTTTTTTTGATGATGTGTTGATAAAAAAAAAGAATTTAGCATTTTATATAGTGTTTCATGGGGTTAATGTCATCGAAGTATGCTGCAACATTCCTGTTTCTTGTTGTCAAAGTGGACCCCTTTTGGATAACCATTAGCTCTGTATCAATCTTTCCCAATATATATACCATTCTTCTTATCAGTTCTACTTTTGGTTGTTTTTTTTTTTTTTTTTTTTTTCCCCTTATTTTGGCAAACCTAGTGTTTTCATATCTATTTCCTCTATTGCCAGTTTTGGTCTTTCTTTACATTTAAAACACCTTTGACATCAATGAAATTCCACTTTCTTAGTGTTGCATCAAATGATCTTCGTCGACAAGGCCATCTCTGCTGGTTTGCATGCTCTGGATGCTACACCTGAGTTGTAGTATCATGCTCCTCATTTGTCTAATAATCTTCTCGTCAACTTTGACATTCTTATTTTAAACTATTGTTGCCTTACATTAGCCATGAGAACACTCAGTTGATCATTGGTATTGATGATATCTTTTATTATTATTATTTATTTATTTTCCCATGTTTACAACCACAGAGAAACAAAGACGAGACGCTGTAAGAACTGAGCCTATATTTTTGGGAGGAAATGGGCGTACATATTGGAATTTGGAAGGCCACTACAGTAACTTGAAAATTATGCTTCAAGGTTCTTTACTAAAGTATTTGATCTCCTGCAATTCAATTACAAATAGTGAATTTGAACATTATATTCTCTCTGCAGATATTGACAATTGGGACCTGGTTATAAATGAGGACAAGTGGTTTGCCTTTGACGAAGCAGAAGAAAAAACAATTGAAAAGCATATTTCCTCTTCAAGGTGACGAGCAGTTTTCTCAATATGCACATGCATCTTGACGGTTATTCTTTTGTCTTGAAGCTAGACTGTATGCTGAATCCATCTCTTATAGGATTATTGTGGTGGTAATCAAGTGAATTTCATATTTGTTTGTGTATTATTTTTATGTTGTAGTTGTTACTTGAATTAATTCATAATCTGTAAACCTCTAGTTAAAGGTATAATCTAGGTGCTATAAAATTTATTTTATGTGTTTGTACAACTTGAAACTAAGCAATGTGGAGTTGTTCCACGGAGCTGATGTGCTAGAAATTATTGTAACATGACCGTTTGTTCATTTATGCAGCCCTAAAAACAAGTATACGATTATCTGTTGTGTGACTGATCTTCTGGGTAATGTTCTAGAATTGTATAAATATTGCTTAGAAGCTGGACAAGAAACCAGAATAATCTTGTGAAAAACAAGTTACCGGCATTTTCTGTCTCCTGATGTTTCGTCTGAAGGTTCCATCAACTTAATTATCCCTTATTCCCTATTAAGCATGGATATTTTAAATTTTATGCTGTATTGTATCGGACATGGACATGTATCGGATATTGATATGCATGTATTAGAGGAATGAAGTATTTGCTATTTATAGAGGAATAAAAAAAATTTGACGGGATATGATCAGGGTTTTTTTGGTCTTTTGGTTTAGGGGATACGATTTTAAGACTATTAAGACGAAAACTAAATAGTTTTTGAAAAAGCTATGTCCAACCCATTGAAAATAAGGAAGAGTGAAAAAAAATGCCATCAATCATCAAACGGTATAAAGAATGATTTTTTTTAATTAAATTATTAGTAAATTTTTTATTATTATCATTTTATATAATAGAATATAATAAAATAGATATATAGAGCTAGGTTGGAATGCTATTTGCCACGTCCGAGTGTAAACCAGAATCCGGGCCCGTCTACAGATTCGCCGTACACACGGTATTTTTCGCGTACACGAAGCGCCGGTAACCTGCTCAGATATAAGAGATATAATAAAAGAGCATAAATACAGAGCTGAACTAAAAACTAATACATCTCATACTGAAACTGAAAGTAAAATACAGTGAAAATAATACAATTGTCTCTCCCAGCTCACCAAAATAAATATAACTAGCTGGCTAAAGTCAGACCCGAAAATAAAGGTACAAGTACAACTATCTGAGATGATAGGGGTACAACCAAAAGTACAACTAAATTCGCAGTCGGAGTAGACGATCTAGCTAGTCCGCAATCCTCTTACCTCAATCTGCCGCTGACGGCCCAGCAACTCCTGCAGAGGACTCTATAAAACAAAGGGAAAAAAAAGAAAAAAAGGATAATGGGGGTAAGAACTACTATAAAATCAGTAGCCTCCCCTAGTGGGTTAAGCCTCAAACTCTGACGTGCCCATTAGGTCTACTAGAGGCAAAAAGGAAAGAAAGGCGGTAAGCTATGAACATAACAGCTGATGAAAGAACTACCGCTACTATGCCTCTAAATGCCGTGCCATAAAGGTAGCTATATGAATGCATCAGTAAGGTGTCTGCCTGAATAAACCCAATCAATGGACCAATAAAAACTGGCACTGCCTGCTCTGCCGGCCGCATTGGGTATGCTATTGACGCATAACACCGACGCAAAAAAATAGTATAAAGAACTCAAAACCTGCCTGTCGCACACTCCGGAGTGGCACTCGAGGGGAGCGACCTACACGAGTAAAGTATCTCTGTCACAAGTATGTCAAAATAGCAGGACTGGATCAAAACTATGCTCAAGTGGGAATACCCATCCACTGAAAGAGACCCCGATCTCTACCCTTGTGACGCCCCACTTCCCAGGGGGTCACCCATCCTAGAACTACTCTAGCTCTAGCACGCTTAACTCTCATGTTCCTCTTGGATCTTGCTACCATCCAAAATGCTATAGCCGGGTTAGAGATTTAGTCCTATTATATCATTTATATAGAGGACTAATCCAAATTCCGGGGGTGTCACATTCTTCCCCCCTTTAAGCCCTGACGTCCACGTCAGGCTCAAGCACACTCACAAGCACCAGGCGATGTGAGACTTGTCTCGCTAGCCTTAGCCGACCTTGTGAGGAGCTGCACTCCACTCACAACAGTCATTAGCCGGGGAGCCTCGCTCTACCCGCTATATAACCCTGGCTCAGCCGAGACTCATCTCACATTTCCGGCTGGTGAATGGCTCTGATACCAACTGTGACGCCCCACTTCCCAGGGGGTCACCCATCCTAGAACTACTCTAGCTCTAGCACGCTTAACTCTCATGTTCCTCTTGGATCTTGCTACCATCCAAAATGCTATAGCCGGGTTAGAGATTTAGTCCTATTATATCATTTATATAGAGGACTAATCCAAATTCCGGGGGTGTCACAACCCTGATGCAACAAGTAAACACCCGGTCAACCGCCCAAGGTCCGCGGTCGCCGTAATACCCCACCATCCACAATCTGGTACAACAACCGACGTCCGGTCAACCGTCCAATATCCGCGGTCGCCGCAATACCCCACAATCCACTACCAAATCCAACCTGTCCCAGACCCAATGTCCCGGCTACACTATCCCAAATCCCCTGTTCGCACCCGAGCTACAAGTATCCGGAGTCTAAAATAAAAAGGAGAATAATATAGCAAGCATGGTTTCTCCTATGTCAAATTCCCAGCATGATGGTGTAGCAGAAAAGGTGGCATATCTAAATGTCCATACAAGCATGCAATTGTCCTCATGATGATATAAGAAAGACAGATATTGTTGTTCTCACATTGATTAGAGCATGTTATTCCAGGATAATAATAGATCTCATAAGAACACTAAAAGTACTAACATGGCATAGGTCCAATCTATACAAGCATGCATATTACCTACAATGTACTAATCGGCATTCAACAACGGGGATCACTCTAATATTCCTAGTGAGTAAGTCAAAATATGAGGTCCACAACAATCACCCACCTCGAATGCGAAGCACGAATCCAAGCTCCACTCACAAAGAAAACCCCGGCTCACCGCGAACATTGCGGAAATACCCAAAACGGTGCACAATTAATCTCGCAATTTTACACATAGCCGCTGTCCGCGCGATAGTCCAGAAAAAGGTAAATTTTCACATGCGAGAAGAACTCCAAAAATTCTAGAAAAATCACCGATGCGACCGTCGGGACGAGTAGATGAAAATCGAGTACTCGGACGTCCCGTTCCGACACCTTTAGGCCAAGATACAATTAAAACACCGCTGCGAGCCAAAACTTCGATCCCACGATCGATAATCTGTAGCATTCAGTCCAGAAAAAGTGGAATTATCACCTTCTAAGACCCCTCCAAAAATCCTAGAAAAATCATGACGGTGTTCCTTGCGACGAGTAGATGTAAAACGAGTACTCACACTTCTTGTTCCGATGCTTGTGGGCCAAGAAAACCCACGATTACTCCAATGCTGTCCAAAATCTCGCCGCAGAAAATGAGGTCACAAGATGGTTCGAAAAACCCAAGAAAAGCTCGGAATGGAGGGAAACTGTAAATACAAGAATCGTAGCTCTACCTGTCGTGAAAACGCAGGCGCAAGAATCACCCGAAAACTCCGTCGGGGTAGCGCAGGGGAGTCCGCAGACCGAAACGCGACGAAAAAGGCCGCCAAAGAAGGAGCGTCGCAGTGCGCCGAATCGCATTAGACGTCGAGGTAGCGTCCTCCAAAAATCCTAGAACTCCTTCACAAGGTGCGGCACACAGGGGGGAAGAAATCTCCTGTAGAAAGTCCTCTGTGAAAAAGCCCAGAAAAAGAGCAAAAGGATCAGCAAAGGGGGGCTACTTATATGCCCAGCCCGAAAAGGCCCAAAAATCCGGATTCGGGCCGAGATTCCGGGCGCCCGAATCCATCGGGCGCACGAAACGCGCCCACGAGATCCGTCCGACCAGCTCCCAAATCCACTAGCGCTTGACACGTGTCCCGAACAGGGAACAGCAAGTGCAAGGCTGCTCGGGTGCTGCCGCGTGTCCCGCGCCCATCAACGCGGGTGGGTGGCACCCGCGAATCGCAGGGCGCCACGTGGCCCGCTCGCGCGACCCGCCAACCGCGCCCACGTGTGCACGCCGGCCGCGCCGCCTGCCCCGCACGCACGCACGCACCCCGAGGCCCCCGCACGCGCCTCCGTGGACCGCGCCGCGTGAGCCCGCCTATCAAAGGCTGCCACGTGTCCCCCGCGCCCAGTCTATGCACCCGCGCGGGGTTCCGTGGACCGCGCAACGTGCGCCGGCCAATTCGGGAACGCCACGTGTCCTCCGCCCGGTCCATGCGCCACCCCGCGCCTCTTCGTGGACCGCGCAGCGTGAACCGGCCAATGACAGGCCGCCACGTGGCACCCAGCCGGTCCACAGCTTCCCCCATGAACTCGAATCCACTAAAAACTTCCGCGTGTCCGTTTTTGGGCATCCGGACTCAGAAAAATACAAGCAAATAGCCGTTTTCAAGCGTTTTTCCGTGCTGAATCCAAATCCGACCTCCGTTCAGCCTGAAACCACTTCTAAAATTCAGCAAAGGCAGCCTAAAGACAGGCTTGATCCAGAAACCTCACTGAGTCCATCTAACACATCCATTTGATGTGTTACGGGCCCAACACACCAATAATAGGTGTTTCACACCACTGATCACGGGGGAAAGCTACACGGGGACCAGGGTCACTACATCCTCCACCACTAAGAAAAGTTTCGTCCTCGAAACAGAAGTCATACCTCAAGCCGGTGCCTCGAACAGGTAGGGGTAGGTGTCCAACATCGTCGCCTCCAGCTCCCAAGTAGCCTCCCGCTCGCCATGGTTGCTCCACAGGACCTTCACATATGGAATGGCCCGACTGTGCAATTCTCTCACCTCTCTATCCATAATCCGCAGTGGGCGTTCCTCGTATCTCAAGTCCTCACTGATCTCGAGTGGGGTGAAGTCGATGACGTGCGACGGGTCGAAGATATACCTCCTCAGAGTAGAGAGATGGAACATATCATGAACACCAACAAGCCTCGGGGGGAGTGCAAGTCTGTAGGCAACTGGCCCAACACGCCCTAATACTTCGAAAGGTCCAATATATCGGGGCTAAGCTTTCCACGGATGCCAAATCTCCTGATCCCTTTGGACGGCGAGACTTTCAGAAATACATGATCTCCAACTTGAAACTCTAAGTCTCATCGCCGTACATCAGCATAGCTCCTCTGTCTGCTCTGGGCGGTCTGAAGGTGCTGCCTGATCACTCTGATCTTCTCCTCTGCCTCAAGCAATAACTCTCGCCCCAATGTCCGTCTCTCACCCACATCACTCCAATAAAGAGGTGATCGACACTTGCGTCCATACAATGCTTCAAACAGAGCCATCTGAATGCTCAATTGAAAGCTATTATTGTACGTAAACTCTGCCAATGATAAGTGTCGAATCCATCCCCCGCCAAAATCCAGTGTGCTCAGCATGTCCTCAAGGATCTATATAGTGCGCTCTGACTGCCCATCAGTCTGTGGGTGAAAAGCTGTACTGAATCTAAGCTGAGTCCCCAAGGTGGCCTGTAAACTCCTCCAAAAACGTGAAGCAAACCTCGGGTCTCGATCTGATACAATAGAGGCGGGCACTCCATGTAACCTCACCACCTCATCCAAGTACAGCTGAGCTAGCCGCTCAAGTGACCATGTAGTCTGCATCGGCAAAAAGTGAGCGAACTTGGTGAGTTGATCCACGACCACCCAAATGGCATCTGCTTCTCCCCGGGCCCTCGGTAACCCCACCACAAAATCCATCGTGATGTGATCCCATTTCTACTCAGGGATTGGGAGACTCTGTAACTTAATTGCCAACCAGCACCCGGTGCTCAGCTTTTACCTACTGGCAAGTTAAACACTGAGCTACAAACCTCCCAATATCCCTCTTCATACCGTTCCACCAGAAGTGTGCATTGAGCTCCTTATACATCTTAGTCCCACCAGGATGGAGGGTATAAGGTGTATAATGGGCCTCTCTCAAAATCTGCTCTCTGATCTCAGCATCCACTAGCACACATGCTCGGTCCCTGTACCTCAGTACTCCCGAAGCATCAACTGTAAAGTCCCCTGACTGATCGCTCGGAATCTGATCTCTAATCCTGGTCAAATGGGGGTCCTCACTCCGTCTCTCTCTGATCCTGTCCAGCAGAGTGGGCTCATGACTAAAGACGTCAGTCTAGCAGAGACCCCAGGGAACACAACCTCTAGCTCAAGCCGCCTTATCTCCTCAAGTAGTGGCGCCTGGTCAGTAATCATCATAGACAAGCTCTGCACCGCTCTCCTACTCAGGGCATCTGCAACCACGTTGGCCTTGCCAGGATGGTATAGTATATCAACATCATAATCCTTTAACAGCTCCAACCATCTGCGCTATCTCAGGTTCAGCTCTTTCTGTGTAAACAGATACTTCAGGCTCTTATGGTCGGTGTAAATCTCGCAGTGCTCCCCATAAAGGTAGTGGCGCCACAACTTCAATGCAAATACCACAACAGCAAGCTCTAAGTCATGGGTAGGGTAATTCTTCTCATAATCCTTGAGCTGTCGAGATGCATAAGCAATTACCCTACCCTCCTGCATCAACACACAACCAAGTTCACTGTGCGATGCATCACTGTAAATCACATATCCTTTCCCCATAACAGGGAGGGAAAGGATAGGAGCCGACATCAATCTGCTTTTCAATTCCTCAAAGCTCCTCTGACAGTCCTCACTCCAAATAAACTTAATTCCTTTACGATTCAAACGAGTGAGGGGTGTAGAGAGCTTCGCAAAACCCTCCACAAACCGACGGTAATATCCAGCTAAGCCCATGAAGCTACACACCTCTGACACAGTCGTCGGTCAGGGCCAATCCCGGATTGCCTCAATCTTCGCCGGGTCCACAGCCACGCCGGGTCCACAGCCACACCTACGGCGGAAATCACATGGCCCAAGAAAACTACCTCCCAAAGCCAAAATTCGCACTTCGACAACTTGGCGTACAACTTCCTCTCTCATAGAAGTTGCAGCACAATCCTCAAGTGCTCCTCATGCTCAGTATCACTCCAGGAGTAAACCAGGATATCATCAATGAATACCACAACGAACCGATCCAGATATGGTCGAAAAATCCTGTTCATCAAATCCATAAAGGCGGCAGGGGCAATAGTCAATCCAAAAGGCATGACGGTGAACTCATAATGCCCGTACCGTGTCCTGAATGCTGTCTTCGGGATATCCTCGGCCTTCACCTTCAACTGGTGGTAACCTGATTACAGATCAATCTTCGAGAAGACACAAGATCCTTGCAGCTGGTCAAACAAATCATCAATGCGAGGCAACGGGTACTTATTCTTGATGGTCACTTTATTCAATTCCCGGTAATCCACACAGAGGTGAAGTGAACTATTCTTCTTCTTCACGAATAGCACCGGCACTCCCCAAGGCGATACACTTGGTCTAACAAAACCTTTATCCATCAAATCCTGAAGTTGCGCCTTTAATTCTCGCAGCTCAGCCGGTGCCATTCGGTAAGGAGCCTTAGAGATTAGCGCAGTTCCCGGAACTACGTCAATCAAAAACTCAATCTCCCTATCCGGTGGCATGCTAGTCAACTCCGGTGGGAAAACATCTGGGAACTCGCGAACAATAGGGCTATCCCCGAGTCCCGGAGCCGCCGTAGGCTCCTCAACCACACTAGCCAAAAAGGCTACACATCCACTACAGATCATCTGTCTCGCTCGCGAAGTCGAAACTATAGAGGAGAAGAAAGCACTCTGGCATCCCCGGTACACGAACACCTCCTGGCCCGGCTCTCTAAAAGTAACCATCCTCGCAGCACAGTCAATAGTCGCAAAATACCGAGCCAGCCAATCCATCCCCAAAACCACATCAAAGTCCCGCAGCTGTCTCAAGACCATTAGGTATGCTGGCATAATCCAGGACTCGATCTGCACCGGGCAGGACCAACAACACTCCTCTACGTGCAAAGTGTGATCGGGAATCTGAACCTCTCGTGCACGTGGTAGTCGTCCTACCACTAACTCATGCAATGATGCAAAAGATCTACTAACAAAAGAATGCGATGCTCCGGTATCAAATAAAGTGCGCACTCTAATGCCGGAAAGTAAAGTAATACCCGCCACCACATGGTCGGCTGCTGAGGAGTCCTCCACCTGTGCGGCATAGATTCGTCCACTCTGAGCTGGAGGCCGGCAGTTAGTGGGGTGGGAGGAAGGTGACCTGCTCGCTGGAGCATAGGGCCGCTGAACTGGCGGCCGCTGCTGAGGTGCAAAAGGAGCCGACGCCGAAGGTGTGCTGATGTCGCAAGAGGGCACGTAGCTCGAATGTGGCCAGACTGTCCACAGCGATAACAGCGACCCTACCTCAAATCCCACGTGTTTCACGGATGTTGCCCCCTGCAGGAAACACACATGTCTGAAGGCTGGGACTACCTCGACTGCTGCTGCTGCCTCTGAGACTGCCGCTGAGATCTCTGCTGCCTCGGCTGTGACCTCTGCTGCTGCTGCTGCTGCTGCTGCGGCCTCTGGGATCTACCAGGCCCTCGCCGCTCTAGACGCCCACAGCCAGAAAACTGAGGCCGCGGCGGTCGTGGCGGTCTCCACGAACTGGCCTGTCCCCCGTCATCTGGTGCTGGTCGCTTTCTGTCGGAACTCTGCGCGACCATACCGCCTCCCCTGGCAACCACAGTGTCGCCTCTCTCCACCCACTGGGCATGCTCTATGGCCTCTGAGCATGAACCAAGTTATATATCTCGCTGCGGAGACCTGTCTCGAATAACTCAACCTGATGGGGACCATCACGGGCGACAAAGGGTACACAGTTAAGCAACTACATGAACTCATGATAGTAGGCCTGGACTGATCGGTCGCCCTGCTGAAGATTCTTCAAGTCATCCTCCAGTTTCCGCTTCATGCAGGTCGAAAAGTAGGTCTTCAGTATCATGCGCCGGAACTCGGACCAGGGTAGCTGTCGGTCTGAAACTCCGGTGGCTCCACCCGATGCCACCAAGCATCTGCATCTCCGTCTAGACAGTGTACCGCCATATGCACCTTGTACCTCGAATTGATGAAGAAATCCCTGAATAGCTTCTCCATCGCTGCTAGCCATGTCCCAACCTCCCACGGCTGTGTATCCCGCCGCGAGAATCTGGGCGGTCCGTGCCGACAAAACTTGGTGAGCTTGTCAGCAATCTCCTGCTCCTCAGCCAGGGTCAACGGCCAGACCGCTCCCTGAGCCCCGCTACTTGACGATGGCGCCGTCGGCACAAGAGGTACAACTGATGGTGCAGGGGCCTCAAAAGCAGTCGGGGGCGGTGCCTCTCTCTGGGCAAGTAGCTGATCGATCCTCTGCTCCTGCCGGTGAGTGCTCTCAGCCAACTGGGCCACCAAGGCCCTCAACTCGCTAATCTCGGAAGGTCTGGACTGCTCCGGCTCATCCGGGGGTGCAGGGGTACCCCGGGTAGGAATCCGACGTCGGGGAGGCATCCTGCCACAAGAAACCACACGTCAGTAACAAAACCACCCTCGACCAATCTAGCGAAAGTCAAAGACATCCCCCTATTTCTGTAACTTTATGTTGTCTGTAATTGTCCACCAGAATTAGGATATGCCGATCCCTCTTCACTCACTGGAAGAGTCAAATAAATAAATCGCCGACTTTCGCAAAATATCACGCCACTCCCGCCCTATCATCCTAGGGTATGCCAAAAGCCTAGGGTTTCCTAAGTCCCAACTAACCTATCCCTAAGCTCTGATACCAACCTAATCTGTCACGCCCCGGGTGTAAACCAGAACCCGGGCCCGTCTACAGATCCGCCGTGCACACGGTATTTCCCGCATACACGAAGCGCCGGTAACCTGCTCAGATATAAGAGATAATAAAAGAGCATAAATACAGAGCTGAACTAAAAACTAATACATCTCAGACTGAAACTAAAAGTAAAATACAGTGAAAATAATACAACTGTCTCTCCCAGCTCACCAAAATAAATACAACTAGCTGGCTAAAGCCAGACCCGAAAATAAAGGTACAAGTACAACTGTCTAAGAAGATTGGGGTACAACCAAAAGTACAACTAAACTCGCAGTCGGGGTAGACGATCTAGCTAGTCCGCAATCCTCTTACCTCGATCTGCCGCTGATGGCCCAGCAACTCCCGCAGAGGACTCTGTAAAACAAAGGGAGAAAAATGTTACGGAATTTGAGTTGGCGTAATTTCGTGAAAGTTTCAAGTCCTGAAGATTGAAGGTGAAGAAAGTTGGATCATTTAACTCAATCTCAAGAAAGAAGAATTCAAAAGGATCAGGTATGTTTAACTAAAGAATTTGTGTGATCCGAATACTTCTTGTAGTGTAGAAACACTTGGAAGAATCTTTCATTGCATAAAAATCAAAAACTGGACTTGGGACATGTTCAGGATCCGGATCAGGCTGTTCGATCCGGATCCCGAAGGTGGTTCGTTCATACATCGTCGCAATCCGGATCGTAGTCTCTTGATCCGGATCCCGAACGTTGAGTTTACCATCTACCTTGAACGATCCGGATCTTGCTTCGCAATCCGGATCCCGAACGTTGATGTTTGGTGAACTGTATGAACGATCCGGATCGTAGTCACATGATCCGGATCCCGAACCTTCGTTTTTCTGGAATTGGCTGTTTCGTTATGACGATCCGGATCTCAGTTATCACGATCCGGATCGCCGTCCGTAAAATTCCAGAAATGGCAGGTTTTTGATTCTTATCTCCTTCCTAGGGTTTCTAACCTATAAATAGACCCTATGTCTTTCTTTCTAGGGTCAATCCACATAGCCGTCATTTTCATATATCATCTTATACGGCTATAGATCCACATATAGAGAAGAAAGGAAATCATTAGAGAATACTCTTTGTTTCTTCATCTATATTGATTAGTTTGATTCTAGGTTTTCATACTCACATCTTGAGTTGAATCAAACTAATGAATACTTAGATGGTATTTCCGATCTATCTTTGATCTAAGTATTCGGCGGATCATCACCACCCAAAAACAACGATTACCCCAAAATCGGCGCGTGGATTCGCGTGTCCTTGTGGATTCAAGGTTCAATCGCTCTCGTGGATTCGGAGCGAGGCACGTTCGTGGATTCGAAGGGTGCTATTGGGTGAAGACCGTGGATTCGGTCGGACGTCGTGGATTCGACATTGGACGCCGTGGATTCGGCGTTGGGCGCAGATCGTGGATTCGAGAAGCGTCTGGAGCGAGCGGAGAAGATCCTCTAGGAGCGTACGGAAAAGGTTGAGTCGTAAGTGTGTACGGTAAATCACCTTGTACGTGTTTTAATTCTAGTGGATTTCTGCCGTGTTATCGGTCCCGTGGTTTTTTACTCCGGTGATGGAGTTTTCCACGTAAAAATCTTGCGAGTTATTTTCATTTCCGCATTGGGTTTTTATCGCAACGATTTTTGAGTGTTTATACGTTTACACCTATTCACCCCCCTCTAGGTGTTTCTTCCCCTATTTAGATCCGTATTATTTACGACCCAACAAGTGGTATCAGAGCGGGAATAGGGTTGTGAACAATGGTTGAAGGTGGAAACATCAATCGACCCCCTTTCTTTGATGGAACAAATTATGCGTACTGGAAAGTACGGATGAAAGCCTTTTTATCTTCCATCGACGAAAGGGTGTGGCATTCAATTGAATCAGGATGGACTAATCCAACTGAACTTATCTCTGATGTTCACACCTTAAAACCTAGGTCGAAATGGACCAAGGAAGAGTTTGAGTTATCTTCTTACAATGGCAAGGGAATTAATGCTATTTTTAATGCCTTATCTCAAACTGAATTCTCTCGCGTCTCGGCATGTGAGACTGCGAAAGAAATCTGGGATGTTCTCCAGGTTACACATGAGGGAACTAACCTCGTGAAGATTCAGAAACTGCAGATGCTTACGAGCAAGTTTGACTCTATCTTGATGGCAGAAAATGAATCTTTCACGGACTACTATACACGATTGCAAGACATCGTAAACTCATGTGCTAATCTGGGAGAGAAGATTCCAGAATTTAAGATTGTAAGAAAAATCTTAAGAACTCTTCCTGAACGATTTCGCCCAAAGGTTACTGCCATTGAAACTATTAAACACCCGGACGAAATACGTGTAGAAGAATTAGTTGGTTCATTACAAACTTATGAAATGACTTTTAATACTAACAATTCTTCTGGAAAAGCATCCACTTCTAAGTCTTCAGGTTATGCGTTGAAAACAACTAAGGAAGAAGACGCGGATACATCCTCCTCGGACGATGACGAGAACCTTTCTATGGAGGAATTTGAGAAGCAGCTCGCTCTCTTGACAAGGAATTTTCGCCGCAACTTTCGAAGGGGTAATTCAAGCAAATCTCCATCCTTCGGAAAGTGGAACAAAGGCAAGGGTACTCCAAGTCACAAGTCAAGAAAGCAGGAGAACTTCTCAAAGGATAAGAAAAGTTCAGAAGGACAACTGCAATGCTTCAAATGTCGAGGCTACGGCCACATTGCAACGGAGTGTCCTAACAAGTATCCGGCAAAGAAGAAGGCGATGCAAGTCGTCACTTGGGATGACAACTCAACGTCAAATGAGTCGTCTTCAAGTGATGAAGAAAAGAGCTCCACGGCATTCCACGCGTCCACATCTTCACCATTCATGTGCTTTATGGCAAGTACGTCTGAATCATTGTCCAACTCCACTGTTGAAAAGAATGCAATGGACAATGAATCGGATGATTCGGAAGGTGAAGAGTTTGCTCTAGCCTATCACAGATCTTTACAGGATTTAAAGAAACCGGCTAAGCAAAACAAGGGGTTGAGAGGGAGATTGCAGGATCTCGAAGAAGAAGTAAAAAGGGTAACTTCTCTCTCGACCGATCTTGAAGTGGAAAGGGATAGTTTGATAAAAGCAAATGTTTCCCTTCAAGAGTCCAATGAGCAGCTCGAGAAGAACTATATAGATATGGTGAACAAAGCAAACTACTTCTTGAAGCTCTATGGCGAGGGCCGACAGGAAAGACGGGAAATGACAGAGACCATTCTCCAACTCAAGGATGACTTACAGCAATTCTCTTTAGGAAGGAGTAAGTTGGATAAACTCCTTGGTCTTGGTCAAACAAATCGGTTCGGCCTCGGGTACACTCAAACTGGAAACAGTCCAAGTTCGAGTGGGACAGTCTTTGTGCCTCAGTCGGTATCTCCTCCTCCGACACCGGAATTCAAGACAAACAACGACAACAAACCTACCTCATCCTCTTCGGAATCGTCAAGCTCAAAGGTATGTTTTCGTTGTAATTTTGCAGGGCACATCGAAAGAAATTGCGAGATTGGAGCTCAAAGAACAAATCAACCACATCTTGCAATTGCTACCAATAAGCTCACTTCCCGGAATTCAAGGAAGGATTTTTCAAAAGAAAAGAACATTGGTAGCACCTCAAACAAGACGATGACAAAAGAAAAAGATCAATCATACAAGACGTCGTCTTCAAGGAGAATCTCTCAACCTTTACCAACATACTCCAAAACTCAAAAGGTTTGGGTATGCAAAGGTGAAACCCCTCCTTGTCTTTAATCGTTCTACGATTAAATCTTGTATAGTTTATGTAGACTATTTTCTTTTCTTCTTTTTCTTTTGGCCAACTCGTCAACCATCCTTGCAAGGTAAATTGTATATTTTTTTCTTATTGGTTGATGTTTTCTCTCGGTTTTCTTGGGTAGCATTTTTGAGAGAGAAAGCTGATACGTTTGATTCTTTTCATGAGATTTGCCATCGTATTATGATTGAAAAGAATGAAAAGATCATTCGTGTTAGAAGTGATAGGGGTGGAGAATTCATAAATTCAAAATTCATTGACTTTTGTACTTCAAATGGCATTAAACATGAATTCTCGGCACCCTATACACCTCAGCAGAATGGTGTTGTTGAGCGCAAAAACAGGGTTGTTCAAGAGATGGCGCGTGTGATGCTTCATAGCCGGAAATTATCGCTACATTTTTGGGCTGAAGCTGTGAACACCGCTGTCTATGTCATTAACAGAGTGTATTTGCGCCCAGGAACCTTGAATACACCATATGAGCTGTGGTTTAGTAGAAAACCGGATGTCAAGTACTTTCGTATCTTCGGGAGTCGATGTTACATCTTACGTGACCGTGAAAATCTTGGAAAGTTCGACTCTCGAAGTGATGAAGGGATCTTTTTGGGTTATTCTACGAATAGCAGAGCATATCGAGTATTTAACATTGAATCTAAGACGATCGTAGAATCTATAAATGTTAAAGTAGATGAAGCTTCTCATTTTGAATCTGAAAAATCTACCCTCGATGTCTCTCTAGATGATGATTCTCCTGCTAGTGCATCTTCTCATAATAATACTTCCAATATTAATGATGCATCTAATGGTTCTTCTAGTTTATCTGATGTGCAGGAATCATCTCGTGTACCTCCGAGTACTCCGTTTCAACAAACGCTACGAATCTCCAAGGATCATCCGGAATCGAACATCATTGGAGATCCACAAGAAGGAGTTAGAACTCGAAGGCAGTTGGTTTGCGGATTTGCTTGCTACGTATCTTTAATCGAACCAAAGACAATAGATGAAGCTCTTCAGGATGACTACTGGATTAAAGCAATGCAGGAAGAGCTTCATCAATTTGAGCGAAACAAAGTCTGGGAATTAACGAAGCCTCCAAAGCAACATAATGTGATAGGTACCAAATGGATCTTCAAGAACAAGAAAGATGAAGATGGTACTATCATCAGGAACAAGGCACGACTAGTTGCTCAAGGCTACTCTCAAATAGAAGGTATAGACTTTGACGAAACTTTCGCCCCTGTAGCTAGACTCGAGTCCATTCGTATATTGTTTGCTATTGCTTGTCATTTTAAAATCAAATTATTTCAAATGGACGTCAAGAGCGCATTTCTAAATGGGTTTTTAAATGAGGAAGTTTATGTAGCTCAACCGAAAGGTTTTGTAGATCATAAACAACCTAACCATGTTTTTCGTTTGAAAAAGGCTCTTTACGGTCTGAAACAAGCACCGCGAGCATGGTACGAAAGATTAACAAAGCACCTTTTGGAGAAGGGCTATACTCGAGGGGGAGCTGACAGGACTCTCTTTGTGAAGCATTATCAAAATAATTTCATTGTAGCACAAATCTATGTCGATGACATTGTATTTGGTGCAACAAAAGATAATGATGCTTCTAAATTCGCGGAGACCATGGAAAGCGAATTTGAGATGTCCATGATGGGCGAACTGTCTTATTTTCTTGGATTGCAAATTAAACAAAATGATGAAGGTATTCACTTGAGTCAATCCAAGTATGCACTGGAGTTGGTCAAAAAGTTTGATCTAGAAAATTGTAAAGATTTTCCAACTCCAATGGGAACTAGCCACAAGGGACTTGGAAGTGAATCACATAGTGAGAATGTAGACGAGAAACTGTATAGAAGTATGATTGGAAGTCTACTTTACCTCACGGCTAGTCGCCCGGATATATCCTTTAGTGTTGGGATTTGCGCGAGATATCAATCAGCACCAAAGGAGGTTCACCTGAAAGCGGTGAAACGGATCATCCGGTACATCAAAGGATCAATTAATTTCGGAATTTGGTATCCTATGGGAACAAGTCTGGACATTGTTGGATACTCAGATGCCGATTGGGCAGGATCAGTGGATGATCGGAAAAGCACGAGTGGTGCATGCTTCTATCTTGGCCATTGCCTTGTTGCATGGCACAGTAAAAAGCAGAATTGCATAGCACTCTCGACTGCCGAAGCGGAATACATTTCAGCTGGAAGTTGCTCAACTCAACTCATTTGGATGAAAAGCGTATTGAGTGACTTCCGCATTTCAGCATCTTCGGTAACAATTCTTTGTGACAACACAAGTGCAATTAACATTTCTAAAAACCCTGTGTTGCACTCTAGAACAAAACATATTGAACTTAGATATCATTTTCTTAGAGAGCTAGTTGAATCAAATACTCTTCAACTTTCATATATTTCAACTGAAGATCAATTAGCTGACTTTTTAACAAAACCTTTGGATCAAAACGTTTTATTCATTTGCGAAAAGCAATTGGTATGCTTTCTTTGAAATAAACTTCTTTTTGAAACCTTTGCTTAAATAGGTTTTGTATTTGTTTTGTTCTATTCAATATCTATGTTTATACATAGGATAGTAATTGAGCATAGATCTTAATTGACTTTAATTGCATCTGTTCACACATTTAGAAATTTATTATGCTTTTGCCATCATAATATTTCATTGTTGCAATGATCGTTTATGTTAATTAAATCATCTTCTAAAGTGATCAAAGTCAATTTCTCTCTCAATGATCTCTTGGTATAGTCATTATCTTATTTGACTGTTTAGTCGAGTATGAAATCGAGATCAATTTTTGGTTGAATACTTTATATCTTAAATAATTGATAGCCAATTGAGGGGGAGTCAAAGATAATGTAAAATGCTCAAAAGATGTGGAAAGAGTTACATCCCAATGAGGAGTGTGAAAACTACCACCACATGGAGGAAAGAGCTACCACCTCGGTCGTCCGAGTATTGTGTGCAGCTACCACATGTATACCAAGCATGGTTGTTCAAATTTTTGATTAAGTAAAATGCATGTTGAAATACTTGACTCTGTCAAATTTCAAGGTTGGTATAAGGTGGGATTTTAAAGAAAGATGCTCAAAGAGCCACTCTCTTCAACAGATTGTCTAGAAATATTATCTACCATATTTGGGATTTCAAACATCTATTGATCTTTGTATTTCATTTTCTTTACCGAATTGATTATTTGATAAAGGCATTACTCATAAGATCAAGTTAGATGTAATTGAAGGTGTTCAACTTTAAGGGATTTAATTCTTGTAAATTTTCGTTTCATTTTTGGATATTACTGATAGATTTGGCATAATCTAATTCTTGTTGTGTGAAACGATGCGTTTTGTTTAAAGTTGATACACCTTTGTGCTTACAATCTTTTTCTGGTTTTTCTTGAATTTCTCTGAAATTTTTCTGAAGAAAAAGTTGGGGCCGATCCGGATCGGGCAAGGTGATCCGGATCCCGAACGCAGGTTTTCTCCTGCGGGCTGACGATCTGGATTGGACCTGCCGATCCGGATCCCGAACGCAGTTTTTTCACTGCGGGTAGCCGATCCGGATCGCAAGCTCGGGAGGATCCGGATCGCGGCTAGGTTTTTATAAAGAACAAAAGGGTTTTGATTTCTTTTACTCCAATCTTTTGTTCAAAAGTTTCCAGAGCGCTTCTCTCTAGATTTCATCCTCCTTGGAAGCTTTCTAACTCAAGTTCTTCAGTTCCAAGTAAGTTTTATTGATCAAAATCTCGGTTTTTCACCGTTTTTCTCTTTCCTCCTCAAACGTACGAAATTCTTGGATCGATTTTGTTTGTGGATGGTTTTTGATCAAATTTCTTTTGAAATAAGAACTCTGGGGTTGTTTAGTTTTGATTATATGCTAGGTTTTCTCCTGATTAACGGATTTTTAGGCTTCGATTTCTAAAATTTCGGTTTTAGGGCATATAATAAGGATTTTCGAAATTCATGCAATTGATCTATTTTTAGAAGTCCTTTTGCAAAACTAATTTGATTCTTAGTCTCTCTACATGATTATGATTGTTTGGGTACAATTTTTTCAATTTTTGAAAACTAAGAATTTTTTTTGTGTTCTTGAGTATTGCTCACAGGAATTCTTTTCTCTAGAAACCATAAGCAATGGTGATCACTTGGATTGTTTTCCTACTTGCTGCGATGGTACATACGAGAGACACTGTGAAGCCCAAGAGGGCCAAGAAGGCTAAGAAAGCGAAGAAGACTAAGGATGATTCCGACACGGAATCGGAGACGGAATCAATTGACTGGGATGACCTGCTAGTTGAAGCAACGACTGTTCCAACTGCTTCAAAGGGAAAAGCGCCTGCGGAAACATCGAAGGCTCCGCCTACTGCTGCTGAAAAAGGCAAAGCTCCAATGGAAGAAACTTCTGGGAAGACAAGAAGAAAAAGTGTTGCTCGCAAGAGAGGAAGTGCTCGAGGAATTACCATTGAGCAACCAGCTGTTAGCGAACCATCCCCACAAGACTTTGTCAGCTCAGACAGGATAAAGGATTTTGAGAACAGAGAATGCATTGGCGAAAGGCATGTTGATGTCAAAGCCTTGAAAGAGCGTTCTCGGGCATTTGGGATTTTATTTGACCAGATAGGTCTTGCCCCCATTTGCGACTTCCCGGAGACCACTGGGTATTGTCTTCACTCAGTGAGGATGTTTTATCAGAATGCCTGCTATCTAGTTGATCAGGAAAGCGGGCGTCGGGCTTTTCAGACATTAGTCAAGAATGTCAGAATAAAAGTAACGCCACAGCTAATAGGAGAGGTATTAAGGATGGACGCCCGAGCCGATGGCTCCCATTACTTGAAGAATCAATCCTTCAACACCGACTCCTGGAGAGTGGTAGTTGATGGACTCTGTGCTCCAAACACTCGGTCGACAGGAAACTCAGTTTTCTCGAAAGAACTACGACCAGAGTACCGCATCTTAAACTTCATTGCTTGTTATAATATCACCCCAAACATGAACACAAAGGTTCTTCGGTGGGAAAGGATG
Organism: Tillandsia leiboldiana; assembly: GCA_029204045.2. Classification (NCBI taxonomy): domain Eukaryota; kingdom Viridiplantae; phylum Streptophyta; class Magnoliopsida; order Poales; family Bromeliaceae; genus Tillandsia; species Tillandsia leiboldiana. Next base: position 12,048,904 of record CM055074.1, on the reverse strand, counting down.
ATATTCCTCTATCTTCTGGGAAACTCCACAGCAGCAATGGGAGCTAACTTAAGCATTCCCTACGTCATCTGGTCAAGGATGGCACGATATGTGGAGCAAGCTCATCCGTCAGAGAGACTACCTTATCCTATGATCATCATGCGCATTCTTCGAAAATTTAAAGCTGACACAAATGCGAGTTCCTATATGCACAGTCTAGGAACGATCAATGATACAACAATTGTGAAGTCTCTTTCGACGAAGCCAGATGAACCTTTCATCTCCCCTCAACGACTACAAGCACAACAGCAACGAGAACAACGACAACAACAACAAGCGACAACCTCGGCAACGGCAGCAATTCCTCCAGCGACAACCTCGGCACCACCAGCACAGCAGGCACCTCCGTCCACTTCTGACGATGATGCGTCGGTGAGCTCAATCTTTAAGGAACAACAGCGACTCTCAGACGAGCAAGAACGCATGGCTATTGATGTCGCTGAAATGAAAGAGGACATGAAAGAATTTAAGAAGGAACAAGCTTCTATAAACAAACGGATCAAGAAAATGTTTCAGAAGCTTGGTTGTATCAGCTCTGACGACTCTGCATAAAGTTTTTTTTTTTTTTTTTTTTTTTTTTTTTTTTTTTTCTAATCTTTCTTTTGCAGGTTTATAAGTTTTTGTTCTTATCCAGTTCTCAGGTTTTTCTTTATTCCGATCTATTTAACTCTCCTTCAATTTATTGATTTTGGCTTTGTTTTGTGACAAAAGGGGGAGAGAGTTAGAGAGAACTTTGAACAATGTTGACTGCATGAAACATCAAGGTAAGTGAACAATGTTTGATATGAAAACTGGATGAATATCAAGGTAAGTATTACTCCAACTTTCATTCTCAACTTGAGGTTTTTCAGCTGTATGAATGCATGCCTCGACTAACTATTTGCTAACTATTTGGGCATGTAATATAACTAACAAGTTGATGTTCACTAACAAGTTTGTGACACTTGGTTTTTGATTGCATAGAAGATATGTTGGTTCTTAACTCTGATCAATTACATATCTATATTTATTTAAGTTTGTCACAAACATGTTCATGACATTTGGTTTTTACGTGCAAAGAAGATATGTTGGTGTTTTTTAACTATGATCAGTTTACATATCTGAATATAAATGTCATGATAAGTATAATGAGTTTAAACTTCATCTCTGTTTGTGGTTTTTGAATGATACAAAATTCTTGAGGTATCTAACGATTTCTTTTGTCAAGAATGATTTCTTTTTGCAGAGAGTACAGATGTCTAAGTCTAGAGTCTGTTTTAGGAGTTTAACTCATGTATTGTATTTTGGATCTCCATTGTAAATTTTTGTTGTATGGTGATAGCAACAAAAATATCTTTTTGAATTTTCTTTAGTGGATCTGTGTTTTGTCACGAAACCGCCAAAGGGGGAGATTGTTACGGAATTTGAGTTGGCGTAATTTCGTGAAAGTTTCAAGTCCTGAAGATTGAAGGTGAAGAAAGTTGGATCATTTAACTCAATCTCAAGAAAGAAGAATTCAAAAGGATCAGGTATGTTTAACTAAAGAATTTGTGTGATCCGAATACTTCTTGTAGTGTAGAAACACTGGAAGGAATCTTTCATTGCATAAAAATCAAAAACTGGACTTGGGACATGTTCAGGATCCGGATCAGGCTGTTCGATCCGGATCCCGAAGGTGGTTCGTTCATACATCGTCGCAATCCGGATCGTAGTCTCTTGATCCGGATCCCGAACGTTGAGTTTACCATCTACCTTGAACGATCCGGATCTTGCTTCGCAATCCGGATCCCGAACGTTGATGTTTGGGTGAACTGTATGAACGATCCGGATCGTAGTCACATGATCCGGATCCCGAACCTTCGTTTTTCCTGGAATTGGCTGTTTCGTTATGACGATCCGGATCTCAGTTATCACATCCGGATCGCCGTCCGTAAAATTCCAGAATGGCAGGTTTTTGATTCTTATCTCCTTCCTAGGGTTTCTAACCTATAATAGACCCTATGTCTTTCTTTCTAGGGTCAATCCACATAGCCGTCATTTTCATATATCATCTTATACGGCTATAGATCCACATATAGAGAAGAAAGGAAATCATTAGAGAATACTCTATGTTCTTCATCTATATTGATTAGTTTGATTCTAGGTTTTCATACTCACATCTTGAGTTGAATCAAACTAATGAATACTTAGATGGTATTTCCGATCTATCTTTGATCTAAGTATTCGGCGGATCATCACCACCCAAAAACAACGATTACCCCAAAATCGGCGCGTGGATTCGCGTGTCCTTGTGGATTCAAGGTTCAATCGCTCTCAGTGGATTCGGAGCGAGGCACGTTCGTGGATTCGAAGGGTGCTATTGGGTGAAGACCGTGGATTCGGTCGGACGTCGTGGATTCGACATTGGACGCCGTGGATTCGGCGTTGGGCGCAGATCGTGGATTCGAGAAGCGTCTGGAGCGAGCGGAGAAGATCCTCTAGGAGCGTATGGAAAAGGTTGAGTCGTAAGTGTGTACGGTAAATCACCTTGTACGTGTTTTAATTCTAGTGGATTTCTGCCGTGTTATCGGTCCCGTGGTTTTTTACTCCGGTGATGGAGTTTTCCACGTAAAAATCTTGCGAGTTATTTTCATTTCCGCATTGGGTTTTTATCGCAACGATTTTTGAGTGTTTATACGTTTACACCTATTCACCCCCCTCTAGGTGTTTCTTCCCCTATTTAGATCCGTATTATTTACGACCCAACAAAAAAGAAAAAAAGGACAATGTGGGTGAGAATACTTATAAAAATAGTAGCCTCCCCTAGTGGGTTAAGCCTCAAAATCATGAGTGCACACTAGGTTACCAGAGGCAAAAAGGAAAGAAGACGGTAAGCTATGACATAACAGCGGATGAAGAAACTACGTGCCTATGCCTCTAAATGCCGGCCATAAAGGAGCATATGAATGATCCGTAAGGTGTCTGCTGAATAAACACAATCTGTCACGCCCCGGGTGTAAAACCAAAACCACTGAGTCCCGTCCACAAATCCAGCAGTGCACACCAGAAATTTCCCGTGTCATGTGCGCTGGAACCTGCTCAGATATACGAGATATAATAAAGAGCATAAAACAGAGTGAAAGCAAAACTAATACAACTCAGCTGAAGCTGGAAAGTAAAAGTATAATTATAACTCTAATAAGTACAAGTGTCTCTCCAGCTCACAAAATAAATACAAACAGCTGGCTGAAGCCAGACCCAAAAATAATAGTACAACTGTCTGAGAGTGTAGGGATACAACCAAAACACTGCTAAGCTCGCGACGGGGTGGACGATCTATCTAGTCCGCATCCGCTTACCTCGGTCTGCCGGAAACGCCAGCAACTCCGCAGAGGACTCTGCAAAAACAAAGGGAGAAAAAGGAAAAAAGGACAATGGGGGTGAGAAATACTATAAAACCAGTGCATCCCCTAGTGGTTAAGCCTCAACAACTCTGATGGGCCCACTAGGTCTACGAAAGGCAAAGAAATGGGAAAGAAAGGTTACTAGGCTATAAATAAAGTGCCGATAAAAGAAGTTAACACTACTAGTCTCTAAAGCGGTGCCAAAAGAGTAACTATACGAATGCATCAGTGAATGTGCCTGCCTGAAATAAACCCAATCAATGGACCAGTAAAAATGGTACTGCTGCTCTGCCGCCGCATCGGGTTATGCTACTGACGCATACACCGACGGGAAGAAGAGTATAAAGGAAACTCCAAGCCTGCTGTCGCCACACTGGAGTGGCACTCGAGGGGAGTGACCCACACGAGGAAAGTAATAAGTCACAAGTAACATAAAATAGCAGGACTGGATCACGACTCTGATCGAAGTGGGAAAACCCTCACGAAAGAAAGCCCGATCCCCCCAATCTGATGCAATAGTAAACCCCCCGGCAACCTGTAGAGTAAGGGAATTTGTAGAGTGCACTGACCCGCAAGATGGTTGGTGCGGAGAATTCTCCTTAGGCGTTGTTCTATTGGGTTTACAGATGAGTTCAGGAAAATTGATTCGGATCGACGCGGAAGCCTTGGGATGAAAAGCGGATTCGTGGCCATCGAACGTGGAAGCCCAGTTTGAATCCGTGATGTCGAGGCATTGTACTTGTAGAGTACTGGATCGGAAGAGACCGACTCCGCGGTTGTGCGCAAAAAAAATTGGAAAATGTTGGAACGTGTATTTTCAGGTTTGGCGGAGTTCAGGGGGCTTCGGACTGAGGCGGAGGCCCCCGAAGGCGAAAAGGAGTGGGAGTTGGCAATTAAA
>CM055074.1:11891381-12044505 GCA_029204045.2 Tillandsia leiboldiana | reverse complement strand
AAGCACCTTCTGGAGAAGGGCTATATTACCCGAGGGGGAGGAAACCCAAGGACTCTCTTTGTGAAGCCATTATCAAAATAATTTCATTGTAGCACAAATATCCTATGTCGTAGATCATGTTGATTTGGTGCAACAAAAGATAATGATGCTTCTAAATTCGCGGAGACCATGGAAAGCGAATTTGAGATGTCCATGATGGGCGAACTGTCTTATTTTCTTGGATTGCAAATTAAACAAAATGATGAAGGTATTCACTTGAGTCAATCCAAGTATGCACTGGAGTTGGTCAAAAGAGTTTGATCTAGAAATTGTAAAGATTTCCAACTCCAATGGAAATAGGCCACAAGGGACTTGGAAGTGAATCACATAGTGAGAATGTAGACGAGAAACTGTATAGAAGTATGATTGAAGTCTACTTTACCTCACGGCTAGTCGCCCGGATATATCCTTTAGTGTTGGGATTTGCGCGAGATATCAATCAGCACCAAAGGAGGTTCACCTGAAAGCGGTGAAAGGATCATCCGGTACATCAAAGGAAATTAATTTCGGAATTTGGTATCCTATGGGAAAGTCTGGCCATTGTTGGATACTCAGATGCCGATTGGGCAGGATCAGTGGATGATCGAAAAGCACGAGTGGTGCATGCTTCTATCTTGGCCATTGCCTTGTTGCATGGCACAGTAAAAAGCAGAATTGCATAGCACTCTCGACTGCCGAAGCGGAATACATTTCAGCTGGAAGTTGCTCAACTCAACTCATTTGGATGAAAAGCGTATTGAGTGACTTCCGCATTTCAGCATCTTCGGTAACAATTCTTTGTGACAACACAAGTGGCAATTAACAGTTCTAAAAAACCCTGTGTTGCACTCTAGAACAAAACATATTGAACTTAGATATCATTTTCTTAGAGAGCTAGTTAATCAAATACTCTTCAACTTTCATATATTTCAACTGAAGATCAATTAGCTGACTTTTTAACAAAACCTTTGGATCAAAAAACGTTTTATTCATTTCGAAAAGCAATTGTGTATGCTTTCCTTTGAAAGTAAACTTCTTTTTGAAACGTTGCTTAAAATAGGTTTGGTATTTGTTTTGGTTCTATTCAATTATCTATGTTTATACATAGTGATAGTAATTGAGCATAGATCTTAATTGACTTTTAATTGCATCTGTTCACAGACATTAGAAATTTATTATGCTTTTGGCAATCATAATGTTCATTTTGCAATGGATCGTTTATGTTAATTTTCATCTTCTAAAGTTGCAAAGGTCAATTTCTCTCTCAATGATCTCTTGTATAGTCTTATCTTTTGACGGTTAGGTCAGTATGAAATCGAGATACCAATTATTTGGTTGAATACGTTAATATCTTAAATAATTGATAGCCAAGTGAAGGGGGAGTCAAAAGATAATTGTAAAATGCGCAAAAGATGTGAAAGAGTTACATCCAATGAGGAGTGTGGAAACTACCACCACATGGAGGAAAAGAGTACCACCTCGGTCGTCCGAGTATTGTGTGCAGCTACCACATGTATACCAAGCATGGTTGTTCAAATTTTTGATTAAGTAAAATGCATGTTGAAATACTTGACTCTGTCAAATTTCAAGGTTGGTATAAGGTGGGATTTTAAAGAAAGATGCTCAAAGAGCCACTCTCTTCAACAGATTGTCTAGAAATATTATCTACCATATTTGGGATTTCAAACATCTATTGATCTTTGTATTTCATTTTCTTTACCGAATTGATTATTTGATAAAGGCATTACTATAAGATCAAGTTAGATGTAATTGAAGGTGTTCAACTTTAAGGGATTTAATTCTTGTAAATTTTCGTTGTCATTTTTGGATATTACTGATAGATTTGGCATAATCTAATTCTTGTTGTGTGAAACGATGCGTTTTGTTTAAAGTTGATACCCTTTGTGCTTACAATCTTTTCTGGTTTTTCTTGAATTTCTCTGAAATTTTTCTGAAGAAAAAGTTGGGGCCCGATCCGGATCGGTCAAGGTGATCCGGATCCCGAACGCAGGTTTTCTCCTGCGGGCTGACGATCTGGATTGGACCTGCCGATCCGGATCCCGAACGCAGTTTTTTCACTGCGGGTAGCCGATCCGGATCGCAAGCTCGGGAGGATCCGGATCGCGGCTAGGTTTTTATAAAGAACAAAAGGGTTTTGATTTCTTTTACTCCAATCTTTGTTCAAAAGTTTCCAGAGCGCTTCTCTCTAGATTTCATCCTCACTTGGAAGCTTTCTAATCAAGTTCTTCAGTTCAAGTAAGTTTTATTGATCAAAATCTCGGTTTTTCACGTTTTTTCCTCTTTCCTCCTCAAACGTACGAAATTCTTGGATCGATTTGTTTGTGGATGGTTTTTGGATCAAATTTCTTTTGAAATAAGAACTCTGGGTTGTTTAGTTTTGATTATATGCTAGGTTTTCTCTCGATTAACGGATTTTTAGGCTTCGATTTCTAAATTTCGGTTTTAGGGCATATATAAGGATTTTCGAAATTCATGCAATTGATCTATTTTTAGAAGTCCTTTTGCAAAACTAATTTGATTCTTAGTCTCTCTACATGATTATGATTGTTTGGGTACAATTTTTTCAATTTTTGAAAACTAAGAATTTTTTTTGTGTTCTTGAGTATTGCTCACAGGAATTCTTTTCTCTAGAAACCATAAGCAATGGTGATCACTTGGATTGTTTTCCTACTTGCTGCGATGGTACATACGAGAGACACTGTGAAGCCCAAGAGGGCCAAGAAGGCTAAGAAAGCGAAGAAGACTAAGGATGATTCCGACACGGAATCGGAGACGGAATCAATTGACTGGGATGACCTGCTAGTTGAAGCAACGACTGTCCAACTGCTTCAAAGGGAAAAGCGCCTGCGGAAACATCGAAGGCTCCGCTACTGCTGCTGAAAAAGGCAAAGCTCCAATGGAAGAAACTTCTGGGAAGACAAGAAGAAAAGTGTTGCTCGCAAGAGAGGAAGTGCTCGAGGAATTACCATTGAGCAACCAGCTGTTAGCGAACCATCCCCACAAGACTTTGTCAGCTCAGACAGGATAAAGGATTTTGAGAACAGAGAATGCATTGGCGAAAGGCATGTTGATGTCAAAGCCTTGAAAGAGCGTTCTCGGGCATTTGGGATTTTATTTGACCAGATAGGTCTTGCCCCCATTTGCGACTTCCCGGAGACCACTGGGTATTGTCTTCACTCAGTGAGGATGTTTTATCAGAATGCCTGCTATCTAGTTGATCAGGAAAAGCGGGCGTCGGGCTTTTCAGACATTAGTCAAGAATGTCAGAATAAAAGTAACGCCACAGGCTAATAGGAGAGGTATTAAGGATGGACGCCCGAGCCGATGGCTCCCATTACTTGAAGAATCAATCCTTCAACACCGACTCCTGGAGAGTGGTAGTTGATGGACTCTGTGCTCCAAACACTCGGTCGACAGGAAACTCAGTTTTCTCGAAAGAACTACGACCAGAGTACCGCATCTTAAACTTCATTGCTTGTTATAATATCACCCCAAACATGAACACAAAGGTTCTTCGGTGGGAAAGGATGATATTCCTCTATCTTCTGGGAAACTCCACAGCAGCAATGGGAGCTAACTTAAGCATTCCCTACGTCATCTGGTCAAGGATGGCACGATATGTGGAGCAAGCTCATCCGTCAGAGAGACTACCTTATCCTATGATCATCATGCGCATTCTTCGAAAATTTTAAAGCTGACACAAATGCGAGTTCCTATATGCACAGTCTAGGAACGATCAATGATACAACAATTGTGAAGTCTCTTTCGACGAAGCCAGATGAACCTTTCATCTCCCCTCAACGACTACAAGCACAACAGCAACGAGAACAACGACAACAACAACAAGCGACAACCTCGGCAACGGCAGCAATTCCTCCAGCGACAACCTCGGCACCACCAGCACAGCAGGCACCTCCGTCCACTTCTGACGATGATGCGTCGGTGAGCTCAATCTTTAAGGAACAACAGCGACTCTCAGACGAGCAAGAACGCATGGCTATTGATGTCGCTGAAATGAAAGAGGACATGAAAGAATTTAAGAAGGAACAAGCTTCTATAAACAAACGGATCAAGAAAAATGTTTCAGAAGCTTGGTTGTATCAGCTCTGACGACTCTGCATAAAGTTTTTTTTTTTTTTTTTTTTTTTTTTTTTTTTTTTCTAATCTTTCTTTTGCAGGTTTATAAGTTTTTGTTCTTATCCAGTTCTCAGGTTTTTCTTTATTCCGATCTATTTAACTCTCCTTCAATTTATTGATTTTGGCTTTGTTTTGTGACAAAAAGGGGGAGAGAGTTAGAGAGAACTTTGAACAATGTTGACTGCATGAAACATCAAGGTAAGTGAACAATGTTTGATATGAAAACTGGATGAATATCAAGGTAAGTATTACTCCAACTTTCATTCTCAACTTGAGGTTTTTCAGCTGTATGAATGCATGCCTCGACTAACTATTTGCTAACTATTTGGGCATGTAATATAACTAACAAGTTGATGTTCACTAACAAGTTTGTGACACTTGGTTTTTGATTGCATAGAAGATATGTTGGTTCTTAACTCTGATCAATTACATATCTATATTTATTTAAGTTTGTCACAACATGTTCATGACATTTGGTTTTTACGTGCAAAGAAGATATGTTGGTGTTTTTAACTATGATCAGTTTACATATCTGAATATAAATGTCATGATAAGTATAAATGAGTTTAAACTTCATCTCTGTTTGTGGTTTTTGAATGATACAAAATTCTTGAGGTATCTAACGATTTCTTTTGTCAAGAATGATTTCTTTTTGCAGAGAGTACAGATGTCTAAGTCTAGAGTCTGTTTTAGGAGTTTAACTCATGTATTGTATTTTGGATCTCCATTGTAAATTTTTGTTGTATGGTGATAGCAACAAAAATATCTTTTTGAATTTTCTTTAGTGGATCTGTGTTTTGTCACGAAACCGCCAAAGGGGGAGATTGTTACGGAATTTGAGTTGGCGTAATTTCGTGAAAGTTTCAAGTCCTGAAGATTGAAGGTGAAGAAAGTTGGATCATTTAACTCAATCTCAAGAAAGAAGAATTCAAAAGGATCAGGTATGTTTAACTAAAGAATTTGTGTGATCCGAATACTTCTTGTAGTGTAGAAACACTTGGAAGAATCTTTCATTGCATAAAAATCAAAAACTGGACTTGGGACATGTTCAGGATCCGGATCAGGCTGTTCGATCCGGATCCCGAAGGTGGTTCGTTCATACATCGTCGCAATCCGGATCGTAGTCTCTTGATCCGGATCCCGAACGTTGAGTTTACCATCTACCTTGAACGATCCGGATCTTGCTTCGCAATCCGGATCCCGAACGTTGATGTTTGGTGAACTGTATGAACGATCCGGATCGTAGTCACATGATCCGGATCCCGAACCTTCGTTTTTCTGGAATTGGCTGTTTCGTTATGACGATCCGGATCTCAGTTATCACGATCCGGATCGCCGTCCGTAAAATTCCAGAAATGGCAGGTTTTTGATTCTTATCTCCTTCCTAGGGTTTCTAACCTATAAATAGACCCTATGTCTTTCTTTCTAGGGTCAATCCACATAGCCGTCATTTTCATATATCATCTTATACGGCTATAGATCCACATATAGAGAAGAAAGGAAATCATTAGAGAATACTCTATGTTTCTTCATCTATATTGATTAGTTTGATTCTAGGTTTTCATACTCACATCTTGAGTTGAATCAAACTAATGAATACTTAGATGGTATTTCCGATCTATCTTTGATCTAAGTATTCGGCGGATCATCACCACCCAAAAACAACGATTACCCCAAAATCGGCGCGTGGATTCGCGTGTCCTTGTGGATTCAAGGTTCAATCGCTCTCGTGGATTCGGAGCGAGGCACGTTCGTGGATTCGAAGGGTGCTATTGGGTGAAGACCGTGGATTCGGTCGGACGTCGTGGATTCGACATTGGACGCCGTGGATTCGGCGTTGGGCGCAGATCGTGGATTCGAGAAGCGTCTGGAGCGAGCGGAGAAGATCCTCTAGGAGCGTACGGAAAAGGTTGAGTCGTAAGTGTGTACGGTAAATCACCTTGTACGTGTTTTAATTCTAGTGGATTTCTGCCGTGTTATCGGTCCCGTGGTTTTTTACTCCGGTGATGGAGTTTTCCACGTAAAAATCTTGCGAGTTATTTTCATTTCCGCATTGGGTTTTTATCGCAACGATTTTTGAGTGTTTATACGTTTACACCTATTCACCCCCCTCTAGGTGTTTCTTCCCCTATTTAGATCCGTATTATTTACGACCCAACAAAAAAGAAAAAAAGGACAATGGGGGTGAGAACTACTATAAAATCAGTAGCCTCCCCTAGTGGGTTAAGCCTCAAACTCTGACGTGCCCACTAGGTCTACCAGAGGCAAAAAGGAAAGAAAGACGGTAAGCTATGAACATAACAGCGGATGAAAGAACTACCGCTACTATGCCTCTAAATGCCGTGCCATAAAGGTAGCTATATGAATGCATCAGTAAGGTGTCTGCCTGAATAAACCCAATCTGTCACGCCCCGGGTGTAAACCAGAACCCGAGCCCGTCCACAAATCCGCCGTGCACACGAAATTTCCCGTGTACATGTAGCGCTGGTAACCTGCTCAGATATAAGAGATATAATAAAAGAGCATAAAAACAGAGCTGAACTCAAACTAATACAACTCAGACTGAAGCTGGAAAGTAAAAGTATAATATAACTCTCAATAAGTACAAGTGTCTCTCCCAGCTCACCAAATAAATACAAACAGCTGGCTGAAGCCAGACCCAAAATAATAGTACAACTGTCTGAGAGTGTAGGGGATACAACCAAAACACTGCTAAGCTCGCAGACGGGGTGGACGATCTATCTAGTCCGCAATCCTCTTACCTCGGTCTGCCGAAAACGGCCCAGCAACTCCCGCAGAGGACTCTGCAAAACAAAGGGAGAAAAAGGAAAAAGGACAATGGGGGTGAGAACTACTATAAAACAGTAGCATCCCCCTAGTGGGTTAAGCCTCAAACTCTGATGTGCCCACTAGGTCTACGAAAGGCAAAAGAAATGGGAAAGAAAGGTTACCTAGGCTATAAATAAAGTGCCGATAAAAGAAGTTACCACTACTATGTCTCTAAATGCGGTGCCAAAAAGAGTAACTATACGAATGCATCAGTGAATGTGCCTGCCTGAATAAACCCAATCAATGGACCAGTAAAAACTGGTACTGCCTGCTCTGCCGGCCGCATCGGGTATGCTACTGACGCATAACACCGACGGGAAGAAAGAGTATAAAGAACTCAAAGCCTGCCTGTCGCACACTCTGGAGTGGCACTCGAGGGGAGTGACCCACACGAGTAAAGTAATAAGTCACAAGTAACATAAAATAGCAGGACTGGATCACGACTCTGATCGAAGTGGGAAAAACCCTCCACTAAAGAAAGCCCGATCCCCCCAATCTGATGCAATAGTAACCACCCGGTCAACCTGTAGAGTACCGGGACTTTGTAGAGTGCACTGACCTCGCAAGATGGTGTGGTGCGGAGAATTCTCCTTAGGCGTGTTCTATTTGGGTTTACAGATGAGTTCGGATTGATTCGGATCGACGCGGAAGCCTTTGGGATGAAAAGCGAGTTAGTGGCATCGAAACTTGGAAGCCCAGTTTGAATCCGTGATTTCGAGGCATTGTGTACTTGTAGAGTACTGGATCGGATAGAGAACCGACTCCGCGGTTGTGCGCAAAAAATTGGAAAATGTTTGGAACGTGTATTTTCAGGTTTGGCGGAGTTCAGGGGGCTTCGGACTGAGGCGGAGGCCCCGAAGGCGAAAAGTGAGTGGGAGTTGGCAATTAAAGGATTAATTAATTGATTCAAGTAATTGATTGTAACCTTCTTGGAGTTAAGAAGAGAATCGGGAGGAAAATGAGAAGAGAATGCAAGTGAGGGTTTCCTTTTGTAGAGTATCGGATTTTGGATTGAGCACACCGACTCCACAGTTGAGCTTTTGAGTGGGAAAAGCTTTGGACATGTGTACTTTATGTTTACAACGGGGTTCGGGAGATTTCAGAGTGATGCGGAAGCTTCCGGGGCGGAAAGTGAGTTGACGGCATGGAACCAGAAGCTTCAGACTTCGGATTGGGCTATTGGGAGCTTGGGTTCCGGAATTGGAGCTTGAGTTCCGGAACTGAGCATTGTGTTCCGGAACTCAAGCTTTAGTTCCGGAACCAATGCTGTTTGGTACCGGTACCCCACTATGGGTACCGGTACCCAGTGTGTCATGCCCCGGGGTCGAAACTGCGACCCGGGCTCGCCAACAGATCCGCCACCTATGCCAAATCCGCATAGGCGAAGCGTCCTACCTGCAAGAAAAGAGCTACAGCTAAACAGATATCAGAGTTAAAAGATAAAACTGCTGTAAAATTAAAACCAATGATCTGTACAACTGGAACTAAAGGTACAAAGTCCATCTCCCATAATGATAATCATATAATAACCTCAAATACAAACTCTGGACTCAACAGGGAGGTAATCATGAATAAATAAATGATACAACAGTGTACAGACTCTCAGTACAAGTCAGATCCTCACAATACATCAGTCTCTCAAGAGAAAATAAAAACACTAATCTACCGACTGTACTGAAGATCTCCTCTGAAAGGGGTACCGCTACTCTCCAAAGATAGGTAGGGATCTAGCTCGCGGCTCCCTCGCCTCGGACAGCAACCGCAGAATCAGCAACACCCGCTAAGACTCTGCAAAACAAAGGAGAGAATGGACAAAAAGGGGGGAAAAACCCCCAACGGGTGTGAGAACTACAACAAAAAGGAGTTCTCAGTGGGTGTCGCCACCAGGCCCGACGATCTGCCCACCAAGTCCACGAGAGGTAAAAGATGACCAATGCAATAAAACTGAAAGAAGAAGCTGGAGACTCTACAGCTACCATGCCTCTACCCAAAAGCTCAAATGGGGAAACTCTGATAAGGATATACAACACTCGCACACGTGGTGCTCAATCGGCCCAATCGAGCTGACTGCCACATCGGGTCCAGTCAAACCTGCGCCTACCTACAACCACCTCCCGCTGACGGGCAGGAATTACGTAGGGCGTCCAAACGGACTAACTCGCTATCGAGTAGTGGCTCATGCAGGCTATAGTCAAAATCCATGCCCTCTCTCTCAGAACGGATAAACTCAAGGTGCTCAACTTCTCACACAATGGTCAAAGAACTCACAACGACCACGGGACCACCGTCAAACCCCAGACGGTTCCCAACAACACTAGCACTGGTCTACACACAGCCACTAGACTCCACTCGGTCCCCCCGACACGAGTGCAATAATAAAAGTATCTGCCTGAAAGAAAACCCAATCTCATCACCAGTAAACACTGGTACTGCCTGCTCTGCCTGCCACATCGGGTATGCCAGTCTATGCATAGCACCGATGCAAAGAAGGAGTCTCAAGGACTCAAAGTCTGTCAGTAGCGGAATCTGCACACATGGCTCGAAACCGCGGGATCGGCACACATGGCTCGCATCCTAAAAAGTATCAGACCGGCACACATGGCTCGGCCAAAGGCCTACCTCCGGAGTGGCACTCGAGGGGAGCGACCCACACGAGTAAAGTAACATCTGTAACAAGTAACCCTGTATAGCAGGACTAGATCACGACTCTGATCAAAGTGGGAAAAACCCTCCACTAAAGAAAACCCGTACCCCCAAGCAAAGCGATAATAACAGTAAGTGGGAAACTCCATCCACTAGAGGAATCCTATCCCCCAATCTGATACAATAGTAATAGCCCGGTCAACCACCCAAGATTCGTGGTTACCGCAACACCCTACCATCAAGCCCAACCTGTCCAAGATCTCAAAATCTGACTACACTAACCCAAACCCCCTGCTCGCGCACGAGCTGCAAATACCCAGAGCCTCAAATGAAAGGAGAAAAGAATAATAAAAAGGTTTCTCCTATGTCAATTCCAGTTCCAATACGTAGTGTAGCAGTAAAAGATGGCCTAGCTATATGTCCAAACAAGCATGCATTTGTCCTCAAAAAAGGATAAAGAAAATAACCTCATGCCAAAATTATCACTGACTATACCTGTCCAATAATCCTCGAACCATAATCGCTCCTCAGAGTAGAACCTGCACATAACTCCATAATCCTATTCCCTTGCATAAACCAGCCTCATAAAAGGTTATGTGCTAACATGGCATGATAATTAATCATAAAGGGTGACTTGCCTTAGGTAAGCTTCCACTAATCATCATCATGAATATTTGATTAATACCATTGTCATAAAATGAACAATTAACTTACAATTCCCATAATATCAACATTGTTAAGCTTACCGATTAATCCCAGGTATTGTACCCTGCACCTGCATGCCATTCTAACATATAGAATTAGAGAACTGTCCACCGGTTCTCGGAACAAAGCACCCACCTGAAACGCATTCCGCAGGCAATGCCGAAATCGGTGAAGTACGCAGCCACACGAAATCCAAAATCCGCCGGAACCGCACCCTCGGTAAACAGTCGCACAAACCACTGTTCCAACAAACAACATCGAAGCCGATGATTAATTACACCACAATCAAAACTCTCAAAACAGCACATGCTGTTTTCTACCAACCAGCAGAGAGAAGAAGCCTTTTCACCTGTATACAGACCTCCAAAAATTCCCAAAAAATCACGATTACGATCCTCGCGACGAGTAGCCCCAAATCGACTCTTTAAACGCCCCGTTCTGATACCTGTAGGCCAAGAAACAATCCGGACAACATTGGGAGCCATTCCCTCAAGAACACAGTTCTGCTGAGAAGATAGCAGTAAAGAAGCTTAATTCTCACCCTCGAAATGACCTGATAAAAATCCAATAAAAATACGGGCGCGTTCCTCTCGAAGAGTAGATATCAATTGAGTCTTTAAACGTCTCGTTCCGATGCACGAGCGCAGAGATAAAAATCCGACAAGCCTCCGCTGTCCAAGAATCCACCAGCAAAACAGTGGCTCAGAGATGCCTCGGGAACTGTGCCAAAAACTCAAAATTCTGAGAAGTAATAAACACGAAAAACGAAGCCTTACCTCCCATGAACACGCTGCCACAAAAATCATCGAAAAAGATGGTCTGAGTAAGTCAAGGGAGCCTGCGCACCGAAACGCGACGAAGGGGATCACCGGTGAAGGAAAGTTGCACTGCGCCGAAGAGCCGCAAACCTCGAAGTGCGTGCCACCAAAAAATCCCAAACTTCCTCAGAAGATAGAGCACAAGATGATGAAGAACTTTGCTTCAGGGCTCAGGAGAAGAGGACCACGGGAAAAGCTCCAAAACGCAGGCCAAAGGGGGCTAATTATAGCCACCAAAAAACAATTGCCAAAATTCCATCTATGTCCCTGGATTCGGGCGCCCGAAACAATCGGGTTGCTACAGTAACGGCCCGGAATCCTCACGGCCCGCCACGCGGCCCGCTGCGCAGCCCACCCGCGCCCTGCTGCGCCCGGTGCACTTGCGCCCGCCAATGGCGGCGCGCCACGTGGCACCGACACCCGTGGACCTCGCACGTCGCGCGCCTGCCCCCGCGCGTACGACCACCTGCCCCGCCGTACGGCCACCTGCCCCGGTCACCTACTCCGGTCCTTGCGTGGACCGCGCGCACAACACCGATCCAATAGCAAGCCGCCACGTGTCCTCCCCTGGTGCACGCCTCACCCGTGGACCGCGCACCTGCCCGCGCGCCCGCGCGCCTGCCCGCGCGCCCGTGCGCCTGCCCGCGGCTGTGCGCCGCCTGCCCGAGCCTGCGCCGCCGCCTTCCGCCGCTGCCCGCCGCCGCCGGCGATCGCCGGAAACATTGTTCCGGCAGGTGAACAGTAATTTACTGTAGCAAACCCCGAAAAATGCATGTAAATAGTCCATTTTGATCGTTTTCGCGCGCTGAGTCCAAATCCGGTGTCCGATTTGCCAAATTCCATTCCTAAAAATTGCCGAAGGCATCCGGAAAGGTGTTTCTTGGTCCAAACTTTGCGCTGAGTCCATTTTTAATATCCGCTTCGCGCGAAATTACTTCTAAACATCCAACGGGGTCCTCCGATCACTTATATGATCCATTTAACACCCGAAGTCCAACACTTGTGTCCAATTTAGTGCAGAAACACCGCCGACACGCCACATAAGCCTCCAGAAGCTGCTGGTCACACTGTAGAAGCCCTGCAGAGATCCGGGTCACCACATTCTCCCCCACTAAAGGAAAGTTTCGTCATCGAAACTAAAGCAACTCACAAGGAGTCTCCAACAACCCAGGGCAAGTACTCAACACCGCCGTCACCAGCTCCCAACTCACCTGTCACTCCCCGGGATTACTCCTCAGCAACAACAACAACCAGTACGGCATGGCCCAATTGCGTAATTCTCTCATCTCACGAGCCAGAATTCGCAACGGGCGTCCCTCGTACTACAAATACTCGCAGATCTCAAAGGAAACAAGTCCATCACGGGCGAGAAGTCCACAAACCTATCACTCCTGAGCTGAGACGTGGAAGAACCATCAAGAGCTCCAACAAAAGGCTGGGGGAAACGAAAGAACAACCAGTGTAGCACACGCCAAAACCGCTCCCTGGTGCCAGCTCAACCAGGCGATCCGAAACATGCCCATACGGTCATCCAAAGAAAGGAAGCCCTACTCGGCTAGGGTCCTCGCTCAAACACTCTCGGGTCACGATTATCCGCATGGACTGCTTTACCGCAGCCTACCGTCAAAAGGGACCCACAGGGACACAACCTCCAACCTGGTACACCATAATGGTCCCACACAGCGCCAGCTGTGGAATTCC
Source organism: Tillandsia leiboldiana (assembly GCA_029204045.2). NCBI lineage: Eukaryota > Viridiplantae > Streptophyta > Magnoliopsida > Poales > Bromeliaceae > Tillandsia > Tillandsia leiboldiana. Next base: position 12,031,633 of record CM055074.1, on the reverse strand, counting down.
AACTCAACCCCAGACAGCCTTCCTGCTCCAGGTATCCGCCAACACAGGGGCTCTATCGGGGTGATCCCGAATGCTCAAAAGTAGACCAACGGTAACTCCATCGCCACCATGGAAGGCATTGCTACAACTCGCCAGTCCATCACCTCGCACTAGCAATGCAAAAGTCGGCGCTGATATCAGTGTCATTATCCATTAGCCATGCTCTCCTGGCACTGCCAGGTCCAAGAAGCTCCTTACCTTGACCATAAATATTGATCTCGGCCAATTCCCAGATAGTATCCATATTGGCCGGATTTTCCACCACCGCCCTTACGGCTAGCACAAAGTGACCCAAGAAGGTAAGCTTCAGAAGCTAAAACTTGTAGTCCAATAACACGGCATACCGCTTCTTCCACCCAAGCGTTATAGCACATCCACAAGTGTTCCTCTTATTCTAGGTCACTCAGGGAGTAAATCATAATATCCTTGGGGAATACCACTCCCAATCTGTCCAAGTACAACTGGAGCACACCATTCCTCAATTCTCGAAAACAACAGGGCATTAATCATTCCATTTGGCCTCACTATGAGCTCATAGTGCCCTACCGTGTCCCGAACGCCATCTAGGCAAAATACTCAGCTGTAAGATTCCAATTAAGTACTCGCACCATACACTAACTGCCGGAGTATGACTCCATCAAAAAGGTCCTAAATAACACCTGAACCTGCATGTGCTCAAGTCACAACGAACCCTCATCATCGTCTATCCAAGACGTGGCATCACCACCGTATATCAACGTCGTGGCACTAGGTCAAACCGATCCCTCGATCCATCAGATCCTGCGACTGTGCCATCAGCTCTCTCAGCTCTACCGGCAATATCCACTGAGGTGCTGTCGAGGGTGGTGCGGTCCCCGACCGACGTCAAACGCAATCTCGATCTCCCTAACCGGCGGCATCGTCAACAGTTCAGGTGAAATCACACCCGGGATCTCGTGGGCAATAGAGATATCCTTGAGTCCCGGCGCCGCCGTAAGCACCCCTCACACTGTCGCTAAAACCTGTGTGCTCTAACTGTCTCAACAACCGAGCCTTCTCTCGTCTGCCTCGCAGAAGGTCAAAGTCTTCTCTTTCCGCAGTCAAACATCCTGTGGCATTGTGCCAATCAATCTCAAGCACCTGGTCAAAATACCGAACTGCCACAATTACCAATAAGTCCGCCGGTAACTCGCAGTCTCAGCTGCACTGGACATGATCCAAAAGTCTCCTCCACATGCACAACAACAACGGAAACCTGTACCTCTAGTGCACGTGGTAACAATTCTGCCTCTAGTCCATGCAGGAATGCAACATGCTCTAACTCCGGCTGCCGTGATGAAATCACACTTGCAACACTCGATCCACTACCGTGGCGCCCTCCAACCGGGCGGCACAGGTTCATCCGCTCAATGCAAGTGGTTGTCGCTCAATCTGCCTGAAAATCAGGACTATCCACATCGGGAGCACGACCTCTGTCTCTGCTCACACTGAGGCGACGAATAAGGTCCTCCGCGGATAGTAAATCCACGCTACCGCTGCGCCACTCTGATATAGATGCTGACGTTGCCATCGGGGTCCACCCGATCTCTGGCGTCTCGGAAATCCGTTATCCTGGAAAAAGAAATCAGAAATGCCTTTGCCGGCCGATCTGTCCTCCATCACCTAGCGCCAAGCGCCTCCATCCAGAACTCGCCTCTAGCGGCAGATCCCCATCCAAAGGAACTGCCGTGCCCAGCTCCAAACACAATGCCTACTCTATCAAGGCATCCACAATCCAAAATCTGTACAGGAGGGACCGAATAAACTGAAAGGTATCCTGGTGCAATCCACTCCCAGACACACATATCCTAAGCGCCTCGTCCCTCGGAACCTGGAGCGCGCAGTTCAACAACTGCATAAACTCTCTAGCACAGGGAGGCTCTCACTTGATCACTCCATCACCACCAACCACGACTCTGCCTCCAAAGGCTCCAAGCTCAATCTTACGAGTCGGGGTGGTTAATCTGCCAAATCTGGCTCACTTAATCAAACATGCCCCACAGCTCCTCTGCTGTCAACTATCCACCCTACCTCAGTGCCTTGGCACCAAACAATGGCACGGAGGGGGCAACTCACTCCATTGGCATCACAAAAATCCCTGCCGCTGAGGGTACTGCAACCTGGTGGTCTCAGAAGGAAAGCACTGTCGGGCTGCCCACTGCTCCGACAACTGTGTCACCAAAACTAGCTGCTCACTCAATCGCTGATATGCCTCTAACAATCCTGTCATCTGGGTCCGGAGCTCTCTGACCTCAATCCGGGTATCCGGCCCAAAACCAACCGCTCAAACTCAACAGCCATGACAGGATGCACCAGGGTCCCGAACCCAGCGTCGGGGAGACACCGCTCGCCACGACAAAACCACAAATCAGCACACAACAACGCTCGACCCAATCCGGCGAAAGTCTAGAGCATGTCATCCATTCCACAGCGTTATGTTGTCTGCAGCCAACATAACTACTTAGGAGAATAAACATGCCAATCACTCATCCCGTCCCTTGGGAGAGGTGTAAAACTCAATCAGGACTCTCGCTACGAATCACGACTCTCACGAAGTCATCCTAGGATCCAACCACAAGCCTAGGGTTTCTAAGTCCACCATGACCTACAACCTAGGCTCTGATACCACCTAATCTGTCACGCCCCGGGGTCGAAACTGCGACCCGGGCTCGCCAACAGATCCGCCACCTATGCCAAATCCGCATAGGCGAAGCGTCCTACCTGCAAGAAAAGAGCTACAGCTAAACAGATATCAGAGCTAAAAGATAAAACTGCTGTAAAATTAAAACCAATGATCTGTACAACTGGAACTAAAGGTACAAAGTCCATCTCCCATAATGATAATCATACAATAACCTCAAATACAAACTCTGGACTCAACAGGGAGGTAATCCTGAATAAATAAATGATACAACAGTGTACAGACTCTCAGTACAAGTCAGATCCTCACAATACATCAGTCTCTCAAGAGAAAATAAAAACACTAATCTACCGACTGTACTGAAGATCTCCTCTGAAAGTGGTACCGCTACTCTCCAAAGATAGGTAGGGATCTAGCTCGCGGCTCCCTCGCCTCGGACAGCAACCGCAGAATCAGCAACACCCGCTAAGACTCTGCAAAACAAAGGAGAGAATGGACAAAAAGGGGGGGGAAACCCCCAACGGGTGTGAGAACTACAACAAAAAGGAGTTCTCAGTGGGTGTCGCCACCAGGCCCGACGATCTGCCCACCAAGTCCACGAGAGGTAAAAGATGACCAATGCAATAAAACTGAAAGAAGAAGCTGGAGACACTCTACAGCTACCATGCCTCTACCCAAAAGCTCAAATGGGGAAACTCTGATAAGGATATACAACACTCGCACACGTGGTGCTCAATCGGCCCAATCGAGCTGACTGCCACATCGGGTCCAGTCAAACCTGCGCCTACCTACAACCACCTCCCGCTGACGGGCAGGAATTACGTAGGGCGTCCAAACGGACTAACTCGCTATCGAGTAGTGGCTCATGCAGGCTATAGTCAAAATCCATGCCCTCTCTCTCAGAACGGATAAACTCAAGGTGCTCAACTTCTCACACAATGGTCAAAGAACTCACAACGACCACGGGACCACCGTCAAACCCCAGACGGTTCCCAACAACACTAGCACTGGTCTACACACAGCCACTAGACTCCACTCGGTCCCCCCAACACGAGTGCAACAATAAAAGTATCTGCCTGAAAGAAAACCCAATCTCATCACCAGTAAACACTGGTACTGCCTGCTCTGCCTGCCGCATCGGGTATGCCAGTCTATGCATAGCACCGATGCAAAGAAGGAGTCTCAAGGACTCAAAGTCTGTCAGTAGCGGAATCTGCAGACATGGCTCGAAACCGCGGGATCGGCACACATGGCTCGCATCCCAAAAAGTATCAGACCGGCACACATGGCTCGGCCAAAGGCCTACCTCCGGAGTGGCACTCGAGGGGAGCGACCCACACGAGTAAAGTAACATCTGTAACAAGTAACCCTGTATAGCAGGACTAGATCACGACTCTGATCAAAGTGGGAAAAACCCTACACTAAAGAAAACCCGTACCCCCAAGCAAAGCGATAATAACAGTAAGTGGGAAACTCCATCCACTAGAGGAATCCTATCCCCCAATCTGATACAATAGTAATAGCCCGGTCAACCACCCAAGATTCGTGGTTACCGCAACACCCTACCATCAAGCCCAACCTGTCCCAGATCTCAAAATCTGACTACACTAACCCAAACCCCCTGCTCGCGCACGAGCTGCAAATACCCAGAGCCTCAAATGAAAGGAGAAAAGAATAATAAAAAGGTTTCTCCTATGTCAATTCCAGTTCCAATACGTAGTGTAGCAGTAAAAGATGGCCTAGCTATATGTCCAAACAAGCATGCATTTGTCCTCAAAGAAGGATAAAGAAAATAATCTCATGCCAAAATTATCACTGACTATACCTGTCCAATAATCCTCGAACCATAATCGCTCCTCAGAGTAGAACCTGCACATAACTCCATAATCCTATTCCCTTGCATAAACCAGCCTCATAAAAGGTTATGTGCTAACATGGCATGATAATTAATCATAAAGGGTGACTTGCCTTAGGTAAGCTTCCACTAATCATCATCATGAATATTTGATTAATACCATTGTCATAAAATGAATAATTAACTTACAATTCCCATAATATCAACATTGTTAAGCTTACCGATTAATCCCAGGTATTGTACCCTGCACCTGCATGCCATTCTAACATATAGAATTAGAGAACTGTCCACCGGTTCTCGGAACAAAGCACCCACCTGAAACGCATTCCGCAGGCAAAGCCAAAATCGGTGAAGTACGCAGCCACACGAAATCCAAAATCCGCCGGAACCGCACCCTCGGTAAACAGTCGCACAAACCACTGTTCCAACAAACAACATCGAAGCCGAGGATTAATTACACCACAATCAAAACTCTCAAAACAGCACAAGCTGTTTTCTAAAACCAGCAGAGAGAAGAAGCCTTTTAACCTGTATACAGACCTCCAAAAATTCCCAAAAAATCACGGTTACGATCCTCGCGACGAGTAGCCCCAAATCGACTCTTTAAACGCCCAGTTCTGATACCTGTAGGCCAAAAAACAATTCGGACAACATTGGGAGCCATTCCCTCAAGAACACAGTTCTGCTGAGAAGATAGCAGTAAAGAAGCTTAATTCTCACCCTCGAAATGACCTCATAAAAAACTAATAAAAATACGGCCGCGTTCCTCTCGAAGAGTAGATATCAGTCGAGTCTTTAAACGTCTCGTTCTGATGCACGAGCGCAGAGATAAAAATCCGACAATCCTCCGCTGTCTAAGAATCCACCAGCAAAACAGTGGCTCAGAGATGCCTCGGGAACTGTGCCAAAAACTAGAAATGGGGAGAAGTAATCAACACGAAAAACGAAGCCTTACCTCTCGTGAACGCGCTGCCACAAAAATCATCGAAAAAGATGGTCTGAGTAAGCCAAGGGAGCCTGCGCACCGAAACGCGACGAACGGGATCACCGGTGAAGGAAAGTTGCACTGCGCCGAAGAGCCGCAAACCTCGAAGTACGTGCCACCAAAAATTCCCAAACTTCCTCAGAAGATAGAGCACAAGATGATGAAGAACTTTGCTTCAGGGCTCAGGAGAAGAGGACCACGGGAAAAGCTCCAAAACGCAGGCCAAAGGGGGCTATTTATAGCCACCAAAAAACAATTGCCAAAATTCCATCTATGTCCCTGGATTCGGGCGCCCGAAACAATCGGGTTGCTACAGTAACGGCCCGGAATCCTCACGGCCCGCCACGCGGCCCGCTGCGCAGCCCACCCGCGCCCTGCTGCGCCCGGTGCACGTGCGCCCGCCAATGGCGGCGCGCCACGTGGCACCGACACCCGTGGACCTCGCACGTCGCGCGCCTGCCCCCGCGCGTACGGCCACCTGCCCCGCCGTACGGCCACCTGCCCCGGTCACCTACTCCGCTCCTTGCGTGGACCGCGCGCACAACACCGATCCAATAGCAAGCCGCCACGTGTCCTCCCCTGGTGCACGCCTCACCCGTGGACCGCGCACCTGCCCGCGTGCCCGTGCGCCTGCCCGCGGCCGCGCGCCGCCTGCCCGAGCCTGCGCCGCCGCCTTCCGCCGCTGGCCGCCGCCGCCGGCGATCGCCGGAAACACTGTTCCTGCAGGTGAACAGTATTTTACTGTAGCAAACCCCGAAAAATGCATGTAAATAGTCCATTTTGATCGTTTTCGCGCGCTGAGTCCAAATCCGGTGTCCGATTTGCCAAATTCCATTCCTAAAAATTGCCGAAGGCATCCGGAAAGGTGTTTCTTGGTCCAAACTTCGCGCTGAGTCCATTTTTAATATCCGCTTCGCGCGAAATTACTTCTAAACATCCAAGGGGGTCCTCCGATCACTTATATGATCCATTTAACACCCGAACTCCAACACTTGTGTCCAATTTAGTGCAGAAACACCGCCGACACGCCACATAAGCCTCCAGAAGCTGCTGGTCACACTGTAGAAGCCCTGCAGAGATCCAGGTCACCACACAGTGTCTCAGGAAGCTTAATTAAGCTGGTTTTGGGTTTTTGAGTGAGGGGGGGGGGGGGGGCTTTTGGTGTTTTCCTCTCCCTTGTGTTTTGCCCCACGCCACCTCCTATTTATATGAGCCCTCAACCCCTGCCTTGTTCTCCACGACAACCAGAGGAATGAAAGAAAGAAAGAAAAGAGAGAAAAGCAAGGAAAAGAAAGAGAGGAAGAAGAAGGAGAAGGAGAAGAAGAGGATTGAGGAGTGTGCTGTTGGTGTTTTCCTGCTGCTTGGTTTTGAGCGGAGTCGCGCGCGCGTCGAGACGCATGTGAGGTAAGTTGGCAGATTCTTCGAGATGGATCCTTGGATTTATTTAATGGATTTAGAATGAGATTTTGAGTTGGATTTTGGTTGTGTTTCTTCTCTTTTGTGCTGTTGAGCTGAGGCTTGTGGATTTTGCACTGCGCGGAGCCGAGGCGCGGGCACGTATGCGCACGTGCTGTGAGCCGGCTATGGAGAGGGCCAGAGTGCGCGCAGATTTTATTAGAGGACTCGAGGGATTTGTTCGAGCTTCCGGGGATTTTTCCGAGTGTCGCGACAGTGTGTGCGCACGCGCGGCGCGGTTTTGGTGTTTCCGGTAGATTTTTGGCAGTGAGCGGTTCGGCACTTCACCGACTTCAGCGTTTGCCTGCGGAATGCTTTTGAGGTGGGTTGGAAATTCTTCATGATGTGTGGAATGCCCTCTAAAGCTTCTGTATGCATGTTGAGCATGTATAGTTTACCTGTTTTTATAGTTGGTAAATCTGATAGTTGTCTAGAAAATTGTAGGAAGACTTTCCTGAGCCCCAGATATTTTTAGCATGATCTAGAGGTGATTTGACACTAGACTGCATGATTAGTTGGCATTAGATTGGCATCTGAACCGTTTTAAAAAATCGTCGGACCTGCTTTAATGAAAACTGGGCTTTGAAAATGGTTTCAAAATATTGAGATCTTCCAGAGGGGTTGAGTTGGTTCAGGATGCATGTATACTCGTGCCGGGGGGCCGAGTGGATTTTTAGAGCATTGTGTGTTGAGTTTCTAGTGTCATGTGAGTTGAGCATTGTGTGCCCAATATAATTGATTAACATGTAAAATAACAAACAATTAATCCACCATCTACCAGTATAATAAAGCACATAAATTTTAATTTGCAAAAAAAAAAAGAAAAAAAAAAGAAAAGAAAAAAGAGTGAGAGAAACCATAACTAAACAAAAGAGGATGCACAGCACACTTTCTTAGGTGGCGGTGGGCTTAGGCGGAGCGGCCGAGGAAGTAAAGGGCTCGGAGAGGCGGCGAGGTCGGGGCCGTCGGGGCGGTAGCCGCGTAGGCGGAACCAGTCGAGGAGGCAGAGGGCCTCGTCGTGGTAGGGGTCGGGGTCGGGGTCGGGGTCGGCGTCGACGTCGACGTCGGCGACGGAGCAGAGCGCGCGGATCCACCTCCACATTAGGCCTAGGCGGAGAGGGTCGGGTCCGGGTCCGGGTCTGGGTCGCCGGGGGGGGTTTGGAGGAGGAGTCAAAGAGGAGTTGGGCAAGGCGGGGATTGGGATGGGGAGGGGGAGAGGGTGAGGGCGTCCATCTCCTCAAGTAGAAGAGGAAAGGGAAGGGATGAGATAAGAGATGCATCTATGCAACCTAGGTTTTTTTTTTTTTTTTTTTTTTTTTTTTTTCTTCTTCTTGCGCGCCAAGTGAAAGTTAGTAGCGAAAAATTTTCGCCCGCATTTCATTTTCTAGCTTTTAACGACGGTTTATTGCACCCGTCGTTAATTTATTTACTTTTAGCGACAATTTTGTTGCTTTTAGGGACGAAGTATTACACACCGTCGTTAATTTGATTATTTTTAACGACCATTAATTGTGCCCGTCGTTAATTGATTACTTTTAACGACCACTTATTGCGCCCGTCGTTAAAAATTAGTCATTATAGCTATAATTTCTTGTAGTGTTGTGTTAGTTGAGCATTGAGTTTCCAATCTATTTGATCGTGGATTAGAGCCTGTAGGCGCCGCTTTTGTGACAGATGTGATACGCTTGAGCTCGGTGGGGTCGCTCCCCTCGAGTTACGCTCCGGATGCGATGATGATCATGATACCCCTGGCTGAGTTACCATGGGGTCACTTTGAGTGAGATTGAGATAGTCAGTAGGACGCCCTACGTAAATCCCGTCCTCTTGTGGATGCGTGGTAGTAGGCAGGCGCGTTCCTAGACTACAGGCGCAGGCTTGACTGGACCCTATGAGGCAGTCATTGAGATTGGGTGATATGAGCGGGTGATTGCATAGCATGTTCTTAGATGAGCTTTCCTTTGAGCATGGTACTTGAGGCTTATTAGTAGTGAGAGTGTATGCATAGCATGTTCATAGTAGAGTTCCTTTTGAGCATGATGATTGAGACATACTAGCTGTAGTTTCTTTCAGCTTTCCTATATATCTATCTGCATACCTATCTGTTGTGCCTCCAGTAGAGTTAGTGGGCATACCGTGGATATTGGTGACGGTACCCACTGGGAACTACCTTCTGCAGTAGTTCTCACACCCGCTGCGGTGACAGGTTTCCTGAGGTTGCTGTTCCGGCTTGGTTCGCACGGAGACAGCTGATCGAGGTAGGGACGTGGCTGATTAGTTCCTTACCAGCATTGAGAGTCAGAGGTAGATGTACCATGTATATATTTTTATGATTACACTTTTGTACTGGACAGTCTGAGAGATTTGTATTATTTACTTGTGAGGGAGAGAGACTTGTATTGAGGATTTATATTTATTAAGATGTTTAGTGTTTGATTCTGTAGCTTTTGGTTCTATTTCAGCTCTGATACATGGTTAGCTATAGATCTTTTGCAGGGTAGACGCTTCGTCTGTGCGGCAGTTTTCGTACAGATGGCGGATTTGTTGGCGAGCCCGGGTCGCAGTTTCGACCCCGGGGCGTGACAAATTAGGGTGGTATCAGAGCCTAGGAATATAGGTCGTTGAGGACTTAGTGACCCTAGGCTATTGGTTGGACAGTAGGATGACCGTCGTGAGAGACGTGACTTTAGCGAGAGTCCTGATTGAGTCTGTACCTCCCCCAGAGGATTGGGGCGAGTGATCTTACATGTTTATTCTCTAAAGTGATTATGTTGGCTGCAGACAACATAATGCTTTAGAATGTGTAACATGTTCTAGACTTTCGCTTGATCGGGTTGAGAGTGTTTGTGGTCCTGTTGTTTCGTTGTGGCAGTTGTCCTTGTTGCCTCCGAGACGCCGTGCAGCGGCGAGGGCGTGTTTGACCTTGGATGAGGAGCCCGAACAACGGGAGGCTGAATGGACAGAGCAGAGTGAGGTCCGTGAGTTGCGGGCCCAGGTAGCTCAGTTGGTTGAGGCGATGCGGCGCCAGGAAGAGAACATGGAGCGCGTGATGCGCATGCTTGAGCAGAGAGCATCTCCCGGGGTATCGCCAGTAGTACCTCCGGCCGCGACATCGTCGACTTCGACCCAGATCGCACCGTGGATAGTGCAGGAGCAGCAAGAGTTGTTGATCTGATGTTGTACATCAACCAGTTCCTTTCCCCGCAGCTTTCGGGGCAGAGTTTGGAGCCTTGGAAGGCCGAGAACTGGATTGCTGCTATGGAAAAGTTGTTTGAGGATTTGTTCATCCGGGAGAAGCAACAGGTGCATTTGGTTATGCACTTTTGGATAGGGACGTCGAGAGTTGGTGGCGTCGAGTTCGTCCTGATGGACCACCGGGAGCGTAGTTGATGACCTGGAGCGAGTTTCGTGCATTGCTGTTCGGGGCCTTCTTCCCGACAGTGTAAAGAAGAAACTGGAAGGGGATTTGAGACGCCTGTAGCAGGGGAGTTAACCTCTTCAGGAGTATGTTCGCAAGTTCTGCGATTGTTGAGCAGCGTGCCCCATGTTGCCCAGGATGAGGCCCAGAAGGTTGATCATGTTTGAGAGGGGACTGCATCGAGATATCTATCACTTTGTGCATTCTCGGCGAGCGCCGACTTTAGATGCAGCGATTGTGCATGCTCGATGGATTGACCGAGGATCAGTGATCATGTCCAAGAGGGACGGAGAGCGAGGGACCAGCTCCGGAGAGAGACGTCCATTATCGTCTGATTTTGGGACAGTAGAGTGGATCGAGGTTGCCATGATTCCAGTCTCAGGGTCATGGGTCTCAGAGGAGACAGAGACCAGGAGGTTCTCGACGGTCGAGGAACCAGCAGCAGTGTCAGGAAGAGTGTCTTTTGCGGTGGGCCGCATTCATCGCCATAGTGTGACCTCAGGCAGGGGCGATGCTTCTTATGTGGATAGTCAGGACATTTTCAGGCAGAGTGTCCCAGAGTAGTGCTCATGGTTTTGCCGCTTGCGACGGCACCCCCACTACCCTTTTAGGATGAAGAGGTTCATCCGACTTACCGGTAGGCTGATAGAACCGTGATGCCGAGGCAGATAGAGCGATGGCCACCAGCATCTAGTGGATGAGATTGTGCAGCCTATTAGAGGGCGCCAGGATAGTGGATCGCGTCTTACCAGGTGTAGTTTCCTCACGGTCGTCGGAGTTAGAGTATGGTTGATGCCGACACCGCTTGTGTGTGTTTTAGTAGGGCAGGGGTAGCTTCACATGGGCCAGAGATGGGACTGTTGGCTTGTGCACGTGAGGATCAGGTTCCAGATCACGTATAGCACCTGGATGAGTGTTGCCAGTCCTGCCCAGTGCAGATAGGACCTTGGATTTGATCCATGGAGTTGTTAGTCCTACATCAGCTCCGAGATGTTGATATGAGGTTGGATAAGGATTGGTTATCCCAATGTTATGCTATCATGGGTTGTCGAGAGAGGACAATGGCCCTCCGTGGACCTGGTCAGGAGGAGTATGCTTATAGAGGAAACTAGAGCATGACAGAAGTTGAGTCGTGGTCGTATCGCTGTGCTAGCGACTGTAGAGGAGGTGCCTACGGCGGCACCGGGATTAAAGGATATCCTTATCGCCCGTGTGATCCCGGGTGTGAGTCTACCTGAGCTGATATTGAAGCCGCTGTTTAGTGAGATTGAGATCGAGATAGAGATTGACGTGGTTTTGGAAACCGCGCCGACTTCGGCAGCACCTCTTGGAGTATCACCCGTGAGACGGAGAGTGAGAGCTGATAGCGCAGTGCGGGATCTGATGGATCGAGAGGTCTGTGTGACCCAGTACCACGTCGTGGGAATACGACAGTGGGGATCCGAGAGATTGATATTTGGATATGATGCCACACCGTTGATACACGGTGGTGATGCCATGCCGTTGGTACACGGCAGTGATGCCACATTGTGGGTACACAACGGTGAGGGTTCTATGATGGTTTGAGCACAGACAGGTTTGGATTGTTTTTCGGCAGATGCCTTTGTGAGAGTGATAGCTTTGTGGAACCATACAGCCGAGGGCTGTATCCTGATAGTGTTCAGGAACCGGTAGGGGCATTATGAGCTTGCAGCGTGGTCAAGTGGATTGACTAATGCCCTACCGCCTTTAGGACTTGAGGAAATTGAGTGTTCCAGCTGTGTTTGGACAGGTTGGTAGTAGTACCCGTCGTGGGTATTTGGATTTACTTCCGAGGTGACGTAGAGCATGGGGAGCACTTGAGGATAGTGCTGCAACTTCTAAGAGAGGAGAAGTTGTATGCGAAGTTGAGAGAGTATGCGTTTTGACTTCGGAAGGGTTTGTTGTTAGGCCATGTGATTTCAGCTGCAAGAGTGACAGTGGACCCAACGAAGAGTGATGCCGTTGGGATTTAGCCTAAGCCTATGTTAGTGACAGAGGTCAGAAGCTTTTGGACTAAGCAAGGCCAGTGTAGCTTGGAGGAGATAAAGCTGAGGAGGATACCAGCATTGATGTAGATGTTTGCCAGTGATAGAGAGAGAACTGAGTTATCCATAGACCCTTGAACCTGAAGTACTTGGTTACTCAGGAGGATTTTGGTTGTGACAACGCCGGTGGACAGAGTTATTGGAGCTGTAAGGTTGATCTTATAGTATATCATTATCCCAGCGAGGACATTATGGTCAGGTGCGCCTTGTCTAGGCGAGTAGTGCAACCTTGGAATGAGGTGATCGATCAGTGGATGCCACTTTTGGAACTTGGAAATTGAGAGTAAGGGGTTGACGGTCAAAATTGTGTTAGTTGAGCATTGAGTTTCCAATCTATTTGATCGTGGATTAGAGCCTGTAGGCGCCGCTTTTGTGACAGATGTGATACGCTTGAGCTCGGTGGGGTCGCTCCCCTCGAGTTACGCTCCGGATGAGATGATGATCATGATACCCCTGGCTGAGTTACCATGGGGTCACTTTGAGTGAGATTGAGATAGTCAGTAGGACGCCCTACGTAAATCCCGTCCTCTTGTGGATGCGTGGTAGTAGGCAGGCGCGTTCCTAGACTACAGGCGCAGGCTTGACTGGACCCTATGAGGCAGTCATTGAGATTGGGTGATATGAGCGGGTGATTGCATAGCATGTTCTTAGATGAGCTTTCCTTTGAGCATGGTACTTGAGGCTTATTAGTAGTGAGAGTGTATGCATAGCATGTTCATAGTAGAGTTCCTTTTGAGCATGATGATTGAGACATACTAGCTGTAGTTTCTTTCAGCTTTCCTATATATCTATCTGCATACCTATCTGTTGTGCCTCCAGTAGAGTTAGTGGGCATACCGTGGATATTGGTGACGGTACCCACTGGGAACTACCTTCTGCAGTAGTTCTCACACCCGCTGCGGTGACAGGTTTCCTGAGGTTGCTGTTCCGGCTTGGTTCGCACGGAGACAGCTGATCGAGGTAGGGACGTGGCTGATTAGTTCCTTACCAGCATTGAGAGTCAGAGGTAGATGTACCATGTATATATTTTTATGATTACACTTTTGTACTGGACAGTCTGAGAGATTTGTATTATTTACTTGTGAGGGAGAGAGACTTGTATTGAGGATTTATATTTATTAAGATGTTTAGTGTTTGATTCTGTAGCTTTTGGTTCTATTTCAGCTCTGATACATGGTTAGCTATAGATCTTTTGCAGGGTAGACGCTTCGTCTGTGCGGCAGTTTTCGTACAGATGGCGGATTTGTTGGCGAGCCCGGGTCGCAGTTTCGACCCCGGGGCGTGACAAATTAGGGTGGTATCAGAGCCTAGGAATATAGGTCGTTGAGGACTTAGTGACCCTAGGCTATTGGTTGGACAGTAGGATGACCGTCGTGAGAGACGTGACTTTAGCGAGAGTCCTGATTGAGTCTGTACCTCCCCCAGAGGATTGGGGCGAGTGATCTTACATGTTTATTCTCTAAAGTGATTATGTTGGCTGCAGACAACATAATGCTTTAGAATGTGTAACATGTTCTAGACTTTCGCTTGATCGGGTTGAGAGTGTTTGTGGTCCTGTTGTTTTGTTGTGGCAGTTGTCCTTGTTGCCTCCGAGACGCCGTGCAGCGGCGAGGGCGTGTTTGACCTTGGATGAGGAGCCCGAACAACGGGAGGCTGAATGGACAGAGCAGAGTGAGGTCCGTGAGTTGCGGGCCCAGGTAGCTCAGTTGGTTGAGGCGATGCGGCGCCAGGAAGAGAACATGGAGCGCGTGATGCGCATGCTTGAGCAAAGAGCATCTCCTGGGGTATCGCCAGTAGTACCTCCGGCCGCGACATCGTCGACTTCGACCCAGATCGCACCGTGGATAGTGCAGGAGCAGCAAGAGTTGTTGATCTGATGTTGTACATCAACCAGTTCCTTTCCCCGCAGCTTTCGGGGCAGAGTTTGGAGCCTTGGAAGGCCGAGAACTGGATTGCTGCTATGGAAAAGTTGTTTGAGGATTTGTTCATCCGGGAGAAGCAACAGGTGCACTTGGTTATGCACTTTTGGATAGGGACGTCAAGAGTTGGTGGCGTCGAGTTCGTCCTGATGGACCACCGGGAGCGTAGTTGATGACCTGGAGCGAGTTTCGTGCATTGCTGTTCGGGGCCTTCTTCCCGACAGTGTAAAGAAGAAACTGGAAGGGGATTTGAGACGCCTGTAGCAGGGGAGTTAACCTCTTCAGGAGTATGTTCGCAAGTTCTGCGATTGTTGAGCAGCGTGCCCCATGTTGCCCAGGATGAGGCCCAGAAGGTTGATCATGTTTGAGAGGGGACTGCATCGAGATATCTATCACTTTGTGCATTCTCGGCGAGCGCCGACTTTAGATGCAGCGATTGTGCATGCTCGATGGATTGACCGAGGATCAGTGATCATGTCCAAGAGGGACGGAGAGCGAGGGACCAGCTCCGGAGAGAGATGTCCATTATCGTCTGATTTTGGGACAGTAGAGTGGATCGAGGTTGCCATGATTCCAGTCTCAGGGTCATGGGTCTCAGAGGAGACAGAGACCAGGAGGTTCTCGACGGTCGAGGAACCAGCAGCAGTGTCAGGAAGAGTGTCTTTTGCGGTGGGCCGCATTCATCGCCATAGTGTGACCTCAGGCAGGGGCGATGCTTCTTATGTGGATAGTCAGGACATTTTCAGGCAGAGTGTCCCAGAGTAGTGCTCATGGTTTTGCCGCTTGCGACGGCACCCCCACTACCCTTTTAGGATGAAGAGGTTCATCCGACTTACCGGTAGGCTGATAGAACCGTGATGCCGAGGCAGATAGAGCGATGGCCACCAGCATCTAGTGGATGAGATTGTGCAGCCTATTAGAGGGCGCCAGGATAGTGGATCGCGTCTTACCAGGTGTAGTTTCCTCACGGTCGTCGGAGTTAGAGTATGGTTGATGCCGACACCGCTTGTGTGTGTTTTAGTAGGGCAGGGGTAGCTTCACATGGGCCAGAGATGGGACTGTTGGCTTGTGCACGTGAGGATCAGGTTCCAGATCACGTATAGCACCTGGATGAGTGTTGCCAGTCCTGCCCAGTGCAGATAGGACCTTGGATTTGATCCATGGAGTTGTTAGTCCTACATCAACTCCGAGATGTTGATATGAGGTTGGATAGGGATTGGTTATCCCAATGTTATGCTATCATGGGTTGTCGAGAGAGGACAATGGCCCTCCGTGGACCTGGTCAGGAGGAGTATGCTTATAGAGGAAACTAGAGCATGACAGAAGTTGAGTCGTGGTCGTATCGCTGTGCTAGCGACTGTAGAGGAGGTGCCTACGGCGGCACCGGGATTAAAGGATATCCTTATCGCCCGTGTGATCCAGGGTGTGAGTCTACCTGAGCTGATATTGAAGCCGCTGTTTAGTGAGATTGAGATCGAGATAGAGATTGACGTGGTTTTGGAAACCGCGCCGACTTCGGCAGCACCTCTTGGAGTATCACCCGTGAGACGGAGAGTGAGAGCTGATAGCGCAGTGCGGGATCTGATGGATCGAGAGGTCTGTGTGACCCAGTACCACGTCGTGGGAATACGACAGTGGGGATCCGAGAGATTGATATTTGGATATGATGCCACACCGTTGATACACGGTGGTGATGCCATGCCGTTGGTACACGGCAGTGATGCCACATTGTGGGTACACAACGGTGAGGGTTCTATGATGGTTTGAGCACAGACAGGTTTGGATTGTTTTTCGGCAGATGCCTTTGTGAGAGTGATAGCTTTGTGGAACCATACAGCCGAGGGCTGTATCCTGATAGTGTTCAGGAACCGGTAGGGGCATTATGAGCTTGCAGCGCGGTCAAGTGGATTGACTAATGCCCTACCGCCTTTAGGACTTGAGGAAATTGAGTGTTCCAGCTGTGTTTGGACAGGTTGGTAGTAGTACCCGTCGTGGGTATTTGGATTTACTTCCGAGGTGACGTAGAGCATGGGGAGCACTTGAGGATAGTGCTGCAACTTCTAAGAGAGGAGAAGTTGTATGCGAAGTTGAGAGAGTATGCGTTTTGACTTCGGAAGGGTTTGTTGTTAGGCCATGTGATTTCAGCTGCAAGAGTGACAGTGGACCCAACGAAGAGTGATGCCGTTGGGATTTAGCCTAAGCCTATGTTAGTGACAGAGGTCAGAAGCTTTTGGACTAAGCAAGGCCAGTGTAGCTTGGAGGAGATAAAGCTGAGGAGGATACCAGCATTGATGTAGATGTTTGCCAGTGATAGAGAGAGAACTGAGTTATCCATAGACCCTTGAACCTGAAGTACTTGGTTACTCAGGAGGGTTTTGGTTGTGACAACGCCGGTGGACAGAGTTATTGGAGCTGTAAGGTTGATCTTATAGTATATCATTATCCCAGCGAGGACATTATGGTCAGGTGCGCCTTGTCTAGGCGAGTAGTGCAACCTTGGAATGAGGTGATCGATCAGTGGATGCCACTTTTGGAACTTGGAAATTGAGAGTAAGGGGTTGAGCGTTGTTCCCGATGTTGAACTTCTTCCCTTGTGGATGGATGTGAGAGTGTACTTGTGGAGTTTTGAGCATTTTGGTTGCTAAGGAGCAACAGAGGAGTTATGCCAATTGGAGGCTTGGAGTTTGGATTTGGAAACCATGATTTTGGAAGCCACTATCTGCAGGGATATGTAGATTCGAGATTACACGAGGAGTTTGGTCCGCGAATATTTGTCTGGCTGGAAGAAGTATATTTGATCCCTCGCATGTTTTGGATTTCGCTTCCTTGGAGTTGGATGAGGATTTTGGTTATCAGGAGCAACCGATGCAAATTCTTGCTTGTGAGGCAAAAGAATTATGCAGTCGGGTTATATCTTTGGTGAAGGTTTAGTGGAGCCATCATGATGAGTGAGAACGGCCACCTGAGAGCCTGAGGATGAGTTGTGTATCTCCTATCTCCAATTGATTGAGACACCCTCCTGAGCTATGGATTTATTCTGGTTTCGAGGACGAAACCCTTTTTAAGGAGGGGAGAGTGTAGAGTACCGGGACTTTGTAGAGTGCACTGACCTCGCAAGATGGTGTGGTGCGGAGAATTCGCCTTGGGCGTGTTCCATTTGGGTTTACAGATGAGTTCGGATTGATTCGGATCGACGCGGAAGCCTTTGGGATGAAAAGCGAGTTAGCGGCATCGAAACTTGGAAGCCCAGTTTGAATCCGTGATTTCGAGGCATTGTGTACTTGTAGAGTACTGGATCGGAAAGAGAATCGACTCCGCGGTTGTGCGCAGAAAATTGGAAAATGTTTGGAATATGTGTATTTTCAGGTTTGGCGGAGTTCGGGAGGTTTCGGACTGAGGCGGAGGCCCCGAAGGCGAAAAGTGAGTCGGAGTTGGCAATTAAAGGATTAATTAATTGATTAAAGTAATTGATTGTAACCTTCTTGGAGTTAAGAAGAGAATCGGGAGGAAAATGAGAAGAGAATGCAAGTGAGGGTTTCCTTTTGTAGAGTATCGGATTTTGGATTGAGCACACCGACTCCACAGTTGAGCTTTTGAGTGGGAAAAGCTTTGGACATGTGTACTTTATGTTTACAGCGGGGTTCGGGAGATTTCAGAGTGATGTGGAAGCTTCCGGGGCGGAAAGTGAGTTGACGGCATGGAACCAGAAGCTTCAGACTTCGGATTGGGCTATTGGGAGCTTGGGTTCCGGAACTGGAGCTTGAGTTTCGGAACTGAGCATTGTGTTCCGGAACTCAAGCTTTAGTTCCGGAACCAATGCTGTTTGGTACCGGTACCCCACTATGGGTACCGGTACCCAGTGTCTCAGGAAGCTTAATTAAGCTGGTTTTGGGTTTTTGAGTGAGGGGGGGGCTTTTGGTCTTTTCCTCTCCCTTGTGTTTTGCCCCACGCCACCTCCTATTTATATGAGCCCTCAACCCCTGCCTTCTTCTCCACGACAACCAGAGGAAAGAAAGAAAGAAAGAAAAGAGAGAAAAGCAAGGAAAAGAAAGAGAAGAAGGAGAAGGAGAAGAAGAGGATTGAGGAGTGTGCTGTTGGTGTTTTCCTGCTGCTTGGTTTTGAGCGGAGTCGCGCGCGCGTCGAGCCGCATGTGAGGTAAGTTGGCAGATTCTTCGAGATGGATCCTTGGATTTTGCACTGCGCGGAGCCGAGGCGCGGGCACGTATGCGCACGTGCTGTGAGCCGGCTGTGGAGAGGGCCGGAGTGCGCGCAGATTTTATTAGAGGACTCGAGGGATTTGTTCGAGCTTCCGGGGATTTTTCCGAGGGTCGCGACAGTGTGTGCGCGCGCGCGGCGCGATTTTGGTGTTTCCGGCAGATTTTTGGCAGTGAGCGGTTCGGCACTTCACCGACTTTAGCGTTTGCCTGCGGAATGCTTTTGAGGTGGGTTGGAAATTTTTCAAGATGTATGGAATGCCCTCTAAAGCTTTTGTATGCATGTTGAGCATGTATAGTTTACCTGTTTTTATAGTTGCTAAATCTGATAGTTGCCTAGAAAATTGTAGGAAGACTTTCCTGAGCCCCAGATATTTTTAGCATGATCTAAAGGTGATTTGACACTAGACTGCATGATTAGTTGGCATTAGATTGTTATCTGAACCATTTTAAAAAATCATCGGACCTGTTTTAATGAAAACTGGGCTTTGAAAATGGTTTCAAAATATTGAGATCTTCCAGAGGGGTTGAGTTGGTTCAGGATGCATGTATACTCGTGCCGGGGGGCCGAGTGGATTTTTAGAGCATTGTGTGTTGAGTTTCTAGTGTCATGTGAGTTGAGCTTCCTTGTGGGGATCGATGAGATTATTCTAGATCATGGATTGTGTATTTCTGATTTAGTTGTGGAGGTGGTTCTCCGACTTAGCTTTGAGAGTTTTGGGCTCTGGCAGATCGAGTCGTGGAGGTTTTCCGACTTGGCCATGGGTTGTGCATTATCAGATTGAGTCGTGGAGGGTTCTCCGACATAGCTGTGAGAGTGTTTGGGCATTTCCTGATCGAGTCGTGGAGTGCTTCCCGACTAAGTTGTGTTAGTTGAGCATTGAGTTTCCGATCTATTTGATCGTGGATTAGAGCCTGTAGGCGCCGCGTTTGTGACAGATGTGATACGCTTGAGCTCGGTGGGGTCGCTCCCCTCGAGTTACGCTCCGGATGCGATGATGATCATGATACCCCTGGCTGAGTTACCATGGGGTCACTTTGAGTGAGATTGAGATAGTCAGTAGGACGCCCTACGTAAATCCCGTCCTCTTGTGGATGCGTGGTAGTAGGCAGGCGCGTTCCTAGACTACAGGCGCAGGCTTGACTGGACCCTATGAGGCAGTCATTGAGATTGGGTGATATGAGCGGGTGATTGCATAGCATGTTCTTAGATGAGCTTTCCTTTGAGCATGGTACTTGAGGCTTATTAGTAGTGAGAGTGTATGCATAGCATGTTCATAGTAGAGTTCCTTTTGAGCATGATGATTGAGACATACTAGCTGTAGTTTCTTTCAGCTTTCCTATATATCTATCTGCATACCTATCTGTTGTGCCTCCAGTAGACTTAGTGGGAATACCGTGGATATTGGTGACGGTATCCACTGGGAACTACCTTCTGCAGACACCCGCTGCGGTGACAGGTTTCCTGAGGTTGCTGTTCCTGCTTGGTTCGCACGGAGACAGCTGATCGAGGTGAGGACGTGGCCGATTAGTTCCTTACCAGCATTGAGAGTCAGAGGTAGATGTACCCTGTATATATTTTTATGATTACACTTTTGTACTGGACAGTCTGAGAGATTTGTATTATTTACTTGTGAGGGAGAGAGACTTGCATTGAGGATTTATATTTATTAAGATGTTTAGTGTTTGATTCTGTAGCTTTTGGTTCTATTTCAGCTCTTATACATGGTTAGCTATAGATCTTTTGCAGGGTAGACGCTTCGTCTGTGCGGCAGTTTCCGTACAGATGGCGGATCTGTTGGCGAGTCCGGGTCGCAGTTTCGACCCCGGGGCGTGACACAACCGCCGAAAGTCCGCGGTCGTCGCAATACCCTGCCATCAAGCCCAGCCTGTCCCAAATCCCAGGAATCTGACTACACTATCCCAAACCCCCTGCTCGCACCCGAGCTACAAATACCCGGTGTCTAAAATGAAAAGGAGAAGAGTAGAAAACATGGTTTCTCCTAAGTCAATTCCCAGCATGATAGTGTAGCAGATAAAGGTGGCCTATCTAGATCTCCATACAAGCATGCAAATGTCCTCATGATGGTAAAAGAAATACAGGTATCGATGTTCTTATAATTATCAGAGCATGCTATTCCAGGATAATAATAATCGCATAAGAACACTATGTACTAATATGACAAATGTCAGCCTATACAACATGTATATTACTCACAAGGTACTAGTTGGCATATCTTTTAGCATGATACTACAATTTCTAATAATCAATTTCACATGAAGGCGAGTACTAACATAATGTCCTTGAACTCATACAAGCATGCCAATTTTATCCATAGGGTGCAATTAGCGTTTTAACACAAGGGTTACTCCAATATGCCTAGTGGGTAGTCAAAAATAAGAGGTTCACAACGATCAACCACCTCGAGCGCTAAATCCAAGTCCAAACACACCCTCGCCCGAGAATTACAATGCTCGCAGCGATAACTGCAAAAACGCCCAAAACGGGGCCCAATTAAACACACAAATAAACCCAGAGCCGCTGTCCAAAAACCAGTACAGAAAATGCTCCACTTTCACCTGCGAGATGAACTCCGAAAATTCCAGAAAAATTACCGCTGTGATCGTCGCGACGAGTAGATAGAAATCGAGTACTTACACGTTCTGTTCCGACACCTGTAGGCCGAGTTACAAAATAAACAACGCGGTAAGCTCGAAATCCCCAAGAACAAATCCTGTCAAAAATCCGACTAGAAAAAGTGGGGTTTTTACCTTCGGGAAAACCTCAAAAAAATTCAGAAAAATCACGATGATGTTCCCTGCGATGTGTAGATGCGAAACCAGTACTTGCATGGCTCAATCCGATGTTCGAGCGCGAAGAAATCACATAAAAACCCCGGTGCTGTCCAAAAACTCCGCCGCAGAAAAGGGGGTCACAAGACGGCAAAAAACACCCAGAAAAAACTTAGAACGAGGGGGAGCTGAAAGTAGGAAAGTCGTAGCCCTACCTGTCGTGAAGACAATGGCGCAAGAATCGTCAAAAAATATGGTCGGCGTAGCCCGGGAGAGCCCGCGCACCGAAACGCGACGGAGAAGGTCGCCGGTGAAGGAACGTCGCGACGCGCCGAATCGCCATAAAACTCGAAGAACGTGCCTCCTAAAATCCCAGAAACTCTCCAAGGGATGCAGCACAGGTAGGTGAAGATCTTCTCTGTAGAACACACTGTGAAAAACTGGACAGGAAAAGGAGAAATCGAAGGTGTTTTGGGCCTATTTATAGGCCCAAACGAACAAATCCAGAAATTCCGAATTTGTCCCCACTTTCGGGCCGGCCTGCGAGGAGCGCCCGGATTCACCTCGGCGTGACACGTGTCCTGAACACAGGACAGCGTGTGCAAGCCCAGCCGCGTCGCTCCACGTGGCGCGCGGGTCAAAGGGGTAGGTGGCGCCTGGCAATCCGCGGGCGCCACGCGTCCCGCAACAGTGCCCCACGTGCGGCACTGTCGCGCCGCCTGGCGCCCTGACGGGCACACGCCCCGAGGCGCCGGGTGCGTGCTCCGTACACCGCGCTCGGTGAGCCCGCCAACCAGACGCCGCCACCTGTCCCTACGCCCGGTCCACTCACCTGCTTTTCGGTTCCGTGGATCGCGCCGCGTGCGCCGACGTCTCCCTGTGGACCCCCCCCCCCCCGGTCCATGCACTGCCGCGCCTCCCCGTGGACCGCGCATCAAGAACCGGCCAATCTGGTAGCGTCACGTGTCCCGCGCCGGGTCCATGCACCATGCCGTGCCGCTCTATGGACCGAGCGCTGCAAGCCGGCCAATGATAGGCCGCCACGTGGCAAACCGGCGGTCCATGGTCCTCCCCAAGCACCAAAATCGACTGCAAACTTCCGGGAGTCCGTTTTTGGGCATCCAGACTCAGAAAAATACAAGCAAATAGCCGTTTTCAAGCGTTTTTCGGCGCTGAATCCAAATCTGCCCTCCGATTGGGCTAAATCCTTTTATGAAGTTCGACAAAAATAGCCGAAACCCAAAATGATCCAGAAACCTCACTGGGTCCATCCAAAACATCCCTTTGATGTATTATGGGTCCGACACACCAATAATAGGTGTTTCACACTGTGGATTCACGAGAAAAATTGCATGGGGACCTAGACCTCTACACAATCAATGGATCAGTAAAAACAGGCATTGCCTGCTCTGCCGGCTGCATCGGGTATGCTACTGACACCTAACACCGACTCAAAGAAATAGTATAAAGAACTCAAAACCTGCCTGTCGCACACTCCGGAGTGGCACTCGAGGGGAGCGACCCACACGAGTAAAGTATCTCTGTAACAAGTATGTCAAAATAGCAGGACTGGATCAAGACTATGCTCAAAATAGCAGGACCCATCTCTACCCTGATGAAACAAGTAAACACCCGGTCAACCGCCCAAGGTTCGCGGTCGCTGTAATACCCCACCATCCACAATCTGGTACAACAACCGATGTCCAGTCAACCGCCCAATATCCGCGGTCGCCGCAATACCCCACAATCCACTACCAAATCCAACCTATCCCAGACCCAATGTCCCGGCTACACTATCCCAAATCCCCTGTTCGCACCCGAGCTACAAGTATCCGGAGTCTAAAATAAAATGGAGAATATTATGGCAAGCATGGTTTCTCCTATGTCAAATTCTCAGCATGATAGTGTAGCAGAAAAGGTGGCCTATCTAAATGTCCATACAAGCATGCAATTGTCCTCATGATGATATAAGAAAGACAGATATCGTTGTTCTCACATTGATTAGAGCATGTTATTCCAGGATAATAATAGATCTCATAAGAACACTAAGTACTAACATGGCATAGGTCCAATCTATACAAGCATGCATATTACCTACAATGTACTAATCGGCATTCAACAATAGGGATCACTCTAATATTCCTATTGAGTAAGTCAAAATATGAGTGTGAGGACCCGAAATCCCCACTTAAGAGATTACTGTCAGATTGTGGCCTTTGGGAGTGTTTGTGCGCAATTTGGACACAAGTGTTGGACTTTGGGCTTAAAATGAGATCCCGTGGGAAATTGGAGGACCCGTCGAGTGTTTAGGAGTGGTTTCGCGCGACGCAGATGTCAAATTTGGACTCCGGGTGAAGTTTGGATAAAAGATTACCTCTCCGGTTGCCTTCGGAAATTTTTAGAGTTGCAATTTGGCAAATCGGACTTCAGAATTGGACCCGGCGCGGAAATCGGATCGAGTGGGCTATCCGGGGGCATTCGGCAAATTTTCGGATGAGAATTTGGGGAAATGGACATCGTTTTTGGATTCAGCGTGCGAAATCGTTGAGAATGGACTATTTACTTGTTTGGTTTGGAGCCCGGTTGAGTTGCACGTTTTTCGAGGCGGCGCGGCACGAACCCCTAGGTTGGCGGCACGCAAATCGAGGCGTGGCGCGCGGGGCTCGAGGGCGTACGGACGCACGTGGGCGCTGACGCGCCTTCGGCGCGGGTCGCGCGGGGGCCGCCACGTGGCGGGCCCCCGTTGGCGCCCGCGCGAGCGCGGGGGCACGCGCGCCCGTGTGGCGGGCGCGTGTCCCGCGCCTGGGGTGGTGCGGTGTAACGCGCCCGTGTGGCGGGCGCGTTGCCGCACGCCACCTGGCGCACGGGGCGCGTGCGTGGACCCGGTGCACGCGCCCCGGCCTCGTGGACCACCCGACAGCTGGGCCCCCCTCTTTGTGCGGTGCACCGTGGACCTCCTCTCTCTCTCTCCTTCTTTTCTTCTTCTTCTTCCTCCTCCGCACGCCATTTCTTCCCTTCCTTTTCTTTCTTCTTCAACCGAGCGAGAGGGAGATTGAGGGAGGAGATGGTGGGTGGTCCGGCGGTGCGTCGTGGGCCTCGTGGAGCGCGCGAGGTTTTCCAACGGAGCAGTTGGGCGGCGCGGCGCAGTCGGGTAGGTCCCGCACTTGTTTTTACAGTGTTTTTTTGGCACAGTTTTGGGGCATTCTTTTGGACTGTGAATTAACCCCTTGTTCTTATCTGTGTTAGGGCCCGTGTTTTACTGCACCGTTTTGCGTGCGGTCCCCGACGGCGTGCTCTGTTTTGCGTGCGGACTCCATTTTGCGTGCGGATTCCGGCACCGTGCACCGTTTTGCGTGCGGACTCCGTTTTGCATGCGGACTCCAGTATCGCGCTCTGTTTTGCGTGCGGACTCCGGCGGCGTGCTCCGTTTTGCGTGCGGACTCCGGCAGCGGGCATCGTTTTGAGTGCGGTTCGCGTGGAGGCCAATTGTAAGTGTCTACGAGCAATTGGTGGCAAACCGAGGTGGGTGGCCTTATCTCCAAGTTTTATGGACTGTACAGTAATTCTACTGATGTAGGACTATGCATGATAGTTTATTTTCTTGTGTAGCATGCTAGATATTGGGAATTGTTATTCCTTTTATTATCTGAGGTTCTTGTGACCTCCTTGCTCTCTATCAGCTGTTAAATTGTAGTTAACTTGGAACTTGACCTAGCACCCCCGTCATATGTTGCATGTGTAACCAGACCGGTAGAAAACCCTCACTTGGGCTAGGGTTATTTATGTTTAGACATCCACACTGTTCTTTCATTCCTGGACTTAGTGTTATCCTCGCCCGGGTAGTGGGCCGAGAGGTCGAGACTTTCTTTTAGTGTGGGATGCTTTTGCACTCGTGCTTGGGAGCAGAGTGGAGTCTGGTAGTTGTAGTGGGTCGCTTATCTGTGCCGGGAGCCGTTTGGGTAAACGGTAGTCCCGGGAGGTCTTGTATCCCTGTCGTGCTGTCGTCACTGTGTTAGTGGCAGTTGTGTGCTTGTGTTAGCTGGACCTAGAACCCAGAACCTTTTTGACATACACATGATTTTAGTCTATCGATGTTTTCTTCCAAGCATCGAAGGGCCGCTGAAGTCTGTTCTTGTTTGATTGGACAAGGCATCAGCCCTTCGGGGTTTGGGTATAAAATAGTTGTTTTCTAACTGTTTTTCCTAAAAGAACTAAAATCATTAAAAATGGGATTCTCCTTAAATCAAGATAGTTTTTCAAAAAGGGAACTACTTTTAGTCCTCGCCCTGCGTGGGTTGAGTGAAAATGCGTTTCAGTAACAAATGTCACCTTTTTCCTGTAATTATCCCCACTCGAAAGGATCCGAGTGGTCTGGGTTTTAGGGGCCGTTCCTTTGTCGGGACGAAAGCCACGGGGGGCCGAGCCTGGAACCTGTTCTTGTTGATAGGGTTGTAGGTGTTGGTCTCCCGAAACTTTCGGGCCCTGGTTGGTGTCTTCTGTGAGTTTGATGTTCTGTCGGGGGGAGCCGTTGTGTTGACGGTGGTCCCGGGCCGTCGAGTATCTTCCGGCCTGTGTTGTTGGGAACCGTTGGGGTTGACGGTGGTCCCGGGTCGTTGAGTGTTGTTCGACCAGTTTTGTTAGCCCTGAGTTGTGGGTCGTTCCTGGCTGTGGAGTATCTCCAGCCAGTGTGTTTTGGGTTGCGTGCTGTTGGAGAGGCTAGTGTCTCGTGTTTCGTGAGAGCTGATCAGCTGAGTCGTCGAGAGTGCTCCGACTGTTGTGCGAGATGTTTGTGGATTCTGAGTCTTTCCGTTCAGAGCGTGAGCGTGGATTTTGGACTATAGCCTGCAGTGCCACTTGAGCTCGACAGAGTGCGCGGATACCTTTGTCCTCGTTGGGGTCGCTCCCCTCGAGTGCCACGTCCGGGGTGGGTCTGCACTTTGGTATCGCGACTTGTCGACGCGTCCATCTGACTGGGCCAGTTAGTGGCAGTTACGGACGCCGTCCCTCTGACTGGGCCAGTTAGTGGCAGTTACGGACGCAGTCCCTCTGGCTGGGCCAGTTAGTGGCAGTCACGGACGCCCTACGTAAGTCCGGTCCTCCGTGGATGTAACGGCAGTAGGTAGGCGCAGGTTTGACTGGACCCTATGCGGCAGTCAGTTTAGATTGGGTGACTTTACTGATTTGTTAGTAGATGCATCATGTCTCCATCTGTTCCACTTTTTGAGCATCTAGATAGAGGCATAGTAGCTGTAGAGTTACTTTTCCAGCCCTTTCATTTCAGTATTATATTATTGTTACTTTATGCCTCTAGTAGACTTAGTGGGCAGACCGTTGGGCTTGTTGACGGCACCCACTGAGAACTACTGTGGGAAGTAGTTCTCACACCCGTCGTGGTGTTTTTCCCCAGGGACTTCTTCTCCTGTTCCTGTTGCTCCAGTGCTGTTTCTTCTGACCGAGGCGAGGGAGTCGCGAGCTAGTTCCCTACCCGTCGTTGGAGTGTAGCGGTACCCCTTCTGAGGAGAGCTTCAGTAGATTAGTTTACCTCTTTTTCCTCTGTTGTGAGACCCTTGTTGTGAGGTATAGAGTTGTATTTTATTTTACAGTTTGAGAGACTGATGTAGTGAGGATATTTTTGTATTGAGAGCTTGTACACTGATGTATTTATTGGAGATGTCTCCCTTTTGAGTTTTTTATCAGAGGACTTGTATATGATCGTTTTTTTGGGAGATGGATATTGTATTATTTTCAGTTGTACGGGGATTGGATTTTTAGTTTTTCAGTAGTTTACTTTCAGCTCTGATATCTGTATACTGTAGTTGGTTCTTTTTGCAGGTTAGACACTTCGTCTATACGGGGTTTCCGTATGGGCGGCGGATCAGTTGGCGAGCCCGGGTCGCAGTTTCGACGCCGGGGCGTGACAATGAGGTCCACAACAATCACCCACCTCGAATGCGAAGCACGAATCCAAGCTCGCCCACTCACAAAGAAAACCCCGGCTCACCGCGAACACTGCGAAAATACCCAAAACGGTGCACAATTAATCTCGCAATTTTACACATACCCCTGTCCGCGCGACAGTCCAGAAAAAGGTAAATTTTCACATGCGACAAGAACTGCAAAAATTCCAGAAAAATCACCGATGCGACCGTCGCGACGAGTAGATGAAAATTGAGTACTCGCACGTCCCGTTCCGACACCTGTAGGCCAAGATACAATTAAAACACCGCTGCGAGCCAAAACTTCCCACGATCGATAATCTGTAGCATTCAGTCCAGAAAAAGTGGAATTATCACCTTCGAAGCAACCTCCAAAAATCCTAGAAAAATCACGATGGCGTTCCTCGTGACGAGTAGATGTAAAACGAGTACTCACACTTTTTGGTCCGATGATTGTGGGCCGAGAAAACCCACGATTACTCCAATGCTATCCAAAATCTCGCCGCAGAAAATAGGGTCACAAGATGGTCCGAAAAACCCAAGAAAAGCTCGGAATGGAGGGAAACTATAAATACAAGAATCGTAGCCCTACCTGTCATGAAAACGCAGGCACAAGAATCACCTGAAAACTCCGTTGGTGTAGCGCAGGGGAGTCCACAGACCGAAACGCGACGAAAAAGGCTGCCAAAGAAGGAGCGTCGCAGTGCGCCGAATCGCAGTAGACGTCGAGGTAGCGTCCTCCAAAAATTCTAGAACTCCTTCACAAGGTGCGGCACACAGGGGGGAAGAAATATTCTGTAGAAAGTCCTCTATGAAAAAGCCCAGAAAAGGATCAAAAGGATCAGCAAAGGGGGCCTATTTATAGGCCCAGCCCGAAAAGGCCCAAAAAACTGGATTCAGGCCGAGATTCCGGGCGCCCGAATCCATCGGGCGCACGAAACGCGCCCACGAGATCCGTTCGACCAGCGCCCGAATCCACCAACGCTTGACACGGGTCCCGAATAGGGAACAACAAGTGCAAGGCCGGTCGGGTGCTGCCGCGTGTCCCGCGCCCGTCAACGCGGGTGGGTGGCGCCCGCAAATCGCAAGGCGCCACGTGGCCTGCCTGCGCGACCCGCCAACCGCGCCCACGTGCGCACGCCGGCCGCGCCGCCTGCCCCCCGCGTGCGCACGCATCCCGAGGCGCCCCGCGTGTGCCTCCGTGGACCGCGCCGCGTGAGCCCGCCTATCAAAGGCTGCCACGTGTCCCTGCGCGCGGTCTATGCACCCGCGCGGGGTTCCATGTACCGCACAACGTGCGCCGGCCAATCCGGGAACGCCACGTGTCCTCCGCCCGGTCCATGTGCCACCCTGCGCCTCTTCGTGGACCGCGCAGCGTGAACCGGCCAATGACAGGCCGCCACGTGGCACCCAGCCGGTCCACGGCTTCCCTCATGCACCCGAATCTACTAAAAACTTCCGTGTCTCCGTTTTTGCGCATCCGGATTCAGAAAAATACAAGCAAATAGCCGTTTTCAAGTGTTTTTCCGTACTGAATCTAAATCCGACCTCCGTTCAGCCTGAAACCACTTCTAAAAATCGGCAAAGGCAGCCGAAAGACAGGCTTGATCAAGAAACCTCACTGAGTCCATCTAACACATCCATTTGATGTGTTACGGGCCCAACACACCAATAATAGATGTTTCACACCACTGATCACGGGGGAAAGCTACACGGGGTCCAGGGTCACTACTCTATTAATAGCACGAAGTCATTGGTACTATTAAGTTTTTAACCGTTGAATTAAAAGATGTGTGGTTGAGATGATAGTGGGCCCCTTGGGTTTAATGGGTGGTTGGAAAAATAGTAAAATGTAACGAGTAGAAATGATCAAAGGAATTGATCTAAGAGTAGAAAATTTGATAGCACCAAATGCTTGGTGTTATCGATAGCATAGTAGCCGGACTCTAGATATATATATGTTGGACCTGGGCTATTATACTATTAATAGCACTAAGTTATTGGTGCTATTAAGTTTTTGATCATTAGATAAAAAAATATACGGTTAGGATGATAGTAGGACTATAGGGTTTAATGGGTGGTTGGAGAAATAATATGATCTAACGAGTGAAAATGATCAAAGGGGTAAACCTAACGGTGAAAATTTTGGTTACTCCAAGTGCTTGGTGCTATCGATAGCATAATAGCCTAACTCTATATGTTGAATGATTAATTATCTAGTTTGTGCGACTAAACATCTATTATTTTTATTTGATCAAGTTGGATGATACTTGGTTGATACTTTTTGAATTATTATTTTATATAATTGATTATCTTTTTTTGTGAACAGATGTAAAATAATTATACAAGTTGATATATATTAGAATATATTCTTTAATATAATCTAGATATCTCGATTATCCTGAATATATATATATATATATATATATATATATATATATATATATATATATATATATATATATATATATATATATATATATATATATATATATATATATATATATATATATATATATATATATATATATATATATATATATATATATATTTTAAATAATATTTTATTTGTATATCTAGTGTATCGTATGCTAGAAGTGTTAAGAATTATCCTATCACCATATTCGTATCGTGTTATATGCGTATTCTCATATCCGTATCTGTGCAACATAACTTATCCTTTATTTACTAGGAATAAGTGATAGTAGTACATCCTATTCTTGGAGTGGTATTATACAGTGCATTCATATATAATAGATCAAAATTGTCACCCCTCGGGTTATAGTGGAAGCTCTCCAGGTACCCTAATAGACCCGCCGCCGTATGCACAGGGACATCTCCGCACATATGAAGTGCAACTCAACCAACATGATAATATCACATCATATACATGTGGACATATATACAAAAATTAAGAGTCCGGCTATGATGCCTGTAAAAGTATCAATAACTTGGTGCTTGTAAATTTTCACCGTTAGATCTATCCCTTTAATCAATTCTACTTCTTAGATCATGCTATTCCACCAACCACCCACTAAACCCTAGGGGGCCACTATCATCTTAACCACTCATTTTTTCATCCAAGGGTCGAAAACTTACAAGCACCAATGACTTGGTGTTTTAAAAAACATAGGAGCTCAATTCAAAAATTTATGAGTTGATGTATCATAACCAAAATATAACTATACTATTACAAGTTATATCCATACCACTGATCAACCCAAAACAACATTTACATCCGCTTTCGATATACAAATAGTAAGTTCCATGTCCACAAGGGTCACTCCACTAGAGCTCGCCTAGGACAAGAGGTGCTATCTTGCTCGCAATTTCCTTACCACTATTGTAGAGTACCGAAGCTTTATAGCTGTTTGGGTGTGTTCCTTTGAGCTGATTGATGCATTTGGAGATGCTCGGATCGAGCAAGTACCGTTTAGTGCGAAAAAGGCACGAAAACGGACTCTGGGTCGCAAATGACAAGAAACTAGAGTTCCAGCAATTTTGAGCACCCTAGAGCTTTTCCGGACGCTAGAAACTGTTGCATATTCGTGGATCCTATATAGGGACGCCCGAAAGTTATTGTAGTAGTCCGGATGTTGTGTGGTTGGGATTTCCTTGAGATCTGTGCATGACTGTGCTGTTTACGGAGGTGGATTTCGGGTGCTGCACTATAGCACCGAGCGAGGGAGCGGACGCCAATGGAGCAGCGTGAGGATAGTATACTGTTCCAAGGATTCAGGCGCAGTGTTGTAGCAGAGCGGGCGACCGGGGAGCGCCCGTTATTACTGTAGCTTTGACGTTTAGGACGCTCGGGGTGAGGTTGAGGGCGCCCGAAACTTGGATTTTTTCGTGTGGACATGCTAGTATTTTGGATTGTTTCGCGGCATAACGTACTCGATGGATGAACTGAGTAAGTTGTTTGGCCACGTGTATATTTCCTACATCCAGAGAGTGCTCCAGGCCACTTTCGTATGTGTTTTCTCCACTTCTTCCTCCTTTATTCCTTCAGGCAGTGGAGCAGAGAGGGATAGTGCAGGGAAGCAGCACTAGCTTGCTACTGTGAAGTTCCAACTCAGTTAATCTGTGGTTTTTCATCATGTTGAAGCCCTGGAGTTGGTCAAGAGCATGTAGACGAGTTTTGTGATGACCTGGATCTCTGCAGAGCTGTGGTAGAGTCATTGGTGACATCTGGGGAGCTTGTACTGTGTGTTGGAGGTGTTTGTGCACCAATTGGACACAAGTGGCGGACTTCGGGCTTACTGGATCACGTGGGTGATCAATGGACTCCGTCGGATCGTTAGAAGTGATTTCGCGCGAAGCGGATATTAAAAAATGGACTCAGCGCGAAGTTTGGACCAAGGAATACCTTTCCGGATGCCATCGACAAATTTTGGGGTTGGAATTTGGCAAAATGGACATCAAATTCGGATTCAGCGCGCGAAAACGGTTTAAATGGACTACCTACTTGTTATTTTTGCGCATGGGTTACTGTTCACGCCGGAACAGTAACTCCGGCAGCCGGCGGGCAGCGGCGGCGGCGGCGGGCAGCGGCGGAGCACGGCGGACGGGCTCGGGCAGGCGGCGGAGCGGCCGCGGGCAGCGCGCGGGCGCGGGCAGGCACGCGGGCGTGCGGGCAGGCGCGCGGACCACGGGCCGTCGTGCACCAGGGGTTGGACACGTGGCTTGTTGGGGTTGGTCGGTGCAGTGGACTTGGACCACGGAGCAGGCGGGCGTGGTGCATGGACCGGCGGGACACGTGGCGTCTTGCGGTTGGTGGGCTCATGGAGGCTGGGTCCACGGAGGTGCACCGGGGTGCCTCGGGTTCCGTGCCTGGCAGGGGCGCCAGGCGGCGCGTCAGGCGAGCACGTGGGCGCGGCAGGCGGGCGCTGACCGGGTGCGCGCCACGTGTCGACGTCCGCTGGTGGCCACGCGGCGCCATGCGTGCGGCGGGAGAGGCTGTTGCCTGTTCGCGGGGCAACGTGGAGGCCCAGGAGCGTTTCGGGCGCGCACAGTGTTGGGCCGGGCCCAACACTGTAGCCGCCCGAAATCCGGAGCACCCCGAAAATAGGACAGAATGGGTATTTTTGGATTTGTTTCTTTCAGCCTATAAATAGGCCGAGTTCAGCTGCTGATACCTTCTTCCCTGTTCATCCTTTCACTGTGCAACCTTCAGGAGATTTCCTCCTCTCCCTGAGAAGGATCCATCTGCAGATTCCAGGATTTTTCTGCGGCACGCATCCCAAGGTTTCTATTTTTACGGCGCGGCGCGACGCTCGTTCGTTTGTGGTCTTCTTCGTCGCGTTTTGGTGCGAGGACTCCCCCGGCTTACCCCGAGCACCTTTTTCTGTGATTCTTGCGCCATCGTCTTCATGACAGGTAGGGCTACGTTCCCCATGTTTACTGGTTTTTCCCATTCCGAGCTTTTCATGGGTTTTTCGGATCATCTTGTGACCTCATTTTCTGGGGCGGAGTTTTGGGACAGCGGTGCGGTATTTTAGCGATATCTTCGCGCACAGGCATCGGATTGGGGCGATTCAATAGGCGTTTTGCATCTACACATCACGAGGAATATCCCCAAATTTTCTTGGGATTTTCTGAATTTTGACCCGAAGGTGAATATCCCTGTTTACAGAACCTTGTGGTTCAGTTTTTGAAAGCAGTTTATTTCGGGGTGGTTCCCTTGTCGGATTTGTTTCTCAGTGTAGGAAACTCGGATTTGAGCGTGCAGGTAGTCGTTTCGACGGGTTCGTCGCGAGGATCGTGACAGTATTTTTCTTGGAATTTTCTGGGCACTTCTCGCAGGTAAAAACAGGGAAACATTGGACTGTGTATTTGGGCAGATTTTGTGTGAGCATTGTATGTTAATTGTGTATGTTTTGGGGTAATTGTGAACAGCGATTGCGGCGGTTTGCCTGTTTGAGCTTTTGGCGAGAAAAGGGGATATTGGACAGCGAGGAGGTTTTACAGCTGAGGATTGCGCGTGTCCAGGTGGGTGGTTGTTGTTTACCTCTATTTTGACATGCTCACTAGGAATATTAGAGTGATCCCTTTATTTGGACATGCATTCTTAAAGTAATATAAAATTGTGAGCCCTTCATATGGAAATTACTATTGTGGATATTTGATAGTGGTTGGGACTTATACATGTTGGTATGGATGGAATGTTAGCGTTTAACCTTGCATGTGGATTGGATTATTTATTTTGGACTTTATGATTATCTTGTTAGTGGTTGGTACTATTTGAGGACTTTATGACATGCATAGGTGGATAGTGATGCTTTTTCATGGAACATGGATTATAGACATGTGTGGTTGGATAATGTTTTAGCATGATGGTTATATCTATGCAGATCTATTAATTGTTACACATGTGGAACCACTATTGGACACCTTTTCCTTTATTTCCTTGAGAACACTTGCATGCTTGTTTGGACATCTAGATAGGCCATCTTTTATTGCTACACTTTCATGCTGGAACTTGACTTAGGAGAAACCTTGTTTGTTTCTTTTCTCCTTTCGTTAGTCAGGTGGTATTTGTTGCTCGGGTTTGAGCAGGGGTTTGGGATAGTGTAGCCGGGGCCTGGATTATGGATTATGGGTTTTGGCGGCGACCGCGGATATTGGGCGGTTGACCGGATGTCGGTTATAGGACATCGGTGATAGGGCATGATTATGGACTAGAGGGTTGTGTGGCAACCGCGGATAGTAGGCGATTGACCAGATGTCGGATGTGGGACATGATTGTGATTGTGGGTTATTCCGGCGACCGCGGATATTGGGCGGTCGACCGGAGGTCGGTTGTGAGACTTGGTTGTTGATTGTGGGGTATTGCGGCAATCGCGGATATTGGGCGATTGACCGGATGGTTACGTTTGCATCTGATTGGGAATCAGTTTTCTTTTAGTGGAGGGTTGTGTTCCACTGGGGCTTTATAGTTGTGATCCAATCCTGCTTTTATCACACCGGCGCGGTTATTGCCTGGTGATGCTCTTATCACACCGGCGCGGTTATTGCCCGGTGATGCTTTCCTCGTGTGGGTCGCTCCCCTCGAGTTCCCCTCCGGAGGCCGGGGCCAGACAGTTATGGACAGTTTTGCTATCACATCGGTGCAGCTTATTTGCCCGATGATGAGGGCGGCAGCAGGAATTTTGCTATCACATCGGCGCGGCTTATTTGCCCGATGATGAGGGCGGTACAGATTGGGTTCATCTGGGACGGTTGGTTATTGTTGCATACGGTTATTCCAGTCTAGGACTGCATTTTAGAGGCATAGTAGTGGTAGATTTCCCTTTTGCAGCGGTTTCATTTCTTACCACTCTTCTTTCCTTTTTGCCTCTGGTAGACCTAGTGGGTGTGTCAGAGTTTGAGGTTTTACCCACTAGGGGAGGCTACTGGTTTACTAGTAGTTCTCACCCCCATTCTTCTTTCCTCTTTTTCTTCTTCCTTGTTTTGCAGTGTCTTCTGCGGGTGCTGCTGGGCTTTCAGCGGCGGGTCGAGGAGAGAGGACGGCTGAGTAGGTAGATCTCGAGGCAGGATGAGCGGGTTAGCTGGACTGTTGGTGTACCCAGGTTTCCTCAGACGGTTGTACTTTTACATTTGGGACTGGCTTTTGCCAGCAGGTTGTATTTATTTTGGTGAGCTGGGAGAGACAGATGTATCATTTATACAGATGTATTGTATTTTATTTCCAGCTTCAGTCTGAGATGTATTAGTTTTAGTTCAGCTCTGTTTTTATTGCTCTTTTATTTTTATCTCTTATATCTGAGCAGGTTTGGCGCTTCGTGTACACGGGAAATACCGTGTGCACGGCGGATCTGTAGACGGGCCCGGGTTCTGGTTTACACCCGGGGCGTGACAGATTAGGTGGTATCAGAGCTTAGGGATAGGTCATTTGGGACTTAGGAAACCCTAGGCTTTTCGGCGGACCCTAGGATGTTAATGCGTGAGAGACGCGACACTTTGCGAAAGTCGGTGATTTATTTGTTTGACTCTTCCTGTGAGTGAAGAGGGATCGACATATCCTATTTTTGTGGGACAGTTATGTTGGCTGCAGACAACATAAAGTTACAAAAATAGAGGGATCTCTTTGACTTTCGCTAGATTGGGTCGAGTGTTTGGGGTGTGCTGATTTGCGGTTTTGTCGTGGTGAGCGGTGTCTCCCCGACGTTGGGCCCTGACCCGGGTGCACCTTGGTGCGGCAGTTGGGTCTGAGCTGGTTGTTTCGGGCCGGATACCCAGATTGGAGTCTGAGAGCTCCGGACCCGAAGGGTAGGTGTGTTGGAGGCAGATCAGCGGAGCAGTGGCACAGTTGTCGGATCAGCGCAGTGGGACAGTTGTCGGATCAGCGCAGTGGCACAGTTGTCGGATCAGCGCAGTGGCACAGTTGTCGGATCAGCGCAGTGACACAGTTGTCGGATCAGCGCAGTGACACAGTTGTCGGATCAGCGCAGTGACACAGTTGTCGGATCGGCGCAGTGGCACAGTTGTCGGAGTAGCGAGTAGCCCCCTCCGTGCCGACGTTTAGTGTTGGGGCACCGAGGCAGGGTGGATAGTTGACAGCGGGTAAGCTGTGGGATTGCTTTGATCGAGTGAGCCAGTTTTGGCGGATGAGTCACCCCGATTTGTGGGATTGAGTATGGAGCCCTTGGAGGCAGGGTCTTGTTCAGTGGGGGGATAGAGAGTGCTTGGAAGCCTTTTGCGTCAAGAGTTAACGCAGTTGCTGAACTGCACGCTCCATGTGTAGAGGGACGGGGCGCATAGGATATGAGTGTTTGAGAGTGGATTGCCCCAGGATACCTTTTAATTCATTGGGTCCCTCCAGTACGGATTAGGGACGCCTCATTAGAGTAGGCGCCGGGTATGGAGCGTGGCATTGTAGTTCCTTTGGATTGGGATCTACCGCCTGAGGCGAGTTCTGATTGAGGCGCTTGGCGCCGGGTGATGGAGGACAGATCAGTCGGTGGAGGCATTCCCGATTTCTTTTTCCAGGATAGTGGATTTCTGAGACTGTCGGAGCACATATGTTACAGCGGTCGGTGTGGTGGTACTTGTTGGGCTGGCGGGTTCAGTTTTCTTTCGCGGCGGTTGATTATGCCGCAAGGACAGTTTTCTTGGGGAGCCAGGCCCAGAGGTGTTGGTGTACTTGGGTTGCTTGAGGGTTATCTTCGCCCCTATAGTTTTGACCTCGGGAGCGAGGCGGGTGTTTCGCAGTGGATGAGTAGACTTTTGGCTGGTGTGGTTGAGGGACCTACGGCGGCGCTGGGACTCGGGGATACCCCCTTTGGTTTCGAGTTCCCAGCTGTTCTCCTATCGGAGTGGTCTTGCATGTCACTAGTTTGGGAGTTGAGGACACAACTCCAGGATTCGATGTTTTGGAAATTTTGTCAAGCCAAGTGTGTCGCCTTTAGGGGTGCCGGTGCTATTCGAGTTGTGGATGTTGGTTCACTTCGGCTTTGTGTGGATCCCCGGGAATTTGATGAAGTGACCATCTGGAGCTAGCACCCTTGTCGGGCATGGAGGATTTGATTTACCAGCTGTAAGGGTCCCGGGTCTTCTTGAAGGTTGATTTGCAATCTGGTTTTCTCGACTGCATATGGCTGTGTGTTGATGCCGGAGAGTTGGGGAATTGCTTCTACATCCCGACGGTTTAGAGATTAGAGAGCAGAGTCTACGTGATCAGTTGGGGAACTTATATTGGATACCTTGGGAGTACAGAGGTATGGGGATCAAGCTTTTGTGTCGATGGACTTGTGGTTGGATTATCTGAGACCCTGGGAGGAGCGGATGGTTGTACCGATGCAGACTACTTGGTAGCTCGAGCGGTTAGCCCAGCTGTACTTGGATGAGGTGGTGCGGTTTTTCTGGAATGCCCGCCTCTATTTTGTTCTAGTTAGAGACCCGAGGGCTGTATCGCGGCTCTGGAGGAGGTATTAGACAACCTTGGGAGCTCGAGTGGTGGATGATTGGATATTTACCCCCTCTATTTGGTTGAGATTCCGGATTGAGGAATAACTTTAGTTTCGAGGACGAAACTTTCTTTTAGTGGGGGAGGATGTGATGACCTGGATCTCTGCAGAGCTGTGGTAGAGTCATTGGTGACATATGGGGAGCTTGTACTGTGTGTTGGAGGTGTTTGTGCACCAATTGGACACAAGTGGCGGACTTCGGGCTTACTGGATCACGTGGGTGATCAATGGACTCCGTCGGATCGTTAGAAGTGGTTTCGCGCGAAGCGGATATTAAAAAATGGACTCAGCGCGAAGTTTGGACCAAGGAATACCTTTTCGGATGCCATCGGCAAATTTTGGGGTTGGAATTTGGCAAAATGGACATCAAATTCGGAGTCAGCGCGCGAAAACGGTTAAAATGGACTACCTACTTGTTATTTTTGCGCATGGGTTACTGTTCACGCCGGAACAGTAACTCCGGCAGCCGGCGGGCAGCGGCGGCGGCGGGGGGCAGCGGCGGAGCACGGGGGACGGGCTCGGGCAGGCGGCGGAGCAGCCGCGGGCAGCGCGCGGGCGCGGGCAGCGCGCGGGCAGGCGCGCGGGCGCGCGGGCAGGCGCGCGGGCGCGCGGGCAGGCGCGCGGTCCACGGGCCGTCGTGCACCAGGGGTTGGACACGTGGCTTGTTGGGGTTGGTCGGTGCAGTGGACTTGGACCACGGAGCAGGCGGGCGTGGTGCATGGACCGGCGGGACACGTGGCGTCTTGCGGTTGGTGGGCTCATGGAGGCTGGGTCCACGGAGGTGCACCGGGTGCCTCGGGTTCCGTGCCTGGCAGGGGCGCCAGGCGCGTTAGGCGAGCACGTGGGCGCGGCAGGCGGGCGCTGATCGGGTGCGCGCCACGTGTCGACGTCCGCTGGTGGCCACGCGGCGCCATGCGTGCGGCGGGAGAGGCTGTTGCCTGTTCGCGGGGCAACGTGGAGGCCCAGGAGCGTTTCGGGCGCGCACAGTGTTGGGCCGGGCCCAACACTGTAGCCGCCCGAAATCCGGAGCGCCCGGAAAATAGGACAGAATGGGTATTTTTGGATTTGTTTCTTTCAGCCTATAAATAGGCCGAGTTCAGCTGCTGATACCTTCTTCCCTGTTCATCCTTTCACTGTGCAACCTTCAGGAGATTTCCTCCTCTCCCTGAGACGGATCCATCTGCAGATTCCAGGATTTTTCTGTGGCACGCATCCCAAGGTTTCTATTTTTACGGCGCAGCGCGACGCTCGTTCGTTTGTGGTCTTCTTCGTCGCGTTTTGGTGCGAGGACTCCCCCGACTTACCCCGAGCACCTTTTTCTGTGATTCTTACGCCATCGTCTTCATGACAGGTAGGGCTACGTTCCCGATGTTTACTGGTTTTTCCCAATCCGAGCTTTTCATGGGTTTTTCGGATCATCTTGTGACCTCATTTTCTGGGGCGGAGTTTTGGGACAGCGGTGCGGTATTTTGGCGATATCTTCGCGCACAGGCATCGGATTGGGGCGATTCAAAAGGCGTTTTGCATCTACACATCACGAGGAATATCCCCAAATTTTCTTGGGATTTTCTGAATTTTTCCCCGAAGGTGAATATCCCTGTTTACAGAACCTTGTGGTTCAGTTTTTGAGAGCAGTTTATTTCGGGGTGGTTCCCTTGTCGGATTTGTTTCTCAGTGTAGGAAACTCGGATTTGAGCGTGCAGGTAGTCGTTTCGACGGGTTCGTCGCGAGGATCGTGACAGTATTTTTCTTGGAATTTTCCGGGCACTTCTCGTAGGTAAAAATAGGGAAACATTGGACTGTGTATTTGGGCAGATTTTGTGTGAGCATTGTATGTTAATTGTGTATGTTTTGGGGTAATTGTGAACAGCAATTGCGGCGGTTTGCCTGTTTGAGCTTTTGGCGTGAAAAGGGGATATTGGACAGCGAGGAGGTTTTACAGCTGAGGATTGCGCGTGTCCAGGTGGGTGGTTGTTGTTTACCTCTATTTTGACATGCTCACTAGGAATATTAGAGTGATCCCTTTATTTGGACATGCATGCTTAAAGTAATATAAAATTGTGAGCCCTTCATATGGAAATTACTATTGTGGATATTTGATAGTGGTTGGGACTTATACATGTTGGTATGGATGGAATGTTAGCGTTTAACCTTGCATGTGGATTGGATTATTTATTTTGGACTTTATGATTATCTTGTTAGTGGTTGGTACTATTTGAGGACTTTATGACATGCATAGGTGGATAGTGATGCTTTATCATGGAACATGGATTATAGACATGTGTGGTTGGATAATGTTTTAGCATGATGGTTATATCTATGCGGATCTATTAATTGTTACACATGTGGAACCACTATTGGACACCTTTTCCTTTATTTCCTTGAGAACACTTGCATGCTTGTTTGGACATCTAGATAGGCCATCTTTTATTGCTACACTTTCATGCTGGAACTTGACTTAGGAGAAACCTTGTTTGTTTCTTTTCTCCTTTCGTTAGTCAGGTGGTATTTGTTGCTCGGGTTTGAGCAGGGGTTTGGGATAGTGTAGCCGGGGCCTGGATTATGGATTATGGGTTTTGGCGGCGACCGCGGATATTGTCACGCCCCGGGGTCGAAACTGCGACCCGGGCTCACCAACAGATCCGCCACCTATGCTAAAACCCGCATAGGCGAAGCGTCTAACCTGCAAAAGATAGTACTATAGCTACACAAATATCAGAGCTGAAATAAAATGCTGTAAAATAAAATCCAATCACTGAACAGTATGAAATAAAGTACAATATCCATCTCCTCAAATACAGATAATCATCATACAACGTCCTCAGTGCAGCATCTCTCAACTATAAAAGGAGATAAGCTAAAACTATAGTACACCAGTCTCAACATCAGTCTCTCCAAATACAAAAGATCTCCCTCTAAATAAAACAGTAAAACCAGCCAACGGCTACCAGGAATCTCCAACCAGGGGATACAGCTACACTCCTCGGGTGGTAAAGATCTAGCTCGTGACTCCCTCGCCTCAAACAACGATCGAAGATCAGCAACTCCCGAAGAGGACACTGCAAAACAGGGGGAGAAAAAGGGGAAACAACAACAATGGGGGTGAGAACCACTAGTAAACCAGTAGCCTCCCCCTGTGGGTAAAGCCTCAAGCTCTGGCGTACCGACTAAGTCTACTAGAGGCAAGAAAAAGGGACAAGTGGTAAAGCTGTAAACAGAACTACTGAATAAAAGGGGAAAACACCACAAGTATGCCTCTAAATGCAACACCGAAAGAAATGACGGTATGAGTGCATCAGGAAACAGTATCTGACCAAATAGACCCAATCTAGTGCCACCAGTGAAAACTGGTACTGCCTGCTCTGCTGTCGAACTCAAGAACTCAGTAGGGGACCAGCACACAAGGCTCGAAATCCCAATCAGCACTCACAACTCACCATGGTGCCCGGCGCACGGCACTGTGAAAAGCCTACTCCGGAGTGGCACTCGAGGGGAGCGACCCACACGAGTAAAGTATCGCTGTATCAAGCATCTCTGTAACCACTGTCTCATAATAGCAGGACTGGATCATGACTATGATCAAAGTGGGAAACTCCGTCCACTAATGAAACCTCAATCCCCAATCAAAACCAATAGTACTCAAAAGTGGGAAACACCATCCACTAGAGAAAACTGATACCCAATCTGATGCAATAGTAAACATCCGGTCAACCGCCCAAAGTCCGGGGTCACCGCAATAACCCACAACCCGCAATTGGGTAAAATAATCAAGATCCGGTCAACCGCCTACTGTCCGCGGTTGCCGCAATAACCCACAATCCAACATCAAGTACACCCTGTCACTGACCCTCAGGTCCCGGCTACACTATCCCATATCTCTGCTCAAACTCAAGCAACATGACTCGAAAGTCTAAATAAAAAGGAGAAAGGAAGCAATCATGGTTTCTCCTAAGTCAATCCCAATATGATAGTGTAGCAATAAAATAGTGGCCTATCTAGATGTCCAAACAAGCATGCATAAGTCCTCATGCAATGTAAAAGAGAGAGAAAGTCAAATATAGTTCTACATGTGTAACAATTAATACATCCCCATAAATATAACCATCAGGCAAAAATCATCAGTCGGCTACACATGTATAAGATCCCTGATCCATAATAAATCCCCAGAGTGAAACCCGCACAATGATAAATCATTATGTCCCACCAATTAATCTATTTAATCCATTTTCATAAAATCTGGGTGCTAAAGTAGCATGTCAATTATCAATAATAAATTACTCCAATGATCATGTTCCTACAGCAGTATTACCCCAGTAATATCCCCAACATGCTATATCCACCAAAGAAATCTCAGATGATAGGCTCACATCTATATCAGTCAAACATGCAGGATACTCAATCAATATGCTCAACATTGGGGGTTTTCTAATAAACTTAGTGAGTAAGTCAGATGTAGAGGCAAGCAACAACCACCCACCTGAAGCGCTAACTGTCCGGGTCCGTACAGCTGAAAATACCCAAAACTCCAATCCCTTGCTCCAACAAGGTCAGCACACCCGCAACACTCCTGGCACAACACCAAGTCCACTAAAAACACTTAGGCTCCCAAATAATGCGCTTACAAATACATACAACAACAGTCCCAGAACTGTTAAATTATCACCTGCAGAAAGTGCCCAGAAAATTCCCAGAAAAATATCACGGCGATCCTCGCGTCGATAGCTTCGCAACGGTACCTTGCACGCCCAAATCAGAGTTCGGTAAGCCAAGTTATAAATTCGTCAAGGTGGTAATCCAATCAACAAACTGTGAAGAAAAACTGTACACAGTACACTGAGAAAACAGTGATTATCACCTCGAAATAAATCTCTGAAAAATCCAAGAAAAATACGAGCGTGTTCCTTGCGATCCGTAGATGAAAAAGTTGTATAAGCTCGTCTCCGTCTGACGCTCGTGCGCGAAGATATGGCCGAAATACTCTGCTGCTGTCAAGGAAATCCACACAGCAAAAAGGGGTCACTGTTTGCCTCGGGATCCGTGCCAAAACCTCGAAACGGAAAAGCGCGATCAAAAAGAAAGTTGAAGCCCTACCTGTAAGGAGTCAGCCGGCGCAAGAATCACTGAAAAAGGACCTCGGGGTAGCCCAGGGGAGCTAAAACATCACTGCTACGCTGAAGAAGGAAACAGGAAATGCAACGTCGCGCCGCGCCGTAAAATGGAGAACCTCGGGATGCGTGCTCCAAAAATCCTAGGACTTGGCAGGAAGATCAAGGATCAAGAGGTGAACAAATCTCCTTAAGGTGGCTCGGGCAGAAGAGGCTCGAAAAAGGGAGAAAAACTCGAAAAGAAGGGGCTCGGGTTGGTATTTATAGGCTCAAACAAACAAATCAGAAAATACCCATTGTGTCCCGAATTCGGGCGCCCGAATCTTTCGGGCCCCGAATTCGGGCCCACACAGTGCCGCGGCCCACGGAGGCCCAGTCCCGCACGGGATCCTGGTCGGACCGCACGGCCGTCCAACCCGCTCCTCCGCACGACACGTGTCCTCCAACACGAAACAGCGGATCCGGCCACTCCCTACGCGCCGCGTGGCGCACCCCTGGTCAACGGGCAGTTGGCGCTGGCCAATAGGCGGCCGCCACGTGGCGCACGCGTGCGCCACGTCGTTGCCGTGGCCGCCACGCCCGCCGGCCCGCTGCCACGCCGCCTGCCGCCTGCACGCCTGCCCCGCCGCCTGCCGCCCGTACGCGCACAGTGACGCGCCCAATCCTCGCACGCCACGTGTCCAAGCCACACACTCGCTGCACCCGGTGCATGACACCCCCAAACACCGAACCAATAACGTGATGCCACGTGTCTTCCACCGGTCCACTGTGCACCCCGAGGAATTCCAAGAACCGCGCCTAGCAAGCCCTCCAATAAGAACACGCCACGTGGCATCCCGCTTCGGTGCACGACGGCCGCGTGGACCGCGCACCCGCGCGCCCTGCCCGCGCCCACGCGCCCTGCCCGCCACCGCTCTCCGCCTGCCCGAGGCCGCGCCGCTGCTCTCCGCCGCTGCCCGCCGCCGCCGCTGCCGCCGGCGATCGCCGGAATCACTGTTCCGGCAGTGAACAGTAACCTGAGCTCAAAAATGACAAGTAGGTAGTCCATTTTGACCGTTTTCGCGCGCTGAATCCGAATTTGACGTCCATTTTGCCAAATTCCAACTCTAAAATTTGTCGGAGGCTCCCGAAAGTGTATTCTTAGCCCGAATTTCGCGCGGAGCCCCATTTTAATATCCGATTCGCGCGAAACCACCTCTAAACCCTCCATGGGGTCCTCCGATCACCCACGTGATCCAAATAAGCCCGAAGTCCAACACTTGTGCCCAATTGTGCTCCAAACACCTCCAATGCACCATGTAGGCCTCCTATAGCCACCCCAACACACCGCAGCAGCTCTGCGGAGATCCGGGTCATCACAGATATTGAGCGGTTGACCGGATGTCGGTTATAGGACATCGGTGATAGGGCATGATTACGGACTAGAGGGTTGTGTGGCAACCGCGGATAGTAGGCGGTTGACCAGATGTCGGATGTGGGACATGATTGTGATTGTGGGTTATTCCGGCGACCGCGGATATTGGGCGGTTGACCCGAGATCGGTTGTGAGACTTGGTTGTTGATTGTGGGGTATTACGGCAATCGCGGATATTGGGCGATTGACCGGATGGTTACGTTTGCATCTGATTGGGAATCAGTTTTCTTTTAGTGGAGGGTTGTGTTCCACTGGGGCTTTATAGTTGTGATCCAATCCTGCTTTTATCACACCGGCGCGGTTATTGCCCGGTGATGCTCTTATCACACCGGCGCGGTTATTGCCCGGTGATGCTTTCCTCGTGTGGGTCGCTCCCCTCGAGTTCCCCTCCGGAGGCCGGGGCCAGACAGTTATGGACAGTTTTGCTATCACATCGGCGCGGCTTATTTGCCCGATGATGAGGGCGGCAGCAGGAATTTTGTTATCACATCGGCGCGGCTTATTTGCCCGATGATGAGGGCGGTACAGATTGGGTTCATCTGGGACGGTTGGTTATTGTTGCATACGGTTATTCCAGTCTAGGACTGCATTTTAGAGGCATAGTAGTGGTAGATTTCCCTTTTGCAGCGGTTTCATTTCTTACCACTCTTCTTTCCTTTTTGCCTCTGGTAGACCTAGTGGGTGTGTCAGAGTTTGAGGTTTTACCCACTAGGGGAGGCTACTGGTTTACTAGTAGTTCTCACACCCATTCTTCTTTCCTCTTTTTCTTCTTCCT
This sequence comes from Tillandsia leiboldiana, assembly GCA_029204045.2. Taxonomy (NCBI): domain Eukaryota; kingdom Viridiplantae; phylum Streptophyta; class Magnoliopsida; order Poales; family Bromeliaceae; genus Tillandsia; species Tillandsia leiboldiana. The sequence continues at coordinate 11,987,038 of CM055074.1, read as the reverse complement.
TGTTTTGCAGTGTCTTCTGCGGGTGCTGCTGGGCTTTCAGCGGCGGGTCGAGGAGAGAGGACGGCTGAGTAGGTAGATCTCGAGGCAGGATGAGCGGGTTAGCTGGACTGTTGGTGTACCCAGGTTTCCTTAGACGGTTGTACTTTTACATTTGGGACTGGCTTTTGCCAGCAGGTTGTATTTATTTTGGTGAGCTGGGAGAGACAGATGTATCATTTATACAGATGTATTGTATTTTATTTCCAGCTTCAGTCTGAGATGTATTAGTTTTAGTTCAGCTCTGTTTTTATTGCTCTTTTATTTTTATCTCTTATATCTGAGCAGGTTTGGCGCTTCGTGTACACAGGAAATACCGTGTGCACGGCGGATCTGTAGACGGGCCCGGGTTCTGGTTTACACCCGGGGCGTGACAAGTTTCCTTGAAGAGAAATTTGCAAAGTTGGATATTCTCAACTGTGGATTGAGGTATGTATCGGATTTTTTGAGTTTTTGGAGTTTCTTATATTGTTCCTGGGCTTGTTCTTGCTGGCTGAGGGATGAGGGATGGATTTTATTGATGTAATCTACTTTTCCTGTTGATTGGATTATGATTCTTGTGCTGGGAACTTTGTGATCAGGGGAGGAGGCTTTGATACTTGATGTTTTTGTGCTGGAGGAGAATTGAGCAGGATTGCTGTGTTTTGGAGCCTTTTGTTGCTATGTACTTGTGCTGAGGTCTTGGAGACTCAGCCTAGAGAATCCTTTGGAGGATTTTTGAGCTTCTTGTAGCTGTCCAAGCAGAAGGCAAAGAGTGGTTGCGTGTGTGTGTTGAGGCTTCTTTCCAGCAACACCTTGACAGTGAGTTGTACCGCACCACTTTGACTTATTGTGGAGTTTGGATAGCGATCCAGGTGGGATAGATTTCTTCCAAAATCTTCGAATTTTCTATTATGTTTATTGTTTAGATATCTAACATGCCAGATTTAGTTGTTTGTAAACCTGGTAAAATCTGATAGTTGCCTGAAAAATTGTAGAAACATAATTTGGAACCCCTGATACTTTTTTGACATATATTTAAGGTTAGTGGACACTAGAAAAAGTTTATTATCAGTTGTTTCACCTATATCTGGACCCTTAGAAAAATTGTTGTGTTGTTTTCGTCGTTATTTGCTTATACATTTTTCTCCTCGCCTGAGTGGAGGGTTTGAATGGTCTGGGTAGTACAATTTACATTTACACTCGTGCCTGGGGCCCGAGTACATTTTTATAGCTTCTGCTAATCGAGATTCTAGTGTTGTGAGCTATTCATGGTTGTTGTGGTTTTGGTGTGACACCCCCAGAATTTGGATTAGTCCTTTATATAAATGATATAATAAGACTAAATCTCTTAACCCGGCTATAGCATTTTGGATGGTAGCAAGATCCAAGAGGTTATGAGAGTTAAGCGTGCTAGAGCTAGAGTAGTTCTAGGATGGGTGACCCCCTGGGAAGTGGGGCGTCACAGTTGGTGTCAGAGACATTCACCAGCCGGAAATGTGAGATGAGTCTCGGCTGAGCCAGGGTTATACAGCGGGTAGAGCGAGGCTCCCCGGCTAATGACCGTTGTGAGTGGAGTGCAGCTCGTCACAAGGTCGGCTAAGGCTAGCGAGACGAGTCTCACATCGCCTGGTGCTTGTGAGTGTTCTTGAGCCTGACGTGGACGTCAGGGCTTAAAGGGGGGAAGAATGTGACACCCCCAGAATTTGGATTAGTCCTTTATAGAAATGATATAATAAGACTAAATCTCTTAATCCGGCTATAGCATTTTGGATGGTAGCAAGATCCAAGAGGTTATGAGAGTTAAGCGTGCTAGAGCTAGAGTAGTTCTAGGATGGGTGACCCCCTGGGAAGTGGGGCATCACATTTGTTGAGGGTTCCCCGACCTTTGTTGTGAGCTTATTGAGTATTGTGAGTTTGTCGATCTGATTGATCATTGATTGGACTATAACCTACAATAGCCTATTTTTTAGCTTGACAGAGATGCGCCGTTTTTCTCGGTGGAGTTGCACCCCTCGAGCGCCGCTCTAGAGTTGGACCTGTTGTTTTTGTGTGATGTCGATGTAGTCCGGTTGGATGCCCTACGTAATTCCCGTCCTTTTGTGGCTGTGTGGTAGTAGGTAGGCGCAGACTTGACTGGACTCGATATGACAGTTATTGAGATTGGGTTGAATTGAGCACCTCGAGAGCGAGTGGTTGCATGCTATGATTTCATTTTTGTTATTTCTTCGAGCATGATAGTTAGAGGCATAGTAACTGTAGATTTATTTCAGCTCTTTTTACTTTCATCATTTCAGTTACTTTTGCCTCTTATAGACTTAGTGGGCAGATCGTTGGTGTTGGAGATAGTATTGACTGAGGACTACTTTGTTGTTGTAGTTCTCACACCCGTTGTTGTTGTTTCTTTTGCAGAGACTTCTGTTTCAGTTCCTGCACCTGCTGCTTCATCTGACCAAGGTAAGGGAGTCGCGAGTTAGATCCTTATCCAAGTCTGAGAGAGCTAGATGTACCCTTTTTGAGCTGTTGGATTTAGTATTGTACAGTTTGGGATGTACTATTACTTGTATTATTTTTTTGTGAGAGGCGTTTTTGTACTTGATTTTTCAAATGTACAATTATGTGAGTTTTTATTCTAGTTGTTTTATTTCCAGCTCTGATATCGGAATAGTTGTAGATACTATCCTTGAAGGTTAGACGCTTCGCATGTGCGGGTATTCCCGTATAGGTGGCGGATCTGTTCGCGAGCCCGGGTCGCAGTTCGACCTCGGGACGTGACAGATTAGAGTGGTATCATAGCCTAGGTTGTAGGTCATTGAGGACTTAGTAACCCTAGGCTTGTGGTTGGACTGTCGGATGATTGACGTGAGATACTTGATTTATAGCGAGAGTCTTGATTGAGTTTTGTAACTATCCCAAAGGAATGGGGTGAGTGATTAACATGTCTTTTCCTCTTAAGCGATTATGTTGGCTGCAGACAACATAATGCTATAGAATAGGGGATATGTTCTAAACTTTCGCTGGATCGAGTTGAGTATTTTATTGTGTTACTGATCTCTCTTTTTGGTTGTAGTTGAGCACGATGCCTCCGAAACATCGAGTATCGACGCGGGCACACCACATATCTTTAGATGAGCCTAAGCAGACAGAGTCTGGATAGACTGGGCAGAGTGAGTTACAGGAGATACGAGCCCAGGTGGTCAATTTACTTGAGGCCTATCGACAGCAAGGAGAGACCCTGGAGAGGACGACACAGCTATTGGAGCAGAGAGCGCCACAAGCAGCATCCCCTGTTATGACTTCAGTAGTGCCGAGGACGAGTGGATAGTTATCAGAGGATGAGCAGAGGGAGATTATCGATCGATTGACCCGCTTTAGTCATTTCATGTCACGCCCCCCGGGTGTAAACCAGAACCCGGGCCCGTCTACAGATCCGTCGTGCACACGGTATTTCCCGCGTACACGAAGCGCCAGTAACCTGCTCAGATATAAGAGATACAATAAAAGAGCAATAAAAAACAGAGCTGAACTAAAACTACTACATCTCAAACTAAAGCTGGAAGTAAAATATAGTACATCAGGAAATAATAGTACAAGTGTCTCACCCAGCTCACCAAAAATGATACAACTAGCTGGCTAAAGCCAGACCCAAAGATAAAAGTACAACCGTCTGAGATAAAAGGGATACAAGTCCACCTAACTCACTGTCGGGCCGACCGTCTATCTACTCAGCTATCCTCTCTTCTCGATCCGCCGCTATACGCCGAGCAGCACCCGCAGAAGACTCTACAAAACAAAGGAGAAAAAAAAGAGGAAAAGAAGAATGGGGGTGAGAACTACTAGTAAACCAGTAGCCTCCCATAGTGGGTAAAGCCTCAACTCCGACGCACCCACTAGGTCTACCAGAGGCAAAAAGGGAAAGAAGAGCGGTAAGTAAAAGAGACTGCTGAAGAAAAGAAACTACCACTATAATGCCTCTAAATGCAATCCCAAAAATGGAATAACCATATGCATCAGTAACCAACCGACCCAATTAAACCCATCTATGCCGCCCTCATCATCGGGCAAGTAAGCCGCGCCGATGTGATAGCAAAACTCCTGCTGCCGCCCTCAGCATTGGGCAAGTAAGCCGCGCCGATGTGATAGCAAAACTCCTGCTGCCGCCCTCAGCATCGGGCAAGTAAGCTGCGCTGATGTGATAGCAAAAACTCAATCACTGTCTGACCCCCACGCTCCGGAGGGGAACTCGAGGGGAGCTACCCACGCGAGGAAAGTAACCATGTCATAAGTATCATAAAAACAGGACTGGATCACAACTATACTCAAGTGGAACAAAACCCTCCACTAAAGCACCCTGATCCCCAATCTGATGCATAAGTAATCATCCGGTCAACCGCCCAATATCCGTGGTCGTCGCGATACCAACTGTCAACAATCAAGCCCAACAACCGACACCCGGTCAACCGCCCAATATCCGCGGTCACCGAAATAACCCACAATCACAATCATGTCCCACATTCGACATCTGGTCAACCGCCCAATATCCGCGGTCGCCGCAATAACCCCCAATCCAAAATCGGGTAAAATAATATGTATCCGGTCAACCGCCTACTATTCGCGGTAGCCGCAATACCCCACAACCCATAATCAAGTACCACCTGTCCCCGACCCCAAGGTCCCGACTACACTATCCCGAACCCATGCTCAAACCCGAGCAACAAGAACCACCTGACTAACGAATAAGGAGAAAAGAAGCAAACATGGTTTCTCCTAAGTCAAGTTCCAACATGATAGTGTAGCAGTAATAGATGACCTAACTAGATGTCCATACAAGCATGCAAAAGTCCCGGGAAGATAGAAAGAATACAGATATCATTTTCTGACTTATGTTTTAGCATGATAACAATTCCTGACATTCAATATAGCATGATATCCCAAGTCCCATACCGTTCCGACATGAATATCAAATATTAAACATATAAACCGCTATTCGTCCACCAATAACTATCCACCTATGCATGTCCAAAAATATCCCCAAGTGGTATCCACCATCCAGGTAAATTACATGGCCTCAATATCATAATCAAATCCACATGCAAGGTTATGTGCTAACATAGCAATCCACATGTCCAAACCCACATGCATAATCCCAATCACGAGTGTTGATCAATCAATAAGTTCAATAAAAGGATCTCTCTAGTGTTCCTAGTGAGTATGTCAGAAATGGAGGGATATAGCAACCACCCACCTGGAAATGCGCAACCCACAGCTGTAAAAGTCTCCTCGCTGTCCAACACTCTTTCTCTGCAAAACATACAAGAACTGCGAACCACAGCACAACAACACACACGGCGTACAATTAATCCAAAATAATGTACAATCTGCCGCTGTCATACAACCAGTCCCAAAAATGGCTAAATTTTACCTGCGAGATGATCTCAGAAAAATTCAGAAAAATAACCGTTGCGATCCTCGCGGCGCGCCGATCGAAACGAGTACTTGCACGTCCAAATCCGACACCTGTAGGCCAAGATACAAAATAAACATCGCGGCGAGCCCAAAACTTCCCACAATCAAATTCCTGTAGCATTTAGTCCAGAAATGTGGGATTATCACCTTCACAGCATCCTCCAAAAATTCCAGAAAAATCACGGCAATATTCCTTGCGACGCGTAGATGAAGATCAAGTACTTGCACTCCTCATTCCGATGCTTGTGGGCCGAGATATCCCACAAATACTCCAATGCTGTCCAAAACTCCGTCCTTACTAGCTTACCTCTCAATAACATACAATGTACCCTAAACATGCATGCATTCTAACATATAGAATTAGAGAACCGTCCACCGATTCTGGAGATGGACCCACCTGAAACGCTTTCCGCAGGCAAAGCCAAAGTCGGTGAAGTGCGTAGTCACACGCTATCCAAAATCTGCCGAAACTGCACCCTCGGTACTCAGTCGCACAAGCCTCTGCTCCAACCAACATCGCAACCACAACACAACAATCAATACTCTGCATAAATAAAACAACACTTGCTGTTTTTACAGTCCAGCAAAGAGAAGGGAATTTTCACCTGCGTGTAGCCTTCCAAAAAATCCAGAAAAATCACGGTTGCGATCCTCGCGACGAGTAGATCCAAATCGAGTATTTATACATCCCGTTCCGACAACTGGAGGCCAAGATATAAATATAACAACGCGGTATGCCGAAATATCCACAAATAAAATCTTGTAGGAAACCAGTCCGAAAGAAGCATAATTATCACCTTTGAAGAGTCCTCCAAAAATTCCGATAAAAATACGGGTACGTTTCTCTCAAAGCGTAGATATCAATCGAGTCCTTAAACGCCTCATTCCGATGCTCGTAGACCGAGAAAATCCAACAATACTTCACTGCTGTCACGTACCTCGCAGCAGCACAAAGGGTCATAGAAAAACCTCGGGAACCATGCCAAAAACCCAAAATGAGGTGAAGTGATCACAACGGAAATCGAAGATGTACCTCTCGTGAACGCGCTGCTGCAAAAATCGGCTCAAAAGTCCATCGGGGTAGTCCAGGGAGTCTCTCGGACTGGAAAGTGACGGTAGAAGCCCAAAATCAAAGGAGCGTCGAAGTGCGCCGCGTCGCAGAAAACGCCGATGCCACGGCCTCCAAAAATCCCGGGAATCCATCGAAGGGTGGAGAAGATAGTGGGGAAAAAGGCTCTACTGCAGGAGGGCTCTCAGAAAATCCAAAATCCCGCACAAGGGGCACCAATAGACTATTTATAGGCTGAAATCCAAGAGGAAAATGGCACTATGGGGGACATTTTTCGGGCGCCCGAAACTTTCGGGTGCCAACAGTAGCGCCCGATCCGGCCGCCCATCCCGCGCTCGGATGCGCCTGATTGCGCCTCGTCACCCCCCGAACAAGCAACAGCCGACTCCGCCACGCGCCATGCGCCGCGTGGCCCGCGCCCCCGCTGACGCGTGGCGCGCACCCAGCCCCGCCCGGTCAAAGCTCGCCTGCCGCGCCCACGTGCGCGCTGCCAGCGCCCCCCTGTCACGCACGCTTCCCGAGGCCTACCGCCTTGCTCCGTGCACCGCGCCTGCTGCGCCAGCCACTGCCCTGCTTCCACGCGTCCAATGCGAACCACTAGAAAAACGCCACGTGGCACACGCCCCCGCTGCACCGCTCTCGCCCGCGCGCCTGCCCGCTCCCGCGCGCTGCCCGCGCTTGCTCCCGTGGGCCGGGCCCACTGCGCCGCGACCCCCGCTCCGCCACGTGTCGTACGGCACCAACAGGATGCCGCCACGTGGCACACCGTCGGTCCACCGGTCCACCGTGCACCCAAAAACACAAGAAAACTTTCAGGTGTCCGTTTTCGGGCGTCCGGACTCAGAAAAATACAACCAAGTAGTCGATTTCCATCGTTTTCGCGCGCTGGGTCCAAATCCGATGTCCGTTTTGCCCAATTCCACTTCTAAAATCCGGTGGGGCATACAAATACACTCGTGATCCATTTTTCACGCTAAGTCCATCACTTGTGTCCAATTTGCGCATAAACACCTCCAACACTCAACATAAGCCTCCAGAAGCTGCTGATCCAACAGTAATCCTATCGCGGGGATTCGGGTCCTCACATCCTCCCCCACTTAAAAAAAGTTTCGTTCTCGAAACTAACACAATTCAAACAGGAGTCACAAATACCACGGGTAGGTATCCATCAACAACATCTCCAGCTCCCAAAACACCACTCACTCCTCAACAACCACAACAAACACAACCAGTACGGCATGGCCCAGTAGCGCAATCCTCTCATCTCACGAGCCAGAATTCGCAACGGGCGTCCCTCGTTTATCAAACACTCACAGATCTCAAATAGAGCGAGTAAATAACGGGCGAGGGATCCAAAAACACATCACTCCCGTGCTGAGACGTGGAAAAACCTCGGGGATTCCATCAAAGAAACTGGGGGGAAAAAAGGAACGAACAATCAGTGCAGCACGCACCAAAACCACTCCCTGACGCCAACTCAACCAGGGCGATCCGAAACACACCCACATGATCATCCAATAAGAAAAGGAGCCCTAAAAGGTGGGGTCCTCACTTGGTCACTCCTGAATCCTGACCATCCGAGTGGACTGCTCAGCCGCGGTCTACCATCAAAAGGGACCCCCAGGGACACAACCTCAAGCCCTGTTCACCTCAATGGTCCCACACAGCGCCAGCTGTGGAATCATCAAACTCAACCCCAAATAGCTCTCCTGCTCTAGGTATCTGCCACCACAGTGGCCCTGTCGGGGTGATACTGGATGTCCGACAATAACCCAACGATAACTCCACATCCACTATGGGAGGTATTACTATAACTCGCAAATCCACCTCCCACCGCTGACAAAGCTAAAAAAATCGGCGCTGGTATCAGTCTCATCATCCGTTCGCCAAGCCCTCCTAGCACTGCTCAGTCCAAGAATCTCCTCACCTCAATAATAAATGTTGACCTCGGCCAAATCACGAATAGCATCCATTTTGGCCAGGTTCCACCGCCGCTCCAACGGCTAGAATAAAGTGACCCAAGAAGGTATGCTCTCGAAGCTAAAACTTGCATCTCAACAACTTGGCATACAACTTCTTCCACGCAGACATGGTTGCACCATCCACCAGTGCTCCTCATATTCCAAGTCACTCAGGGAGTAAACCATAATATCCCTGGAGAATACCGCTACTAAATCCGTCCAAGTACAGCTGGAACACAATATTCCTCAAATCGTAAGGCGGCAGGTATTAATCAATCTAATTGGCCTCACTGTGAGCTCATAATGCCCCTACCGGGTCCTGAACGCCGTCTTGGCAAAATACGCAGCTGTATAATTCTAAATAGGTACATGCATCACAGACGAACAACTGCCGGAGTATGACTCCATCAAAAGGTCCTAAATAAAGCCCGGACCTGCCTGCACTCAAACCACAGTAAAACCTCACTGTCGTGCATCACTGACGTGGCATCATCACCGTGCATCAACGGCGTGGCACTGGGTCAAACAGACCCCTCGATCCATCAGATCCTGCAACTGCGCCATCAGCTCTCTCAGCTCTATTGGCGATATCCAATGAGGTGCTGTCGAGGTTGGTGCGGTTCCCAAAACCACGTCAATCTCAATCTCTATTTCCCTATCCGGCGGCATCAACATCAGCTCAGGGGGACTCACACCCGGGATCTCAAGGGCAACAGGGATACCCTTAGTCTCGGTGCCGCCGTAAGCACCTCTCACACTGTCACTGCAACCTGTGCGCTCTAACTGTCTCAACTAGCAAGCCTCCTCTTGTCTGCCTCGCAGAAGATCAAAGTCCTTTCTCTCCGCAATCAAACATCCTGTGGCACTGTGCCAACCAATCTCAAGCACAGGGTCAAACACCGAACTGCCACAATTACCAAATAGTCTGCCGGAAACTCGCGGTCTCAGCTACACTGGACATGATCCCCAAGCCTCCTCCACATGCACCACACCAATAGGAACCTGTACCTCTAGTGCACGTGGTAACGACTCTGCCTCTAGTCCATGCAGGAATGCAAAATGCTCTAACTCCGACTGCTATGATGAAATCATACCTGCGACAACTCGATACTCTGCCGTGGCGCCCTCCAACCGGGCGGCACAGACTCATCCGCTCAATGCAGGTGGTCGTCGCTCAGTCTGCCAGAACATATCTTGATTAACCACATAGGGAGCACGACCTCTGCCTCTGCCCACACTGGGGCGACGAATGCGGCCCTTAGCAGATAACATATCCATGCTACCACTGCTGCTGATACCAATGCTGAAGCTGCCATCGGGGTCCACCCGATCCCTGGCGTCTCAAAATCCACTTCCTAGGGGAAGGAAATCGGGAATGCCTCTGCCGGCCGATCTGTCCTCCAACACTCGGCGCCAAGCGCCTCTATCTAGACTTCGCCTCTGGCGGTAGATCCCTAGCCAAGGAACTGCAGAGCCACGCTCCATACGCAACGCCTACTCCATCAAGGCATCCTAAACCTGTAACGAATGGACCGAATAAATTGAAAAGTATCCTAGCGCAACTCACTCCCAGATACACAAATCTTATGCGCCTCGTCTTTCAAACATGGAACGCGCAGTTCAACAACTGCGTAAACTCTCGGCACAAGGAGGCTCTCAAATAGTCTCTTTCGAAGAGTCCTCCAAAAAATTTCGATAAAAATACGGGTGCGTTCCTCTCGAAGCGTAGATATCAATCGAGTCCTTAAACGCCTCATTCCGATGCTCGTAGACCGAGAAAATCCAACAATACTCCACCGCTGTCCCGTACCTCGCAGCAGCACAAAGGTTCACAGAAAAACCTCGGGAGCCATGCCAAAAACCCAAAATTAGGCGAAGTGATCAACACGGAAATCAAAGATAATGCGCTGCCACAAAAATCGGCTCAAAATTCCAACAGGGTAGTCTAGTGGGTCTCTCGGACTGAAAAGCAACGGTAGAAGCCCAAAATCAAAGAAGCGTCGAAGTGCGCCGCGCCGCAGAAAACGCCGATGCCACGGCCTCCAAAAATCCTGGGAATCCATCGAAGGGTGGAGAAGATAGTGGGGAAAAAGGCTCTGCTGTAGGAGGGCTCCCAGAAAATCCAAAATCCCGCACAAGGGGCACCCATAGCCTATTTATAGGCTGAAATCCAAAAGGAAAATGGCACTTTGGGGGACATTTTCCGGGCGCCCGAAACTTTCGGGCGCCAACAGTAGCGCCCGATCCAGCCGTCCATCCCGCGACCAGATGCGCCTGATTGCGCCACATCACCCCCCGAACAGGCAACAGCCGACTCCGCGACCCGCCATGCGCCGCGTGGCCCGCGCCCCCGCTGACGCGTGGCGCGCGCCCAGCGCCGCCCGGTCAACGCCTGCCTGCCGCGCCCACGTGCGCGCTGCCAGCGCCCCCCTGCCACTCACACTTCCTGAGGCCTGCCGCCCTGCTCCGTGGACCGCGCTTGCTGCGCCAGCCACTGCCCTGCTGCCACGCGTCCAATGCGAACCACTAGAAAAATGCCACGTGGCACACGCCCCCGCTACACCGTTCTCGCCCGCGCGCCTGCCCGCGCTCGCTCGCTGCCCGCGCCTGCTCCCGTGGGCCTGTCTCACTGCGCCGCGACCCCCGCTCCGCCACGTGTCGTACGGCACCAACAGGATGCCGCCACATGGCACACCGTCGGTCCACCGGTCCACCGTGCACCCAAAAACACAAGAAAACTTCCGGGTGTCCATTTTCGGGCGTCCTGACTCAGAAAAATACAACCAAGTAGTCGATTTCCATCGTTTTCGCACGCTGGGTCCAAATCCGATGTTCGTTTTGCCCAATTCCACTTCTAAAATTCGGTGGGGCATCCAAATACACTCGTGATCCATTTTTCACGCTAAGTCCATCACTTGTGTCCAATTTGCGCATAAACACCTCCAACACTCAACATAAGCCTCCAGAAGCTGCTGATCCAACAGTAATCCTATCGCGGGGATTCGGATCCTCACACCTAAAGCGCGCGTCAATCCAAGATCCAAAAAGGCTGAAACTGAACGGGGACAATCCTTGGATTCCAACGATTCCAACGGACCCAGAAACACCCAAAAGCACCTCCTGGGTACAAAGATATAGTCCAACATTACAATCAACACAAAATTCCCAAGTGTACATTCTGCTAAAAATTCAGTCCCAAAGAAGCTTAATTATCACCTGCGAGATAAATTCCAAAAATTCCAATAAAAATGCGACGGCGATCCTCGTGAAGAGTAGATGTCAATTTAATCCTCACACGTCGAAATCCAATGCTCGAGTGCAGAGATAAAAATCCAACAATGCGCTGCTGTCTAGGAAAACTACCAGCCAAAACAGGGGCTTAAAGATGTACCAGGAACCCCTAAAAAAGCTCAAATATGGGAGGAGTAGAAAATACGAAAATCGTAGATTTACCTCTCGTGAATCCGTCGCCGTGAAAATCATCCAAAAATTCTGTCGGAGTAGCTCTGTGGACCTCGTGGACTGAAACACAATGGAAATGGGCCACCGACGAAAGAACGTCGCACTGCGCTAACTCACCGAAGACGTCGATGCCGCGGCCTCCAAAAAATCCGAGCCTCCTTCACAAGATGCAGAACAAGGTGAAGATCAAACTCACTTAAGGGTTCAGAGGCAAAAGAGCTCGGGAAAAGAGTCCAAGAGCCCAAGAACCCAGCCTATTTATAGGCCCCCACCAAAAGAAACCAAAAACCATGCTATTGGGCTTTTGGGCCCTGATTTCGGGCGCCCGAAAGAGATTCGCGTCCTCACGCCGGATCCTGTCAGCGCCCGAATCTACCTGGGCGCACCACGTGTCCCGAACACGGGACAGCGGGCGCCCGACCATTCGGGCGCTGCCACGTGGCACAACAGGGAGCAGCGGAGCGGGTGGCGCCCACCAATCGCCGGGCGCCACGTGGCGCCCCGCGTACGGCGGCCACCTGCCCCGACCTGCTCCGACCTGCCCCGCCTGCTCCGCCTGATGTATGGACCGCGTGTTCCAGAGCCGGCCACTCACAGGCCGCCACGTGGCCCGCCCCGGTCCATGCACAAACCTGCTCGACGCCGTGGACCGCGCCGCGTGAGCCCGCGAATCTGAAGCTGCCACGTGTCCCCCGCGCCCAGTCCATGCACCAGTGCCTTCTCTGTGGACCGCGTGCGCCAGCCAATCAGTGGCCGCCACGTGGCATCCAGCCTGTCCACAGCTTCCCCCATGCACCAGAATGCGCAGAAAACTTCCGGGAGTTCGTTTTGGGGCATCCGGACTCCGAAAAAGGCAAGTAAATAGCCGATTTTCGACGTTTTTCCGCGCTGAATCCAAATATGGCCTCGGATTAGCATGTAACCCTTTCTAAATTCTGACAAAAACAGCTGGAAGGCAGGCTCAATCCAGAGGCCTCATATAGTCCGTCCAACGCGTCCATTTGACGCGTTGCGAGTCCGACACACCAATAATAGGTGTTCCACATTGTGGGTCATGGGGAAAGCTACACGGGAATCGGGGCTACTACAAGGCGCCGTTACTTGAGGAGTCGAGGTGGTTAGACCTGGAGGTTGTGTCCTCTGGGACTTCTACGAGACTGATGTCTATGGTCTTGCAGCCCATTCTGTTGGTCAGGATTCAAGAGAGATAGAGGAGGACCCCCATTTGATGAGGATTCGAGATCATATTCAGAGTGGTTGGGCTTGGGGCTTTTCGTTGATACGTTGGGAGTAATGCGGGACAGGACCGAGCGTGTGAGCTAGTGGATTTCAAGATTAGAAAGGAGATTTTGAGAAAGGCCCATTATACACCTTATACCATTCACCTTGGTGGGACTGAGATGTAAAAGGACCTCAAGGCACACTTCTGGTGGAATGGAGTAAAGAGGGTCATTGGGAGATAGTTGGCTCAGTGTTTAACTTGTCAGGAAGTGAAGCCAGAGCACACAGAGTTCCTGCTGGCAATTTACAGAGTCTCCCAATCCCTGAGTGGAAGTGGGATCACATCACGATAGATTTTGTCGTGGGGTTACCGAGAGCTAGAGCGGATCGGATGCAGTTTAGGTGATACTGGATAGAATGGCCAAGTCTGCCCACTTCCTTCCGGTTCAGGTGACTTGGCCGCTAGAGCGACTCCCGCAGCTATATTTGGATGAGGCGGTGAGGTTAATGAAGTGCCCGCCTCGATAGTTTCAGATCGGGACTCGAGATTCGTCTCGCATTTTCGGAGGAGTTTATAGATGGCCTTAGGGACCCAGCTCCGTTTCAGTATAATTTTCCACCCACATATCGATGGACAGTTAAAGCGAACCATTCATATATTAGAGGATATGCTCAGAGCTTGTGTTCTAGATTTTGGAGAAGGGTGGTATCGACACCTAAGATTAGTTGAGTTTGCATACAACAATAGCTATCAAGCGAGTATTCGGATGGCTCCGTTTGAGGCATTGTATGGACACAAGTGTCGATCACCAAGTGACGTGGGCGAGAGAAGGACTTTGGGACCTAATATCCTGCAGAAGGCAGAGAAAAAGGTCAAGGTTATATGACGATATCTTGAGAACGCTTAGAGTTGACAAAGAAACTATGAAAATACCAGGCCACGAGACTAGGAGTTTCAGGTTGGAGACCATGCATTTTTGAAAGTCTCACCGTCTAAGGGTATCCGGAGATTTGGAGTGTCTTCCACATCTCGGCATTGAGGAAGTATGTTTTCGCCCCCACACATGTGATCGACTTCACCCCGCTAGAGTTAGGCGAGGACTTGAGGTACGAGGAGCGTTCGGTGCGGATTCTTGCTCGTGAGATGAAAGAATTGCGCAGGCGGGTGATACTGTATTCAAAGCTATTGCGGATGTAGTGTTCTGGTATTTCGGGGCCTTGTGGACATGCGCAGTTAGTTGATCGACACATCTGGAGATGGTCGAGTCGAGCAGAAATCGTTTCACGCAAAAACGGGCATTGGGGCGAATTCATGGAAATTGTTGTTTTTGTGAATTTTGGGCGCCCAAATCATGGTTCTGGGCGCCCGAAACTTAAAATCGGGTGAGCCGAAATCGGCTTATGGAGCCGAGCTGATGAGCCGAGTGAGCCAATTCGGGCCCCTGGTTCCCCGGGCGCCCAAATCCCAATTAGGACGCCAGAAAATATCTTGATAGTACTGGATCCAGATTAGTTTTGCCATTGATCCGCAGGTCTGTTTTACCAGAAACTATTTTTTCCTATAAGAGGAGTCAGAGGGGGATTTTTTTGGGGCCTTTCTCTCTTTGTTTGGAACCCTTTTCCCTCACCTACTGTCACGCCCCGGGGTCGAAACTGCGACCCGGGCTCGCTAACAGATCCGCCATCTGTACGGAAACTGCCGTACAGACGAAGCGTCTAGCCTGCAAAAGACAAAACTACAGCTACACGGATATCAGAGCGAATAAAAAGCTGTACTATAAAATTTCTCAACTACAAAGTTGCTACAACACATAGCCTATCTCCCAAAATCAGATGATACAAAAAGAAGTGCACCTATACAACATCTACAAATCCAAATGGGAGATAGCTAAACAGGAAACATAACCAACTCCCACAATCCGGGATGGTACATCTACCTCTCTCTAAAGTAACAATGCTGGTAGGGAACTATCACGCGACTCCCTGTCCTCAGTCCGTCCAGTCAAGCACAGCAGGAACGGAAGAAAGCCTCAGCAACCTGTCACCGATAGAGGGTGTGAGAACTACATCCTACAGTAGTTCTCAGTGGGTACCGTCTCCAAGAACCACGGTCTGCCCACTAAGTCTACCAGAGGCATAAGATAGAGAAAAGACTGATGATAAATATAATAAGCTGGAAAAGAATCTACAGCTATCATGTCTCTAACTACTATGCTCAATAAGAAGAGACTATGGATGATGGTATGCAGTCACTCACTGCGGACAATATGTCGCAAGTACTAAGCCCAAGACGCTCCACTACGACACATGCTACACCATCACTCTCTCAGAGTATCTCAAATCTCAGCGACTGCCCCACAGGGTCCAGTCGAGTCAAGCCTGCGCCCCCTGGTGTATCAACCAGGGTGTCCCAACGGACAAACTCGATATCTCACACAGTGACCCCATGGTAGCACGGCCAGGGGTATCAAGCGACCACTAGTATATGAACTAGGCGCATCATCGCAGCCTCGTCAGACTCGGTATCATCATCGCAGCCTCATCAGGCTCGGAATCATCAACGCACCCGGGGCGTGGTTCGAGGGGTGCGACCCCACCGAACTCAAGTATCTCATCAGTATCACTGTCTCACAAGTGGCTCCTGCAGGCTGTGGTCCTCGATCAAACAGATCGGTATCTCGATGCTCAAAGCACAAACTCAGTCGGAGAACCCTCCACGACTCAATCTCACAACACAGACCCACTCAACGAAGGTACTACACAGCTGGGACCACCGTCTCTCCCACGGCTCCCACAACACAACTCCACTGAACTCAACACTCAACTCACGGCCGGAGCTACTCCACGGCCAGATCTACGAAGGGTCCGAAACCCAGGGAGACTAACATCTACGTCCCCAAGAGAGAAAGCAGCCCTTAGAACCCAGATCACTCGAATCCGCTCGGGTGGATAAGTTTATAAGAAACCATGTCATTTATTTCAGAAAATCATTCGATCTGAGAGAAAGCCATCTTTATAATGATTTTTAGTCTTTTTTAGGAAAACCCTTTGAAATCAAGTTTTATGCCCAAGCCTCGAAGAGCTGATGCCTTCGTCCCAACGGACGAGAACAGACTCAGACAACCTTGCGAGGCTTGGAAGAAACATTGGCTGACTAAAATCATGTATTTATCCAAAAAGGTTCTGGGTTCAAGGTCCTGCTAACACACGTGCACCACGATCCCAACCTGGTGGTGACGAGAAGAACAGCGGAAAGGAAAACCCCCGGGACCACCGTTTATCTGAAACGGCTCCCCAAAATGCTAACACTGGCCTAACCCAGCCACCAGACCCCACTCGGCCCCCCCCGGGCCCGAGTGCAACACCCGTCCCACAACACTCTGACCACTCGGCCCACTACCCGGGCGAGGAAACTCTAAGTCCCGAAGGATATGAAAAGTGCGGGATGTCTAAAGCATAAAGGAACCTAGCCCAAATTAAGGTTCACAAAATGGTCTGGTCAAACTCATGCACATATGACGGGGGTGCTAGTTAAGTTCCAAGAAAACACTTAAACTAGCATGCATTCCTATCACAATAGAATTAGAAGATAGTCCGTAGACTTGGAGAGAAAACCAACCCACCTCAGAAAGCCACCAATTGCTCGTCGACACTTGCAATTGGCACAGCGGGCTTACCTGGCCTCCAAGGGGTCCGCACGCAACACGAAGCCCGATGCCAGAATCCGCAGGCGAATCGGAGCACGCGGCGACCAACCACACGACCGCGCGCTCCGCGGAAGCTAAAACCGCACCGCACGCTGCCAGAAGCGAAGAAATCGCAAAATCAATCCACACAGTCAAAACCGAGCATCCGACGGCGAAAAACAGCTTCCGTCGGCGAAAACAGCCTCCGTCAGCGAAAACCAGCGCCCGACGGCGAAAAACAGCACGCGGCGGCGAAAACAGCTCCGTCGGCGAAAAACTGCGCCCGACGGCGAAAAACAGCACGCGGCGGCGAAAAACAGCTCCGTCGGCGAAAAACAGCGCCCGACGGCGAAAAACAGGCAAAAATCTGCTCAAAACCGGCGTGCGAAAACAGCTTGCGAAAAACTGCTCCGTCGGCGAAAAACTGCGCCCGACGGCGAAAACAGCTCAAAAAAACAGCTTGCGAAAATCCTGCGAAGACCGCTCGCGAAAAACTGCTCGAAGGCCGCTCGCAAAACTGCACAAAATCTGCTCGCGAAAACAGCCGGCGAAAACCCGCGAAAAACTGCTCGCGAAAAACTGCTCGAAAGCCGCTCGAAAAACTGCACAAATCTGCTTGCGAAATCAGCCGGCGAAAACCCGCGAAAACCAGCGGCCGACGGTGGGAAACAACGGCTGACGGCGAAAAACGGCGCCGGCACGCCAACCGAGGCGCCACCGCTGTCCCGGGAGCACGCCGAGCGGCGAAAATCCAGCCGCGCGACGAGGGAGGCCCGCCGCACGGCGCCCAACCAAGCAACGCCGCGCAGCGACCTGCTGCGCGGTGCCGGAGCGCACCGCGCAGCGCCCAGCGGCGCTGCGCGCGGGCCCGCGCGCAGCCCACTGCGCTGCGCGCGGCCGCGCGCCTGCGCAGGCCCGCGCGAGGCCCGCGCGGCCCGCGCAGGACCGCGCGCGGCCCTGCCGCGCGCCCCTGCGCGCGGCCCTGCCGCGCGCGCCTGCGCGCGGCCAGGAAGTGCCGCGCGCACGCGCGCGGCCCTGCCGCGCGCCCCTGCGCGCGGCCAGGAGGTGCCGCGCGCACCTGCGCGCGGCCCTGCCGCGCCCCCCTGCGCGCGGCCCTGCCGCGCGCGCCTGCGCGCGGCCAGGAGGTGCCGCGCCCCCCTGCGCGCGGCCCTGCCGCGCGCGCCCTGCCGCGCGCGCCTGCGCGCGGCCAGGAGGTGCCGCGCGCCCCTGCGCGCGGCCCTGCCGCGCGCGCCTGCGCGCGGCCAGGAGGTGCCGCGCGCACCTGCGCGCGGCCCTGCCGCGCGCGCCCGCGCGCGGCCAGGCAGCGCCGCGTGCCGCCCTTTGCTGCACGCGGCGCCGCGCCCAGCGGCACTGCCGCCGCAGGGTGCTGCCAAAAGCAGCACCCTGGCGCCGCGCGTGCGCCGTTGCGCGCGCGCGCAACCGCCGGCGACGAAAAAATCCTAAAGAATTATAAAAATCCTCCATAAATCCAACAAATCCCAAAAACCATCTTTTTAAGCTTTTAAAAACCAATTAAGAAATCCCCAAAGCTCAAAACTCCAAGAAACCTAAAAAATCAGAAAAACAGAATTTTGCTTACCTTGACGATGCTCGCCGCACGCCCACGAGCTCCACGCGGCCTCCAATGGCGAGTCCAAAAATCCAAGATCGGCTCAAAACTCCTTTTCCTTCATCTTCTTCCTTTTTCTTCTCTTTTCTTTTCCTTTCTTTCTTTCTCTCTTTCTTTCTTTCTTTTTCCTGCTGCAGAGGGTGGGTGGCTGGTGCTTTTATAAAGCAAAAGCTTTATTAATTAAATCCATTAATTAATTAACTCCAAAAACTCCAACTCCAACTCACTTTTTGCCTTCGGGCTCTCCGCCGCTGCCCGGAACCTCCCGAACTCCGCTGTAAATCGAAAATACACGCGCTCACAGCTTTTTCTCTTCAAAAAGCTCATCCGTTGAGGCGGGGTGCTCAAATCAATTACCGGCTCCAAAATTGCCAGTTCCGACTCACTTTTTGCCTCCGGGTCCTCCGCGTCAGTCCGGAACCTCCCGAACCTCGCTGTAAATCAAAAGTACACGTGTCCACAGCTTTTTCTCCTCAAAAAGCTTATCCGTTGAGTCGGGGTGCTCAAATCAAATACCGGCTCCAAAACTGCCAGTTCCGACTCACTTTTTGCCTCCGGGTCCTCCGCGTCAGTCCGGAACCTCCCGAACCTCGCTGTAAATCAAAAGTACACGTGTCCACAGCTTTTTCTCCTCAAAAAGCTTATCCGTTGAGTCGGGGTGCTCAAATCAAATACCGGCTCCAAAACTGCCAGTTCCGACTCACTTTTTACCTCCGGGTCCTACGCGTCAGTCCGGAACCTCCCGAACCTCGCTGTAATCTGAAAGTACACCTGTTCCACGCATTCCTGACTTTCCGGCACTCCACGGTGAAGTCTGAAATTCCCAATCTCATCCTCAATCGGCCTACAAAGCCTGGAAAAACCCCGATTCGAGCTGGAGCTTCCGCGTTGATCCGAATCAACCCGGCATCAACTGTAAACTCAAATGCACATGCTCAAGGCATCTCTCTGCTCCAAGCCATCTGTGTGGTCGGCGCGCTATCCAAAGCCCCGGTACTCTACACCTACCCCCTCAAAGCTTCCCTTGAGCCTTTGGAGGAGAAGCAGTAGCAGCTCGACTTCATACCCTCGACCTATTTGAGCACCTTAGGCAACCGATCATGCATCTGAAGCTTCGTCTTGAGGGAGCGGATCACATGAGGACTGTGCGAGTGGACGACTTGAGTGATTGGGTTGGATTTAGGATTTATTGGACGATCGAGGTAGGTGTGCTTGTTTTGTGGTTTTGGAGTTTTGGCTGAGGACTTTTCCTCTTCTTTTCTTCTCTGGAGTGGGTTTTGGTGGCTGCAGATGGCAGCTTGTGTTGATGTGAGTTTAGACAGTGAGCTGGTTTCGGCTGAGGCTTAGTGATTGTGTGGTTTCGGCAGAGAGTGGAGGCTTTGGTGTTAGACTGTGCGAGGATCCCCTGGCAGAGGGTTGTGCCGCGCCGCGCACTTCGGTTTCTTCCCTGGTTAGAGTTGCCAGGTGGGTTGGAATTCTTCCAAAATCAATGGACTCCTCTTTATGTCTATTGTTTAGGAACCTTGCATTTTTATCTAGCTGTTGGTATATCTGATGAGCTTGTTGGTTGTTTGGAAACTTGTGAAAGCAGGACCTTGAACCCATGATGTTTTGGATACACTATTTTGATTTAAAAGACACTTGAAAAATGCTTATTTCAAATTGATTTCTTAAATCTAAATTTTGTAAAAGAGGGTCTTCTCAAATATGCATTTCTAAAAAATGGTTTTCCTAATTCCGCCATTTTTTTGACTTCATATATTCTTTCTCACCCGAGAGAGGGTTTGAGTGATATAGGTTCTAAGGGTTGCTTTTATACTCGTGCTGAGGAGCCGAGCCGTGTTTTCCTTTCGTTCGGCTGTTGTATGTATCTTTGTTAGCCGAACCCGAGTGGTTATCTTCGATTGTTTTTACTCTTCTATGAGGGAACCGATTCCTTCGAATATGGAGTGGTCGAGTGTGAGGTTTTCCCGGCTGTTAGGCCGAGGGTAGGAGCCGATTCCTTTATGCATTGTGAGTTGTATTTGAGCCGATTCCTTTATGCACTGTGAGCTTGTATTTGAGCTGATTGTGGATCTGGTTGATCCTGAGTTTTGGACTATAGCCTGCATGAGCCGTATTGTGCTCGACTGTGATGCGCTAATTTCCTCGGTGGGGTCGCTCCTCTCGAGTGCCACTCCGGAGTTGGGCCTTTTACTTTGTTCTCGCGCGATGTCGATGTAGTCCTTATGGGATGCCCTACGTAAATCCTGCCCGGTGTGGATGGTGGTAGTATGTCACGCCCCGGGGTCGAACTGCGACCTGGGCACGCCAACAGATCCGCCACCCATACGAAAAATCGCGCATAGGCGAAGCGTCTAACCTGCAAAAGATAGTACTATAGCTATGCATGTTTAATTGTGCAATATCTAGCATCGAGATGGAAGCTTGAGGAATGGCCTAGATCAAGTAGATTGACATACTATAGTAGTGATCTTTTAGCATGCCATGTTGCACATAGTCTTTTATGATATGATTACTCGATGGGGGAGGATGCTTTGCGGGTATCATTCTGATGATTTATGATGGACCATGGATTATGGACGGGTGTAGCGGATTAGTAGATTTGGCATGTGGTGCTACGACTTGTTATATTACCTTTTATCTTTCTTGAGGACAAATGCATGGTTGGAATCTGACTTAGGAGAAACCATGTTTGTTCTTTCTCCTTTCTTTCTAGATTCTAGATTCATGTTGCTCGGGTTCGAGCATGGGTTTGGGATAGTGTAGTCGGGACTTCGAGTCTGGGACATGTTGGATTTAATTGGGGATGGCAGGATAGTGCGGCAACCGCGGATATTGGGCGGTTGGCCGAGTGTCGGTTGTATTTGATTGTGGATGGCAGGTTAGTGCGGCAACCGCGGATATTGGGCGGTTGACCGGAGGTCGGTTATAGGTTTATGGATTGTGGGACATTACGGCAACCGCGGATACTAGGCGGTTAACCGGATATTTACTTATTCATCATCAAGAGACATATCAAGAGTAGATTTAACAGAAGACAAATGAGAAGCTTCATCTACTTTAACATTAATTGATTCAATCATCGTCTTCGATTCAAGATTGTATACTCGATATGCTCTACTGTTTGTAGAATAACCCATAAAAATTCCTTCATCACTTCGAGAGTCGAATTTTCCAAGATTTTCTCGATCGCGTAAAATGTAACAGCGACTCCCGAAGATACAAAAATAATTGATATTAGGTTTTCTACTAAACCTCATATGGGGTATTCAAAGTACCCGGGCGCAAATAGATGCGATTGATCACATAGACCGCGGTGTTAATTGCTTCAGTCCAAAAATATAAAGGGAGTTTCCGGCTATGAAGCATAACACGCGCCATCTCTTGAACAACTCTATTTTTGCGCTCGACTACACCGTTTTGCTGCGGTGTATAAGGTGCAGAGAATTCATGTTTTATGCCATTTGAAGTGCAAAAATCAATGAATTTTGAATTGATGAATTCTCCACCTCTATCACTGCGAACACGGACAATCTTTTCACTTTTCTCAATCATAATACGATGACAAATATCATGAAAAGAGTCAAAAGTATCCGCTTTCTCCTTCAAAAATTCTACCCAAGAATATATAGAGAAATCATTAACCACAAGAAAAATATACCATTTTCCACCCAAACTAGGTTGACAAGTTGGCCCCATTAAATCCATTTGCAAGAATTCTAATGGGCGTTTAGTTCCTACATGGTTCAAATTCTTGTGAATGGATCTAGTTTGTTTTCCCTTTTGGCAACCACCACACACAAGGTTTTCCTTGAAATTCAGTTTAGGAACACCTCTAACTATGTCTTTGTTAGATATTCTAATAGTTCCTTAAAGTTAATGTGACCGAGTCTTTCATGCGAAAGAGTCTCATTATCAAGTGACACTAGGTTACAATTTTGACTTATTTTACCAGGAACTACATAGCAATTGTTCTGTGACCTAACCCCTTTCAAAATGAATGAATGGTTTTCATCAGTTACAAGACATTCTACAGAAGAAAAATTAACTGAAAAACCATCATCACACAGTTGGCTAATGCTTATGAGGTTAGTCTTAAGGCCTTCAACAAACAAAACATTGTTCAATGCCGGGCCATCGGGAATAGCAATTGTTCCTTTGCCAACAATTTTTGAAGATCGTCCATCTCCAAAAACTACATGTCCTCCGGAGCTTTTCTCAAGGGCTTGAAAAACATTTTTATCTCCGGTCATGTGGCGTGAGCAACCACTATCCAGATACCAAGACGAATTGTCATACGCATAAAGTGATGTAAGAATGACAAGACAAGGGAAGAATTCACCTTTGCGCACCCAAACCTTACGAGTTTTGAGGTACGTCGGCAATGATCGTGACATTGAACTCCTTGGTGAATGCGTCTTGTTCGGTTGATAACTTTTCTTTGGAATCCATGATGACGTCGTCTTGTGGGGTGTACTACCATTGTTCTTGACCTTTGGTTGATTCCTTCTTGAATTCCGGTCTTTGTTCTTGATGGTAGTTGTTGCAAGAAGCGCTTGATTGGATCGCTTGGCTCCATTCTTGCAATTTCGTCTAATGTGCTCTGCAAAACCACAACGAAAACATACCTTGGAAGGGTTTGATCCTGACGGAATTGAGGTAGACTTGTTAACGTTGGATGCGATGATTTTCGTCGTCGGAGGAGAAACCGACTGGGGCACGAAAACCGTTCCACTCGAACTCGGATCCTCACCGGTTCGAACATATCCAAGACCCAAATGGTTCGTTTGACCGAGACCAAGCAATTTATCCAACTTGCTCCTTCCTGAAGAGAATCGCTTCAAATCTTCCTTAAGTTGGAGTATGGTCTTCGTCATCTCTAATTTTTCTTGTTGAGCCTCGGAGTAGAGCTTTGAGAAGTGCTTTACATTATCCACCAATTTGATGTGCTCCTTCTCGAAATGCTCGTTCTTCTCTCGAAGGGAAACATTTATTTTGACCAAGTTATCCTTTTCCTCTTCAAGAGCGTTTGAGAGAGAAGTTGTCTCTTTAGATTGTTCTTCAAGATCCCGCAATCTTCTTCTCAAACTTTTGTTTTGCTTTGCCAATTTCTTTGAATCCTTCAATAATTTATGGTAGGTAAAAGCAAACTCTTCACCTTCATAATCACTCGGTTCATCATCCGTTGCATTCTTTTCACTCAAGGAGGAGTTGGATAATGAACCAGAGGAAGTCGCTGAAAAGCACATGTAAGGTGAAGTTGTGGACGCGTGGAATGTTGTGGCGTTGTTATCCTCATCACTGGAAGATGACTCATTGGAAGTGGAAGTGTCATCCCATGTGACAGCTTGCATAGCCTTCTTCTTTGACGGATTCTTGTTGGGACACTCCGTTGAGATATGGCCATAACCTCAGCATTTGAAGCACTGAATTTGTCCCTCAGAGTTCTTCTTGTCCTTTGAAGAACCCTCTTGCTTTCTTGACTTAAAGCTTGAAGATCCCTTGCCTCTCTTGGACTTAACGAAGGATGAGGATTTACTTGAATTTCCCCTTCGAAAGCTTCAGCGAAATTTCCTCGTCAAGAGTGCAAGTTGTTTCTCGAAATCCTCCATTGAAAAATTCTCATCAACGTCTGAGGAGGATGAATCCGCGTCTTCTTCTTTTGCTGATTTCAATGCAAAACCTGAAGACTTAGAAGAAGAGGAAGGCTTTCCAGAAGAATAGTTAGTAGGAAAAGTCATTTCATAAGTTTGAAGTGCACCAACTAATTCTTCTACCTTGATTTCGTCCGGGTGTTTTACTGTTTCAATGGCTTCGACCTTAGGGCGAAATCTTTCAGGAAGAGTTCTCAAAATGTTTCTTACAACTTTAGATTCTGGAATTTTCTCTCCCAAGTTAGCACATGTATTAACGATATCTGGCAATCGTGTGTAATAATCTGTGAACGATTCATTTTCGGTCATAAAAATAGAGTCAAATTTGCTCGTAAGCATTTGCAGTTTTTGAATCTTCACTAAACTTGTTCCCTCATGTGTAACTTGTAGAGTATCCCAGATTTCTTTCGCAGTCTCACATGCCGAGACGCGAGAGAATTCGGTTTGTGACAAGGCATTAAATAAGGCGTTAATTCCCTTGCCGTTGTAAGAAGAAGCATCAATTTCTTCCTTAGTCCATTTCGACCTAGGTTTGATAGTGACAACATCGACAATAATCTCAGTAGGATTTGTCCATCCAAACTCAATTGATTGCCAAACCCGTTCATCGATGGAAATCAAGAACGCTCTCGTGCGTACTTTCCAACATGCATAATTTGTTCCATCGAAGAACGGTGGTCTATTGATGTTTCCACCTTCAACCATTGTTTACAACCCTATTCCCTCTCTGATACCACTTGTGGGTTATGAGTAATATGGATCTGAATAGGGGAAAAACCACCTAGAGGGGGGGTGAATAGGTGAAAATAATAAACACACCAAATCGTTGCGTAAAAAATAACCCAATGCGGAAAATAAATAAGATACGCAAGATTTACGTGGAAAACTCCGTCACAGGAGTAAAAAACCACGGGACCGATAACACGACGAAATCCACTAAGATTAAACTCGTACAAGGTGATTTACCGTAACCCTACGACTCAACCTTTTCCATACGCTCCTAGTTGATCTTCTCCGCTCGCTCCGAACGCTCCTCGAATCCACGATTTGCGTCCCAACGCCGAATCCACGACGTTCAACGTCGAATCCACGACGTCCAACCGAAACCACGGTCTTCACCAATGCGGCACGTCTCGATCACACGAACGCGCCTCGCTCCGAATCCACGAGAGCGGTAGCACCTTGAATTCACAAGGCCACGCGACTCCTCGCGCCGATTTTTGGTAAAATCGTTGTTTTGTTTGGTGATGATAATCTGCCGAATACTTAGATCAAAGATAGATAAGGAAATACCATCTAAGTATTCATCAATTTGATTCTACAAGAAATAGGAGTTTGGAAACCCTAGAATCAAATTGATCAATATAGATTAAGAAACGTGAATTTAATCGTGTTTTCCTTTCTTCTCTATATTTATGGATTTTTCTATATTTTTCTGGTTATCTCGATTTTTCGATTATATCCATTACCCTAAAAGATGAAATTAGGGTTTATTTATAGGTTAGAAACTTTTGGAAAGAGATAAGCATCAAAAACTGACTTAACAGAATTTTTCCCGCACGGCGGTCCGGACTGGAATTTCCTGATCCGGACTGTCATCTTTTTCCAACAATTTTTCTGAAAAAAACACGGGGTCTGGACTGGAATTTCCTAATCCAGACTGTTCATGCGATTTCAGTAAACACATAGTTCGGGGTCCGGACTGAACAGGGGATAGTCCGGACTGGAATTCCGCATGAACTAAACTATGTTCGGGGTCCGGACTAGAATGGTCTGATCCGGATCCTGAACATCCAACTTGTCCAGTTTTTGATTTTTATGCACTAAAAACTTATCCAAGTGTTTCTAAACTACACAAATGTATTCGGATCACCAAAAATATTTAGTTAAACGTACCTGATTATTCCGAATCCATTCTTCTTGAGATTGATGTAATTGATCCACAATTCTTCATCTTCAATCTCCAAGACTTTTACCACTTCACGAAATACGCCAATACAAAATCCTTAACAATCTCCTCCTTTGGCGGTTTCGTGACAAAACAAAAATCCACTTAAAAAAAATTTAAAAAGGATATTTTTGTTGCTATCACCATGCAACAAAAATTTACAAGAAGATCCAAATAAAAAAGAGTACATGAGATAAACTCCTAAAACAGACTCTAGACTTAGACGTTTGTACTCTTTGCAAAAGAAATAATTCTTGACAAAAGTAATCGTTAGATACCACAAGAATTCAAATATTCAATAAACAATCAGAGAGATAGAGTTTATAATCACCATGACATTAATTATCAGATATGTATTAAAATTTAGCAAACAAAGATTCACATATCCCTAATCATTAAAATCCAAATGTCATGTCGTAACAATTAACAAGTTAACAAATATGTCAGTTATCAAGCAACTTGTTAGTAATATTACATGCCCAAATAGTTAGTCAAATAGTTAGTAGTGGCATGCATTCAATCCAACTTACCTTCAACTTACCTTCAAAGTTTCAATGTTCATCAAGTTTCTCCAAACTTTCAAGTTCAATGTCTACTATGTCTCTCCCACTTTTTGTCACAAAAATTAGCCAAAGCTAAAAAAGGGTAAAGCGAAGTTCTTAAAGATGAAGAAAAGACCTGCAAAAGAAGACATTAGAATAACAACAAAAAAAAAAAAAATAAAGTCAATCGGAGTCATTGTCGTCAGTGCTGCTACAACCCAGTTTGTTGCAAATCTTTTTCACCAATTTGGCAAGAGATTTGTATTTCCTTTTCAAGTCACCTTGGGCGTCAGAAATATGATCCATATCTATAGAGATCTTAGTGATTTCGTTTGACATGCGCTTTTGTTTCGACGAAAGACGTTGTTGTTCGCGGTAAATTGATTTTACAGAGGCGTCATCCTCTGAAGTAGAAGCTGCTGCTTTTGCTGTTGCTGCTGCTGTTGTTGCTGCTTGTGCTGCTGGTGCTGAAACTGATGACCTCTTGCTTCGAGGAGGGGTTGGGCTCTCATCTGGTTTACTTGAGAGTGACTTCACAATGTTAGTATCATTGATCGTTCCCAGACTATGCATGTAAGTTGATGAACGAATGTCGACATCAAACTTTCTCAAAATCTGCATTATAATCAATGGGAATGGAAGTCGCTCGGTAGGGTGTCCAAGGAGATATAGAAATAACATTCTGTCCCAACGGAGAACCTTAGTTTGCATATTTGGCAGAATGTTATAGGAAACAATAAAGTTCAAGAATCTGTACTCCGGTCGAAGTTCTTTTGATAGAACGGAGTTTCCCGCCGACCGAGTATCCGGTAAGCAAATTTCATCAACAACCGTTCTCCATGATTGATTAGTCATGGCTTGACCTTTCAAATAATGAATCCCTTCAACTTGGGCATTCATTCCCAGCACTTCACCAATTAATTGAGGCGTGATCTTGAGCTTGACATTCCGGACCATTGTGACAAATTCTTTGGGTCCGTCCTCATGATCTTGAAGCTGCGTAGCACACAAGTAAAAAGTCCTAACAAGATGAAGACAATATACTGAAGTTTCAGAAAATTTACAGATTTGTGCAAGTCCGGCTTGATCAAACAGGGTTCCAAACGCTGCAGAGCGTTCCCTGAGAGCTGCGACATTTACATGTCTCTCACCAATACATTCTTGTTTCTCAAAATCTTTCATCCTTTCTGTGCTAATGTGAACAAAAGCCTGTGGAGGTGGCTCACTTGCAAGTGGCTCTTCGATCTCAATTCCACGAGATCTACCCTTCTTCCTAGCAACACTCTTCCTTTTCATGGACATGGATGTCGGTTGCATGGGAGCTTTCCCTTTCTCGGCAGCAGTAGGCGGAGTCTTCGCCTTTGTTGAAGCAGGGGCTTTCCCCTTCGATGCTACTGCAGCCAATGCTGCTGTTTCTTCAAGAACTTTGTCCCAGTCCTCCGATTCATTCTCCGATTCATCCACCGAAATATACTCCCCTTCCTCTTGTGTTTTCCTTGTCCTTTTGAGCTTGTTCGTTGCTCGTGTGCCAACAATTGCGACAACAAGCACAATTACCCAACCAAACACCATCTTGGTTGAGAGTTTTAAAAAGAAGTCACCTGTGAGCAAGAACTCAACAATATGGAAAAATTGTTTAATTTCAAAAATTTGAAAAATCTTACCTAAACAATCCTTGTCATGTATAGAGTCTAGGAATCAAGTTAGTTTTGCAAAAAGAATTTTAAAAATAGATCAATCACATGATTTTCAAAAATTCCCGAATTTTGTCCTAAAACCAAATTTTTAGAAATCGAAGCTTAAAAATTCGTTAATCAAATGAATACAAGGCATAGAAACAAAACTAATGTATCCAGAGTTCTTATTTCAAAAGAAATTTGTCCAAAAACCGTTTAAAAATTAATTCATAGCATGAAATCCACTCACGTTTTGAAGAACAATAGCAAAACTGTGAAAAACAGAGGTTTTGATCAAAAGAACTTACTTGAATCGGGAGAAAACAGATTGCAAAAGATCCAAACCTTCTTGATTCTAGAGAGAGAAACTCTAGGAAGCTAGAAACAACAGTTTAGAAGAGAATAGAAATCAAAAGACCCTTTGTTTTTATTAAAACCTAGCCGCGGTCCGGATTGGGTTGGAGTTCAGTCCGGATCGGCTTCGCGCAGGAAATTGCATCGTTCGGGATCCAGACTGAGTCCATCCAGTCCGGACTGCCTGCAGCTTTTTCTCCAGAAAAATTTGTAAAAATTTCAAAAAATCCAGAAAAAGTTTGTATGCATTCTTGCATATCAATTATAAACAAAAAACATCGTTTCACATCAAAAGAAATAGATTATGCTAAATCTTTCATCAATAATCAAATAATGAAACGAAAATTTATAAAAGTTATATCCTCTTCGGTGGAACAGCGAGAAGTGGAGCGCTTTCGTAACTTGATTTTAGGGGTGAAACTTAACGAGGATTTGGACTCAATTTCGTCGAGATGGGGTAGCAATGGGGCTTTCTCTGTCAACAGCGCCTATAATTTTTTAGTTTTCGACGGAGTGGATGCCCGTATTATACCTCACCTTTGGGCGATCAAGATTCCCCTTCGAATCAAATTATTCCTTTGGCTAGCCGGGAGAAACAGGCTGTTAACGGCGGATTTCCTAGCCAAGCGGGGTTGGCTTGGCCCGTCGATTTGTGCGTTATGTGGCGCAAATTTAGAAACCCTGGATCACATTCTTTTCCGTTGTGCTTTCGCAAAAGCTCTGTGGGACATACTCCTATAGAATTTTCCGATCTCAAGGCAGCGATTGGGCATTGACTCAGGAGACCTAGCTCTTAGGTGGAGGAGAGCCAGGTTGACCTTGTCGGATCGCCTACAGGGTCCTTTTGATATTTGGTTTGCAGCAGCGTGCTGGGAACTTTGGAATGAACGGAATAGAAGAATCTTTGATAATAGCTCTAAATCGAGCGTAGACTGCGGAAGAAGAGTGGCTGACAATGCGAAGTTCTGGAGTTTGGCGCTGGGAGACCTGGGGACTGATTGTGGTCTTCTCGGTATCTCGGTATCTGTGGTTGGAGGAGGTTTTGAAATAATAGGATTGAGAACTTATAGTTTGTAGGGTTCCGGGCTGCTCTAAGAGAAGGATGGATTTCTCGTCCGCCTCAATGCTGTCGCTCTCAAGGAGGCTTTCCACATTCTAGTTGGAGTCGGGAGCAATAGAGTTATGGTTTGGTAACTTTTTGCTTGATCCCGCTACTTTACTCAACCTCCCTGTTTTGGTGGCCAGCTTTGGATCTCGACTAATTTCTTATAATCCGGTTGAGGGCTGGGCATGGTGTTGCTATTGCACTGGCCTATGTAGAGTTGATACAGCTATCGGAGCAGCATGAGCCCGCTAGCGTCAAAACCTGGTTCATAGTGCTTCCTGGAGTCACTCACTGACTGGAAAGTGGAGACGGCACTTTGTGTCAAGGTGGTAAGGTGCGGGAATTTTTGTGTTGGAGCCCTGAAGGGTCTACGTCACACACTTGATCCTGATGCCCGTTCTCTGAGCTCTTTGGTCATTAACCTGGCATCTACCTCGACGGCTTCGCCGACCCCTTGCCTCGCTGTCTGGTGTAGAATGATAACTGCGAACAAGGGATATCAATGGCGGCAACTTGTGCTAATTATTAGCGGCTTTTATCTGATTTGGTGCTGTGCGCCTGGTTGGAGCGGGGCTTCTCTTCGACCTGGGTTTTAAAGGACATTGCAATGGTCCATTTCAGTGGTCTACTACTGTGAAAGGGAGTTTGCAGCGGTGGTTGGGGAAGGTTCTCTGTGTCGAAGTAGTATGTTGCAGGATCTCAATTCAAGAATCTGGGTTGTGCTTTTTACCGATTTATGGTCTTTGGAGTTTTAGAAGTTTAGGTTGAAGGCAGGGGTCCCATGCTTGACTGCCTTACAGGGATTTTTTTTACTGCACTCTAGCAGCGATTAGGGGTTCGGGGCTCTTCAAGACTCCCAGCAATCACATCGGGCCAACGAAGATCCAGTTTCAGCTTGTTCCTGCTGGGTTCGTGAAGAAGTTGTTGCAATTAATGAGTTTTAGCCCCTCTCTCCATTAATGTTGTTTTCAGCATGAAGCATGCTCATTCTACTCTCTATTTGCAAGGCCATTGCCTCACAAGGGAATCTGAGGATCGTTCATTGAACTGGCAAGCTTTTTGCTTTTGAGATCCTATTTGTAGTGATGCTTCATAGTGCTGCTTCTTTCAATTATATCGAGTTGGGTCACTAATTAGTTCTACTTGCTTGAACTGGCTAGTTTAGTTGGGTTCCTTAATTCTGCTTCTACCGTGATGGTTCCGTCGTTGCTTTGGTTTGGAATAAGAGGTGTTGATGCTTTATTGTTATCTGTCCAGTGTTGATTGAAAAATGGGAATGAGGGATAACAACGACGTCAAACATCGTTTTATTTGCAGCATTGATATGACTGGGTGTCGTGTTTTGGGTGGAGCTGTGTTTCTACATTCCGTTGTTTGACCTGAGTTCCTTTCTCCTATTATCACTTTGAGCTGGGATACATGGGTTGTGAAGGACACGGGGTTGTGAGTCTACGTCCAACTTCTAATGCTACGACTGCTTGGGATGTTTGTTTTGGTCTGGAGATTGTTCCCTGTGTTGGTGATAGTTCTATTTAGTCCACTTTGTTCTATTGCTTCTTTTTTTGGGGGTTCTAGCTTACTTTTGTGATTCGAACCGTTGTGTTGGTCTGATCGCTGGGCCCATTTCTTTGTACCCCAAGTTGTGTTGGGTCTTTTCTCTCTTTCTGTCCTGTCCTGTACGTTTCAAATAGGGTATATCCCTGTTTAATCAAAAAAAAAAAAAAAATTGAGCAAGTTCAAAACATCAATCACGATCTAATGAGTAACGTGTTTAACAAATTATCAATTGAATAAAGAAAATGAAAGCACAAAGATCGATAGATGTTTGAAATCCCAAATAAATTAGATAATGCTATCTAGTCAATATGTTTTAGGGAGTGGCACTTTGAGCATCTTTCAATTTGAAATCTCACCTTATAACAAACTTGGA
The DNA here is from genome assembly GCA_029204045.2 of Tillandsia leiboldiana. NCBI lineage: Eukaryota > Viridiplantae > Streptophyta > Magnoliopsida > Poales > Bromeliaceae > Tillandsia > Tillandsia leiboldiana. The sequence continues at coordinate 11,955,316 of CM055074.1, read as the reverse complement.
ATTCGACAAAGTCAAGTATTCCAAAAAAAAATATTTTATCTAATAAACAAGAAACACCATGCTTGGTAAACATGTGGTAGCTGCACACAGTACTCGGACGACCGAGGTGGTAGCTCTTTCCTCCATGTGGTGGTAGTTTTCACACTTCACTAGGGATGTAACTCTTTCCACATCTTTTGAGCATGAAACTTTAAATAATACTCCCCCTCAATTGGCTATCAATTATGCAAAATATTAAGTACTCAACCAACCATTGATCTCATGTTCATACTTAACTCAATTATCAAATAAGAAAAAAACTATACCAAGAGATCATTGAGAGAGGAATTGACTTTGATCAATTAAAGATGAAATAATTGATATAAATGATCATTGCATCAAATGAATTTTAATGATATTCAAATCATAATAGATTTCTCAAAACATGAAAAGATGCAATTAAAGTCAATTTAACAAATGCTCAGTTAATGTTCTATATACAAACACAAAACACAAAACAAAACCTAACCTAAGCAATGGTTCAAAAATTGTTATTTCAATAAAGCATTCCTATTGCTTTTCGCAAATGAATAAAACGTTTTTGATCCAAAGGTTTTGTCAAAATATCGTCTAATTGATCTTCAGTTGAAACATAAGAGATTTGTAAAGTACTTGATTCAACTAGCTCTCTAAGAAAATGATATCTAAGTTCTATGTGTTTTGTCCTTGAGTGCAACACAGGGTTTTTTGAAATGTTAATGGCACTAGTGTTGTCACAAAATATTGTTACCGAAGTCGCCGGGATGCGGAAGTCACTCAATATACTCTTCATCCAAATCAATTGAGTTGCACAAATCCCAACACTGAAGGCAATGTCCGGGCGACTAGCCGTAAGGTAAAGTAGACTTCCAATCATGCTTCGGTAAAGTTTCTCGTCTACTTTTTCTCCGTGAGATTCACATCCAAGTCCCTTATTGCTAGTTCCCATGGGAGTCGGAAAGTCTTTAGAATCTTCTAATCCAAATTTCTTGACCAACTCCTTCGCATACTTGGATTTACACAAATGAATGCCCTCTTCAGTTTGCTTAACTTGCAATCCATGAAAATATGTCAACTCGCCCATCATGGACATCTCAAATTCGCTTTCCATTGTTTCGGCGAATTTTGAAGCATCAATATTCTTTGTAGCCCCAAACACAATGTCGTCCACATAGATTTGTGCTACAATGAAGTTGTCTTGAAAGTGCTTCACAAAGAGTGTCCGATCGGCTCCCCCTTGAGTATAGCCCTTTTCCAAAAGGTGCTTTGTCAGTCTTTCGTACCATGCTCGCGGTGCTTGTTTTAGACCGTAAAGAGCCATTTTCAATCGAAAAACATGGTTTGGAAGTTTATGATCAATGAAACCTTTCGGTTGAGAAACATAAACTTCTTCATTTAGAAAACCATTTAAAAACGCACTCTTAACGTCCATTTGAAAAAGTTTAATTTTAAAAAGACAAGCTATAGCAAATAAGATACGAATAGACTCGAGACGGGCTACCGGGGCGAAAGTTTCATCAAAGTCTATACCTTCAACTTGTGAATAGCCCTAAGCAACTAACCGTGATTTGTTCCGAATAACGGTACCTTCTTCATTTTTCTTTTTCTTGGAAATCCATTTTGTACCGATTATATGTTGTTGCTTCGGGGGGCTTCGTTAATTCCCAGACTTTGTTCCTTTCAAATTGATTGAGCTCTTCTTGCATTGCTTCTATCCAGTAGTCGTCCTGAAGAGCTTCATCAATATTCCTTGGTTCTACCATGGAGACGTAGCATGCGACTCCACATTCCAATTGTCTCCGAGTTCTTACTCTTTCTTGAGGATCTCCAATGATGTTTGATTCAGGATGATCCTTGGAGATACGTAGCGTTTGAGGTAACGGAGTACTCGGGAGAATTTGTGATGATTCCTGCACATTAGATGAACTAGAAGAACCATGAGATGCACCAAAATTTTCAGAAGACTTATCATGCAAAGATGCAATATCATTAGCAGGAGATTCATCATCAAGAGACATATCAAGAATAGATTTAACAGAAGACAAATGAGAAGCTTCATCTACTTTAACATTAATTGATTCAATCATCGTATTCGATGAAAGATTGTATACTCGATATGCTCTACTGTTTGTAGAATAACCCGTAAAAATTCCTTCATCACATCGAGAGTCAAATTTTCCAAGATTTTCTCGATCGCGTAAAATGTAACAGCGACTCCCGAAGATATGAAAATACTTGATATTAGGTTTTCTACAAAACCATAGCTCATATGAGGTATTCAAAGTACCCGGGCGCAAATAGATGCGATTGATCACATAGATCGCGGTGTTAATTGCTTCAGCCCAAAAATATAAAGGGAGTTTCCGGCTATGAAGCATACACGCGCCATCTCTTGAACAACTCTATTTTTGCGCTCGACTACACCATTTTGCTGCGGTGTATAAGGTGCAGAGAATTCATGTTTTTTGCCAATTGAAGTGCAAAAATCAATGAATTTTGAATTGATGAATTCTCCACCTCTATCACTGCGAACACGGACAATCTTTTCATTTTTCTCAATCATAATACGATGACAAATATCATGAAAAGAGTCAAAAGTATCCGCTTTCTCCTTCAAAAATTCTACCCAAGAATATCTAGAGAAATCATCAACCAAAAGAAAAATATACCATTTTCCACCCAAACTAGGTTGACGAGTTGGCCCCATTAAATCCATTTGCAAGAATTCTAATGGGCGTTTAGTTCCTACATGGTTCAAATTCTTGTGAATGGATCTAGTTTGTTTTCCCTTTTGGCAACCACCACACACAAGGTTTTCCTTGAAATTCAGTTTAGGAACACCTCTAACTATGTCTTTGTTAGATATTCTAGATAGTTCCTTAAAGTTAATGTGACCTAGTCTTTCATGCGAAAGAGTCTCATTATCAAGTGACACTAGGTTACAATTTTGACTTGTTTTACCAGGAACTACATAGCAATTGTTCTGTGACCTAACCCCTTTCAAAATGAATGAATGGTTTTCATCAGTTACAAGACATTCTACAGAAGAAAAATTAACTGAAAAACCATCATCACACAGATGGCTAATGCTTATGAGGTTAGTCTTAAGGCCTTCAACAAACAAAACATTGTTCAAAGCCGGGCCATCGGGAATAGCAATTGTTCCTTTGCCAACAATTTTTGAAGATCGTCCATCTCCAAAAACTACATGTCCTCCGGAGGTTTTCTCAAGGGTTTGAAAAACATTTTTATCTCCGGTCATGTGGCGTGAGCATCCACTATCCAGATACCAAGACGAATTGTCATACGCATAAAGTGATGTATGAATGACAAGACAAGGGAAGAATTCACCTTTGCGCACCCAAACCTTACGAGTTTTGAGGTACGTCGACAATGATCGTGACATTGATCTCCTTGGTGAATGTGTCTTGTTCGATTGATCACTTTTCTTTGGAATCCATGATGACGTCGTCTTGTGGGGTGTACTACCATTGTTCTTGACCTTTGGTTGATTCCTTCTTGAATTCCAGTCTTTGTTCTTGATGGTAGTTGTTACAAGAAGCGCTTGATTTGATCGCTTGGCTCCATTCTTGCAATTTCGTCTAATGTGCCCTGCAAAACCACAATGAAAACATACATTGGAAGGGTTTGATCCTGACGGAATTGAGGTAGACTTGTTAACGTTGGATGCGATGATTTTCGTCGGAGGAGGAGAAACCGACTGGGGCACGAAAACCGTTCCACTCGAACTCGGATCCTCACCGGTTCGAACATATCCAAGACCCAAATGGTTCGTTTGACCGAGACCAAGCAATTTATCCAACTTGCTCCTTCCTGAAGAGAATCGCTTCAAATCTTCCTTAAGTTGGAGTATGGTCTTCGTCATCTCTAATTTTTCTTGTTGAGCCTCGGAGTAGAGCTTTGAGAAGTGATTTACATTATCCACCAATTTGATGTGCTCCTTCTCGAAATGCTAGTTCTTCTCTCGAAGGGAAACATTTATTTTGACCAAGTTATCCTTTTCCTCTTCAAGAGCGTTTGAGAGAGAAGTTGTCTCTTTATATTGTTCTTCAAGATCCCGCAATCTTCTTCTCAAACTTTTGTTTTGCTTTGCCAATTTCTTTGAATCCTTCAATAATTTATGGTAGGCAAAAGCAAAGTCTTCACCTTCATAATCACTCGGTTCATCATCCGTTGCATTCTTTTCACTCAAGGAGGAGTTGGATAATGAACCAGAGGAAGTCGCTGAAAAGCACATGTAAGGTGATGTTGTGGACGCGTGGAATGCTGTGGCGTTGTTATCCTCATCACTGGAAGATGACCCATTGGAAGTGGAAGTGTCATCCCATGTGACGGCTTGCATAGCCTTCTTCTTTGACGGATTCTTGTTGGGACACTCCGTTGAGATATGGCCATAACCTCGGCATTTGAAGCACTGAATTTGTCCCGCAGAGTTCTTCTTGTCCTTTGAAACCTTCTTGCTTTCTTGACTTAAAGCTTGAAGATCCCTTGCCTTTCTTGGACTTATCGAAGGATGAGGATTTACTTGAATTTCCCCTTCGAAAGATTCGGCGAAATTTCCTCGTCAAAAGTGCAAGTTGTTTCTCGAAATCCTCCATTGATAAATTCTCATCAGCGTCTGAGGGGGATGAATCCGCGTCTTCTTCTTTTGCTGATTTCAATGCAAAACTTGAAGACTTAGAAGAAGAGGAAGGCTTTCCATAAGAATAGTTAGTAGGAAAAGTCATTTCATAAGTTTGAAGTGCACCAACTAATTCTTCTACCTTGATTTCGTCCGGGTGTTTTTCTGTTTCAATGGCTGCGACCTTAGGGCGAAATCTTTCAGGAAGAGTTCTCAAAATCTTTCTTACAACTTTAGATTCTGGAATTTTCTCTCCCAAGTTAGCACATGTATTAACGAAATCTTGCAATCGTGTGTAATAATCTGTGAATTATTCATTTTCTGCCGTAAAAATAGAGTCAAATTTGCTCGTAAGCATTTGCAATTTTTGAATCTTCACTAAACTTGTTCCCTCATGTGTAACTTGTAGAGTATCCCAGATTTCTTTCGCAGTCTCACATGCCGAGACGCGAGAGAATTCGGTTTGTGACAAGGCATTAAATAAGGTGTTAATTCCCTTGCCGTTGTAAGAAGAAGCATCAATTTCTTCATTAGTCCATTTCGACCTAGGTTTGATGTTGACAACATCGACAATAATCTCAGTAGGATTTGTCCATCCAAACTCAATTGATTGCCAAACCCGTTCATCGATGGAAATCAAGAACGCTTTCATGCGTACTTTCCAATATGCATAATTTGTTTCATCGAAGAACGGTGGTCTATTGATGTTTCCACCTTCAACCATTGTTTACAACCCTATTCCCTCTCTGATACCACTTGTGGGTTATGAATAATATGGATCTGAATAGGGAAAAAACCACCTAGAGGGGGGGTGAATAGGTGAAAACAATAAACACACCAAATCGTTGCGTAAAAAATAACCCAATGCGGAAAATAAATAAGATACGGAAGATTTACGTGGAAAACTCCGTCACAGGAGTAAAAAACCACGGGACCGATAACACGGCGAAATCCACTAAGATTAAACACGTACAAGGTGATTTACAGTAACCCTACGACTCAACCTTTTCCATACGCTCCTAGTTGATCTTCTCCGCTCGCTCCGAACGCTCCTCGAATCCACGATTTGCGTCCCAACGCCGAATCCACGACGTTCAACGTCGAATCCACGACGTCCAACCGAAACCACGGTCTTCACCAATGCGGCACGTCTCGATCACACGAACGCGCCTCGCTTCGAATCCACAAGAGCGGTAGCACCTTGAATCCACAAGGCCACGCGAATCCTCGCGCCGATTTTTGGTAAAATCGTTGTTTTGTTTGGTGATGATAATCCGCTGAATACTTAGATCAAAGATAGATAAGGAAATACCATCTAAGTATTCATCAATTTGATTCTACAAGAAATAGGAGTTTGGAAACCCTAGAATCAAATTGATCAATATAGATGAAGAAACATGAATTTAATCGTGTTTTCCTTTCTTCTCTATATTTATGGATTTTTATATATTTTTCCGGTTATCTCGATTTTTCGATTACATCCATTACCCTAAAAGATGAAATTAGGGTTTATATATAGGATAGAAACCTTTGGAAAGAGATAAGCATCAAAAACTGACTTAACAGAATTTTTCCCGCACGGCGGTCCGGACGGGAATTTCTTGATACGGACTGTAGTCTTTTTCCAGCAATTTTTCTGAAAAAAACAGTTCGGGGTCCGGACTGGAATTTCCAGATCCGGACTGTTCATGCGATTTCTTAAGGAAGATTTGAAGCAATTCTCTTATGGAAGGAGCAAGTTGGACAAGTTGCTTGGTCCCGGTCAAACGAACCGTTTGGGTCTTGGATACATTCGAACTGGTGAGGATCCAAGCTCGAGTGGTACGAAATTTGTGCCCCAGTCGGTTTCTCCTCCTCCGACGAAAATCACTGCATCCAACGTTAACAAGCCTACCTCATCTACTTCGGGTTCAACTTTCACAAAGGTATGTTTTCGTTGTGGTTTTGCAGGGCACATAAGACGGAATTGCAAGAATGGAATGAAGCGATCAAATCAAACGCCTCTTGCAACGACTACCATCAAGAACAAAGACCGGAATTCAAGAAGAAATCAACCAAAGGTCAAGAACAATGGTAGTGCGTTCATCAAGACAAAATTGTCATGGAGATCAAAGAAGAGTGATCAATCGGACAAGACGCTTTCACCAAGGAGATCAACTTCACAATCATTGCCGACATATTCCAAAACTCGTAAGGTTTGGGTGCGCAAAGGTGATTTCTTCCCTTGTCTTGTCATTCACACATCACTATATGCATATGACAATTCATCTTGGTATCTGGATAGTGGTTGCTAACGCCACATGACCGGAGATAAAAACGTTTTTCATACCCTTGAGAAAACCTCCGGAGGACATGTAGTTTTTGGAGATGGACGATCTTCAAAAATAGTTGGTAAAGGAACAATTACTATTCCAGATGGCCCGGCCTTGAACAATGTTTTGTTTGTCGAAGGCCTTAAGACTAACCTCATAAGCATTAGCCAATTGTGTGATGATGGTTTTTTAGTTAATTTTTCTTCAGTAGAATACCTTGTAACTGATGAAAACCATTCATTCATTTTGAAAGGGGTTAGGTCCCAGAACAATTGCTATGTAGTTCCTGGTAAAACAAGTCAACAATGTAACATAGTGTCACTTAATAATGAGACTCTTTGGCATGAAAGACTAGGTCACATGAACTTTAAGTTACTATCTAGTATATCTAACAAAGACTTAGTTAGAGGTGTTCCTAAATTGAACTTCAAAGAAAACCTTGTGTGTGGTGGTTGTTAAAAGGGAAAACAAACTAGATCCATTCACAAGAATTTGAACAATGTAGGAACTAAACGCCCTTTAGAATTATTGCATATGGATTTAATGGGGCCAACTCGTCAACCTAGTTTGGGTGGAAAATGGTATATTTTTCCTTTGGTTGATGATTTCTCTAGATATTCTTGGGTAGCATTTTTAAAAGAGAAAGCGGAAACATTTGACTCTTTTCATGATATTTGTCATCGTATTATGATTGAGAAAAATAAAAAGATTGTCCGTGTTCGCAGTGATAGAGATAGATAATTCATCAATTCAAAATTCATTGATTTTTGCTCTTCAAATGGCATAAAACATGAATTCTCTGCCACCTTATACACCGCAGCAAAACGGTGTAGTCGAGCGCAAAAATAGAGTTGTTCAAGAGATGGCGCGTGTTATGCTTCATAGCCGGAAACTCCCTTTATATTTTTAGGCTGAAGCAATTAACACCGCGGTCTATGTGATCAATCGCATCTATTTGCGTCCGGGTACTTTGAATACCCCATATGAGTTGTGGTTTAGTAGAAAACCTAATATCAAGTATTTTCGTATCTTCGGGAGTCGCTGTTACTGTCACGCCCCGGGGTCGAAACTGCGACCCGGGCTCGCTAACAGATTCGCCATCTGTACGGAAACTGCTGTACAGACGAAGCATCTAACCTGCAAAAAGAATCAACTACAGTATACAGATGTCAGAGCTGAAAGTAACTACTAAAAACTGAAATCCAAACACTGTACAACTGAAAATAATACAATATCCATCTCCCAAATACGATCGTATAAAAAGTCCTCTGATACAAAACCCAAAAGGGAGATATCTCTAATAAAATACATCGGTGTACAAGCTCTCAATACAAAAAAATATCCTCACCACATCAGTCTCTCAAACTGTAAAATAAAGTACAACTCTATACCTCACAACAAAGGTCTCTCAACAGAGGAAAAAGAAGCAAACTAATCAACTGAAGCTCTCCTCTGAAGGGGTACCGCTACACTCCAACGACGGGTAGGGAACTAGCTCGCGACTCCCTCGAAACCGGTCAGAAGGATCAGCAACTGGAGCACAGGAACAGGAGTAGAAGTCCCTGGGGAAAAAGACACCACGACGGGTGTGAGAACTACTTCCCACAGTAGTTCTCAGTGGGTGCCGTCAACAAGCCCAACGGTCTGCCCACTAAGTCTACTAGAGGCAAAGGATAACAGTGCAATGAAATCTGAACAAGAAAAGCTGGAGCTACTCTACAGCTACCATGCCTCTATCTAGATGCTCAAAAAGTGGAACAGATGAAAGTAAATGTGACCACTCGCACCCAAGGTGCTCAATCGACCCAATCGAACTGACTGCCTCATAGAGTCCAGTCAAGCCTGCGCCTGTCGACTAGGAACGCACCTGCCCACTACCACACATCCACATGAGGACGGGATTTACGTGGGGCGTCCAGTCCAACTAACTCACCCCTCGCGCAAAACTGCCTCAACAGGCCCATCGTTGCATCCACTACGAAAAACTGCCTCAACAGGCCAACCATCGTATCCACAGCGGCATCTCAGGGGCGCGACTCCAACTGAGAAAAACGGCGCGGCATAGAGTATCAAACATTGGCATAAGCAGGCTATAGTCTATTGGGTTATATGAATAATAGGATCTAAATAGGGGAAAAAACACCTAGCGGGGGGGTGAATAGGTGTAAACCATAAACACTCAAAAATCTTTGCGATATAAAAACCCAATGCGGAAAAATAAATAACACGCAGAGATTTTTACGTGGAAAAACTCCAAACCGGAGTAAAAAAACCACGGGGCCGATAACACGGTGAAATCCACTAGAATTAAACATGTACAAGGTGATATACCGTACTCACAGACGACTCAACCTTTTCCATACGCTCCTAGTTGATCTTCTCCGCTCGCTCCAGACGCTTCTCGAATCGTTGTTTTTTGGGGTAAATCATTGTTTTTTGGGTGGTGATGATCCGCCGAATACTTAGATCAAAGATAGATAGGAAATACCATCTAAGTATTCATTAGTTTGATTCAACTCAAAATGTGAGTATGAAAACCTAGAATCAAACTAATCAATATAGATGAAGAAACATAGAATTAATCTAGTTATTTCCTTTCTTCTCTATATGTGGATCTGAGGCCGTATAAGATGATATTTGATTATGACGGCTATTTGGATTTCCGGCCTCTTTTTGGACTAACCCTAGAAAAAGAATCATAGGGTTTATTTATAGGTTAGAAACCCTTGGAAGAAGATAAGGATCAAAAACTAACCTTTTCTGGAGTTTTTACATGACGACGATCCGGATCGGAGATCGGCGATCCGGATTGCAGTAGCGAGAAAAACAGATTCCAGAAAAACGAAGGTTCGGGATCCGGATCGAAGTGCTTGATCCGGATCGTTCATACAGTTCACCAAACATCAACGTTCGGGATCCGGATTGCAGTAGCCTGATCCGGATCGTTCAAATAAAAACTAACCTTTTCTGGAGTTTTTACATGACGACGATCCGGATCGGAGATCGGCGATCCGGATTGCAGTAGCGAGAAAAACAGATTCCAGAAAAACGAAGGTTCGGGATCCGGATCGAAGTGCTTGATCCGGATCGTTCATACAGTTCACCAAACATCAACGTTCGGGATCCGGATTGCAGTAGCCTGATCCGGATCGTTCAAATAAAAAGGTAAACTCAATGTTCGGGATCCGGATCAAGGGAAGCTACGATCCGGATTGAACTGGTGTATGAACGAACTACCTTCGGGATCCGGATTGAACAATCTGATCCGGATCCTGAACATGTCCCATGTCCAGTTTTTGATATTTATGCAATAACAAACCCATCCAAGTGTTTCTATGCTATAAGAAGGATTCGGATCATCAAAAATATTAAGTTAAACATACATGATCCTTTTGAATTCTTCTTTCTTGAGATTGAGTTATATGATCCAACTTCCTTTACCTTCAATATTCAAGACTTAACCGAATTCACGAAATACGCCAACTCAAATTCCGTAACAATCTCCCCCTTTGGCGGTTTCGTGACAAAACATAGATCCACTCAAGAAAATTCAAAAAGATATTTTTGTTGCTATCACCATACAACAAAAATTTACAATGGAGATCCAAAATAAAATACATGAGTTAAACTCCTAAAACAGACTCTAGACTTAGACATCTGTACTCTCTGCAAAAGAAATCATTCTTGACAAAAGAAATCGTTAGATACCTCAAGAATTTTATATCATTCAAAAACCACCTACAGAGATGAAGTTTATACTCATTTATACTTACCATGACATTTATACATTCAGATATGTAAACTGATCATAGTTAAAACACCAACATATCTTCTATGCAATCAATCACCAAATGTCATGTTAGTGAACATCAACTTGTTAGTTATATTACATGCCCAAATAGTTAGTCGAATAGTTAGTCGAGGCATGCATTCAAACACTAATGAAAACCTAAAGTTGAAGTTCTACTTACCTTTCAAGTTGAGGTTATACTTACCTCTATAGTTTCAAGTTTTCTCAGTAACCATTGTATCATAGTATCATTGTCATAGTATCATTGTTTATACTTCTCTCTCCCCCTTTTTGTCACAGAAATTAGCCAAAAAATACCAAAATGGAGAGAATGGTTAACAGTTCAAGTACCACAAGTTTGAGAAACTAAAACTTAAAACTAAAACTTAAAGCCTGCACAAAAGAAAGTTAAAATAAAATGAAGTTCCTGCACAAGAGAATTATTAAACATATGCATAATAAACAGAAATTGGAAGGATACGGATTATTCAGACTCCTCTGAACTGATACAGCCAAGAATTTGGAAGATTTTCTTTAATCTCTTGTTCATTGATGACTGATTCTTATGTACTTTCTTTATTTCTTCCTTTACCTCAATGAGCTCATTTGATATACGTTCTTGCTCGTTGGAGAGCCTTTGCTGTTCTTTATAGATTGAGGTAACTGATGCATCATCATCAGACGTTGATGGAGGTGCTTGTTGTGCTGGTTGGACTGGAGGAGTTGCTGCCGGTGCAGAGGTTGTCGCTTGTTGTTGTTGTGCTCGTTGTCGGTGAGGAGGTAATATGGGCTCGTCTGGCTTTGTCGAGAGAGACTTTACAATTGTTGTTTCATTGATCGTTCCCAGACTGTGCATGTAGGAACTCGCATTCGTGTCAGCTTTAAATTTTCGAAGAATGCGCATGATGATCATTGGATAAGGTAGTCTCTCTGAAGGGTGAGCATGTTCCACATAGCGAGCCATCCTCGCCCAGATGATGTAGGGAATGTTTAAGTTTGCTCCCATTGCTGCTGTGGGGTTTCCAAGAAGATAAAGGAATAACATCCTATCCCACCGAAGAACCTTCGTGTTCATATTTGGAAGGACGTTATAGCAGACAATGAAGTTTAAGTAGCGATACTTAGGTCATAGCTCCTTTGAAAAGACTGAGTTTCTTGCTGACGGAGTATCGGGCAGACAGATGCCATCAACTACCACTCTCCAGGAGTTGGGGTTGAAAACTTGATTCTTCAGGTAATGAGCGCCATCGGCTCGGGCCGTCATCCCTAATACCTCTCCAATCAGTTGCGGCGTTACTTTAATCTTAACATTCTTGACCAATGTTTGAAAGTCTCGACGTCCGCTCTCCTGATCAACTAGATAGCAAGCATTCTGATAAAATATCCTCCCTGAGTGAAGACAATACCCAGTGGTCTCCGGGAAGTCGCAAATGGGAGCAAGACCTATCTGGTCAAACAAAGTCCCAAATGGCCGAGAACGCTCCTTCAAGGCTTTGACATCAACATGCCTTTCGCCAATGCATTCCCTGTTTTCAAAATCCTTTATCCTAGCCGAGCTGATAAAGTCTTGTGGAGGTGTTGGCTATCAACTGGTTGCTCAATGGAGATTCCTCGAGCACTCCCTCTTTTGCGAGCAACACTTTTTCTTCTTGTCTTCCCAGAAGTTTCTTCCATTGGAGCTTTGCCCTTTTCAGCAGCAGTAGGCGGAGCCTTCGATGTTTCCGCAGGCGCTTTTCCCTTTGAAGCAGTGGGAACAGTTGTTGCTTCAACTTGAAGCTCATCCCAATCAATTGATTCCGTTTCAGATTCCGTATCGGAATCATCTTTCGCTTTCTTCGCTTTCTTAGCCCTCTTGGGCTTGACAGTGTCTCTCGTATGTACCATAGCAGCCAGAAGGAAAATGATCCAGGTGATCACCATTGCTATTGGTTTCTTGTGAAAAGAAATCCTGTGAGCAACACCTCAAGAACACGAAAAAATTGTTAATTTTCAAAAATTAGAAAAATTGTACCCAAACAATCATTATCGTGTAGAGAGACTAGGAATCAAATTAGTTTTGCAAAAGGAAATTTAAAAATAGATCAATTGCATGATTTTGGAAAATTCCCATTATATGCCCTAAAACCGAAATTTTTGAAATCGACGACCAAAAATCCGTTTATCTTGAGAATACCTAGCATATAATCAAAACTAATCTACCCAGAGTTCTTATTTCAAAAGAAATTTGATCAAAAACCATCCACAAATGAAATTGATACAAGAAATTCATCACGTTTTGAGGAGGAATAAGAAAAAGTGTGAAAAACCGAAATTTTGATCAATAAAACTTACTTGGAATTGAAGAACTTGAGTTTGAAAGCTTCCAAGATGGATGAAATCTAGAGAGAGAAGCTCTGCAAACTTTGGAACAAAAGATTGGAGTAAAAGAGATCAAAACCCTTTTGTTCTATATAAAACCCTAGCCGCGATCCGGATCAGTTCGTGATTACGATCCGGATCGGCTACCCGCAGTGAAAAACTGCGTTCGGGATCCGGATCGGCAGGTTCAATCCGGATCGGCTCCAACTTTTTCTTTAGAAAATTTCAGAGAAATTCTAGAAAAACCAGAAAAAGATTATAAGCACTTATGTGTATCAACTTTAAACGAAAATCATCGTTTCATACAACAAGAAATAGATTATACCAAATCTATCATTAACATCCAACAAATGAAACGAAAATTTATAAAAATTAAATCCCTTAAAGTTGAACAACTTCAATTACATCTAACTTGATCTTATGAGTAATGCCTTTATCAAATCATCAATTCGGTAAAGAAAATGAAATACAAAGATCAATAAATGTCTAACATCCCCAATAAGTTAGATAATATATCTAGTCAATTTATTGAAGAGAGTGGCTCTTTGAGCATCTTTCATTAAAAATCCCACCTTATACCAACCTTGAAATTTTGACAGAGTCAAGTATTTCAACATGCATTTTAATTAATCAAACTTGAAAAACCTTGCTTGGTATACATGTGGTAGCTGCACACAGTACTCGGACGACCGAGGTGGTAGCTCTTTCCTCCATGTGGTGGTAGTTTTCACACTCCTCATTGGGATGTAACCCTTTCCACATCTTTTGAGCACAATACTTTTTCTTTGACTCCCCCTCAATTGGCTATCAATTATCTAAGATATAAAGTATTTAGCCAAATATTGATCTCGATTTCATACTCGACTAAACAGTCAAATAAGATAAAAACTATACCAAGAGATCATCGAGAGAGAAATTGACTTTGATCAAAACAAAGATGAGTTAATTGACGTAAATGATCATTGCATCAAATGAAGTATTATGATATCTAAGGCATAATAGATTTCTAAATATATAAAAGGATGCAGTTAAAGTCAATAAAACTAATGCTCAATTAATGTTCTATGTCTAAGCATAGATAATGAACAAAAACACAAAAACAAAACCTAACCTAAACAAGAGTTTCAAAAAGAGGTTATTTCAAGGAAAGCATTCCAATTGCTTTACGCAAATGAATAAAACGTTTTTGATCCAAAGGTTTTGTCAGAGTAGCGCAACGGTAGCGTGGTTTTGTTGTCTGCGGAGGATCGTATCTGTTGCCTCAGCGTGAGCAGAGACAGAGGTCGTGCTCCCTTGTGATTGATTGGATATTTTCTGGTGGACTAAGCGACAACCGCTTGCATCGTGTGGATGAGTTTGTGCCGCCTGGTTGGAGGACGCCACGGCGGTGGATCGGGTTGTTGCAGGTGTGATTTCATCACAGTAGTCGGAGTTAGTGCACTTTGCATTCCGGCATGGACTAGAGGCAGAGTTGTTACCACGTGCACTAGAGGTACAGGATACCATCGGTGTTGTGCATGTGAAGGAGGCTTGTGGATTATGTTCAGTGTCGTTGAGACCATGAGTTATACCGGCAAACCTTTTGATATGGGTGGCAGTTCGATGTTTTGACCCAGTGCTTGGGATTGGTTGGCACGGCACCATTGGATGGTTAAGTGCAGAGAGGGTGCTGATTGTGACTTTTGCGAGGCAGACAAAGGAGGCTTGTTATAGGGAAACTGTTCGAGCACACTGATTTTAGCGACTGTGTGAGAGGAGCTTATGGTGGCGCCAGGACCAAAGGATATTTCTATTGCTGCGAAATCCCGGGTGTGAGTCCACTCGAGTTGATGATTATGCCGCCTGTTAGGGAGATTGAGATTACGGTTGACGTGGTTCTGGAAACCGCGCCAACCTCGATAGCACCACTTGGATATTATCTGTAAGAGCTGGGAGAGTTGATCGCACCGGTGCAGGGATCTGTTGGATCGAGGGTCTGTTTGACCTAGTGCCACGTCGTTGATACACGACGGTGAGAGCCCTTTGGGATTGGAGCCCAGGCAGGTTCAGATGTTATTTAGAATCTTTTGATGGAGCTATGTACAGGCAGTTATTGTATGATGCCTGCACCAGTATGGAAATTCAACTGAGGGCTTTGTCTAGATGGTGTTCAGGACACAGTAGGGGCATTACGAGTACAGTGAAGCCAATGGATTGACTAATGCCCTGTTGCCTCTAGATTGAGGAATTTTGTATTTCTGTTGGCCTTGAACGGTTGGTTAGCGGTATCCTCCAGGGATATTTTGATTTTACCCCCCCCCCCCCCTCTCCCTGAGTGATTTAGAGCTTGTGCAGCATTTGTATATGGTGTGACAAGGTCTGTGGGGAAGAAGCTTTTTGCCAAGTCGTTGTGGTGCAAGTTTTAGCTTCGAGAGCATATCTTCATGGATTACTTATTCTAGCCGAAGGGGCGGCGGTGGAAATTCGGCCAAAGTGGATGCTATTTAAGGCTGGCCGAGATCGACGGTCATTGTTGGGGTGAGGAGTTTTTGGACTGGATAGTGCCAGCAGAGCTTGATGACCGGGTGATGAGATTGGTACCAGCGCCGATTCTAACCTAGTCAGTGGTGGGAGATGGATTTGTGAGTTATAGTGATACCTCCCGTAGTGGCTGTAGAGCCACCATTGGATTTTGTGAGCATCCAGTATCACCCCGACAGAGCCACTGTGGTGGCGGATGCCTGGAGCCGAAGAGCTATTTGGGAGTCGAGTTTGACGGTTCCATAGCTGGCACTGTGTGGGGCCATCCTTGTGTGCAGGGTTTGAGTTGAGTCCCTGAGGATCCCTTTTGATGAGAGGCTGCGGCTGAGCAATCCACTTTGGTGGTTAAGTGTTGAGAGCGACCGAGTGTGAACCCCTGCTTGTTTGGGCCCCTTTTCTGTGCAGGTGTTTGTGTGGATGTGATTCGGGTCGCTTTGGTTGAGCTGGCTCTTGGGAGTGATTTTAGAGCGTGTTACTCAGGCTGTTTGTTCCTTTTCCCCCGCGTTTTGTTGGAGTTTTTGAGGTTTTTCTGCGTCTCAGCTCTGGAGTGTCATGTTTTGGACCCCTCGCCCGTGATTGACTCGTTCCTTTTGGGGTCTGTGAGAGTTTGGAGTACGAGGGACGCCCGTTGCGAATTCCGACTCGTGAGGTGAGGGAATTGCGCAATCGGGCTATGCCGTACTGGTTGTTGCTGTTGTTGTTGCTGAGGAGTAATCACGGGGAGTGATAGGTGACTTGGGAGCTGGAGACGGCGGTGTTGAATTTTGACCCCTGGTTTCTGAGACTCCTTGGGAGTTGCTCTAGTTTCGAGGACGAAACTTTCTTTTAGTGGGGGAGGATGTGGTGACCCGGATCTTTGCAGGGCTTCTACAGTGTGACCAGCAGCTTCTGGAAGCCTACGTGGCATGTCGGCGGTGTTCGCGTGCCAATTTGGACACAAGAGATGGACTCGAGGCTTAAAATGGATCTCGTAGGTAATCGGGGGACCCCATCGGATGTTTAGAAGAGTTTACGCGCGAAGTGGATATCGAATTTAGGCTCGGCGCGGAATTCGGATTAAAAATACCTTTCCGGGAGCCTCCGGCAAATTATAGGATTGGAATTTGGCAAAATGGACCCCGGATTTGGAATCAGCGCGCGAAAACGGTCAAGATGGGCTATTTACTTGTTTTTTTCGGAGCTTGCTACAGTAAAATCACTGTTCATGGCCGGAACAGTATTTCCGGCGATCGCCGGCGGCAGCCGGCGGCGGCGGGCGGCGGCGGAAGGCTGCGGCGCGGGCTCGGGCAGGCGGCGCGCGGCCGCGGGCAGGCGCACAGGGGCGCGGGCAGGCGCGCGGGGGCGCGGTCAGGTGCGCGGTCCACGCGGCCGTCGTGCACCCGAGGAAGGGACACGTGGCAGGTTCTTACTGGTCGGTGTTGTGGTCTGGGTTCACGGAGCAGGCCGGTGGTGCACGGTAGACCGGCTTGGGACACGTGGCATCTGCGCACTGGTTCGGTGCATTGAAATTGCGTGCACCGGGCGCAGCAGGCCAAGGGTGTGACACGTGGCGCCTCCCCATTGGACGGGGTACTGTGCGTGGCAGGTGGGGCGACGTGCGCTGGCAGGCGGGCAGGTGGCCGTACCGGCAGGCAGGTGGCCGTACGGGCGGGTCAGCCGGGGCGACGTGCGCGGGGCAGGCACGGTCAACGCCACGTGGCGGAGCGAGGGACGCCGGTTTGGCTGTTGCCTGTTCGGGCGACACGTGGCGAGCGCTGGGGCGGGTCGGACGAAGCCTGGATCCCGTCCGACCGAGTATTTTGGGCTGGGCCACACTGTGCGCGCCCGAAAGTTTTGGGCCGGGCCGCACTGTGCGCGCCCGAAAAGTTTCGGGCGCCCGAAAAATGGGACACAATGGGAATTTTCCCAATTGTTTTCTGCTGCCTATAAATAGCACCCGAGCCCTCTTCTTTGGCTCTTTTCTCTCAGCCCACGCACCATCTGCCCGAGCACCTTGAAGAAGACTTGTTCATCTCTTAATTCTTGATCTTCCTGCCAAGTTTTAGGATTTTAAGAGCACGCATCCCGAGGTTGTGGATTTTACGGTGCGGCGCGATGTTGCTTTCTAGTGTTCTTCTTCGGCGCAGCGACAGTGTTTTGGCTCCCCTGGGCTACCCCGAGATCATTTTGCAGTGATTCTTGCGCCGACAGACTCCTAAGAGGTAGGGCTTCATCTTTCGTATTGATCGCGCTTTCCTGTTTCGAGTTTTTGGCACGGATCCCGAGGCAACACTGTGACCCTTTTTCTGTTTGGCTTTGTGGGACAGCATCGAGGTGTTTTGGCCATATCTTTGCGCACAAGCGTCAGCCGGAAACGAGCTTATACAACTTTTTCATCTACAGATCGCAAGGAACGCGCTCGTATTTTTCTTGGATTTTTCTGAGATTTCATCAGAGGTGAAAATTACTGTTTTCTCAGTGAACATTGTACAGTTTTAATACAGATTTTTGTATGAGTGTACCACCTTGTCGAATTTATATCTTGGCTTACCGAACTCAGAATTGGGCGTGCAAGCTACCGTTGCGAAGCTATCGACGCGAGGATCGCGGTGATATTTTTCTGGGAATTTTCTGGGCTCTTGCTGCAGGTGAAAATTAAGCATTTTTGGGACTGTTGTTGTATGTGTCTGTGAGAGCAGATTTTGGAATGTATGTGTAATAGTGGACTTTGTGTTGTGCCAGGAGAGTTACGGGTGTGCTGAACTTATTGGAGCAAGGGATTAGAGTTATCTGGTGTTTTCAGCTGTTGGGCTTTGGACAGTCAGCTTTTCAGGTGGGTGCTTTGTTCCGAGAACCGGTGGACGGTTCTCTAACTCTATATGTTAGAATTGCATGCAGGTGTAGGGTACAATACCTGGGATTGATTGGTAAGCTTAACAATGTTGATTTATGGGAATTGCAAGTTAATTATTCATATTATGACAATGGTATTAATCAGACATTTATGTTGATGATTAGTGGAAGCTTACCTAAGGCAAGGTTACCCCATATGATTAATCATCATGCCATGTTAGCATATAACCCTTTTATGAGGCTGGTTTATACAATGGGATAGGATTATGTAGTTATGTGCAGGTTCTACTCCAAGGAGTGATTATGGATCGAAAATCATGGACAGGTATGGTCATTGCTAATTCTGGCATGAGGTTTATTTTCCTTATTCTTCTTGAGGACAAATGCATGCTTGTATGGACATATGTGTATGGACATATAGTTAGGCCATCTTTTACTGCTGCACTACATTTTGGAACTTGACTTAGGAGAAACCATGTTATTCCTTTCTCCTTCTTGTTAGTCAGGCGGTCTGTGTTGCTCGGGTTCGAGCAGAGGTTTGGGATAGTGTAGCTGGGACCTTCGGGTCAGAGACAGGGTGTGCTTGATGTTGGATCGTGGGTTATTGCGGCAACCGCGGACAGTAGGCGGTTGACCGGATCTTGATTATTTTACCCAATTGTGTGGTCGTGGGTTATTGCGGCAACCGCGGACAGTAGGCGGTTGACCGGATCTTGATTATTTTACCCAATTGTGGGTCGTGGGTTATTGCGGCAACCGCGGACAGTAGGCGGTTGACCGGATCTTGATTATTTTACCCAATTGTGGGTCGTGGGTTATTGCGGTGACCGCGGACTTTGGGCGGTTGACCGGATGTTGACTATTGCATCAGATTGGGTATCAGATTTGTTCTAGTGGATGGTGTTTCCCACTTTTTGAGTACTATTGCGTCAGATCGGGGTTTTGTTAGGGGACGGAGTTTCCCACTTTGATCATAGTCTTGATCCAGTCCTGCTATTATGAGACAGTGGTTACAGAGATACTTGTGATACTGATGACAGAGTTACTTTACTCGTGTGGGTCGCTCCCCTCGAGTGCCACTCCGGAGTGTGCGACTGGACGGATCGAGGCCAGTCTGTTACTTACTTTTGTGTGCGATCGGACGGTTCGATGCCGATCTGTTACTTACCTTGGGATGCGACCGTACCAGCAGAGCAGGCAGTACCAGTGATTACTGGTCTATCGATTGGGTTTATTCAGGCAGATACTTTTTGTTACACTCGTGCCTGGGGGACCGAGTGGAGTCTAGTAGCTGTGTTTAGACCAGTGCTAGTATTGTTGGGAACCGTTCGGGGTTTGACGGTGGTCCCGTGGTCGTTGTGAGTTCTTTGACCATTGTGTGAGAGGTTGAGCATCTTGAGTCTTTCCGTTCTGAGAGAGAGAGGGCATGGATTTGACTATAGCCTGCATGAGCCACTACTCGATAGCGAGTTAGTCCGTTTGGACGCCCTACGTAATTCCTGCCCGTCAGCGGGAGGTGGTTGTAGGTGGGCGCAGG
Organism: Tillandsia leiboldiana; assembly: GCA_029204045.2. Taxonomy (NCBI): domain Eukaryota; kingdom Viridiplantae; phylum Streptophyta; class Magnoliopsida; order Poales; family Bromeliaceae; genus Tillandsia; species Tillandsia leiboldiana. Next base: position 11,935,307 of record CM055074.1, on the reverse strand, counting down.
TTTGACTGGACCCGATGTGGCAGTCGGCTCGATTGGGTCGATTGAGCACCTCGTGTGCGAGTGTTGCATATCTTCATCAGAGTTTCCCCATTTGAGCATTTGGATAGAGGCATGGTAGCTGTAGAGTGTTTCCAGCTTCTTCTTTCAGTTTTACTGCATCGGTTATCTTCTGCCTCTAGTAGTCTTGGTGGGCTGATCGTCGGGCCTAGTGGCGATACCCACTGAGAACTCCCTTATTGCGTAGTTCTCACGCCCGTTGGGGGTTTTCCCCCTTTTGTCCTTTCTCCTCTTTGTTTTGCAGAGTCTTGGCGGGTGTTGCCGTTCTGTGGTTGCTGTGCGTGGTGAGGGAGTAGCGAGCTAGATCCAGACCCATCTTTGGAGAGTAGCGGTACCCCCTTTGGAGGAGATCTTCAGTATAGTCGGTAGATTGGTATTTATTTCCTCTTTTGAGAGACTGATGTAGTGAGGATATGATGTATTGAGAGCTTGTACACTGATGTTTTATTTGAGATATCTCCCTGTTGAGCTATGAGTTTTGTACTCGAGGTTAATGTATGATTATCATTTTTGGGAGATGGACCTTGTTGTTTTATCTTCAGTTGTACAGTGGTTGATTTTATTCTACAGCAGTTTTATCCTTTAGCTCTGATATCTGTTAGCTGTAGTTCTTTTTGCAGGTAGGACGCTTCGCCTATGCGGGTTTGGCATAGGTGGCGGATCTGTTGGCGAGCCCGGGTCGCAGTTTCGACCCCGGGGCGTGACAAAACTTGTTCCCATAGGATACCAAATTCCGAAGTTTACAGTTCCTTTGACGTACCGGATGATCCGTTTCACCGCTTTCAGGTGAACCTCCTTTGGTGCTGATTGATATCTCGCGCAAATCCCAACACTAAAGGATATATCCGGGCGACTAGCTGTGAGGTAAAGTAGACTTCCAATCATGCTGCGATAGAGTTTCTCTTCTACATTATCACTAAGAGATTCACTTCCTAATCCCTTATTGCTAGTTCCCATAGTAGTAGGAAAATCTTTAGAATCTTCTAATCCGAATTTCTTTACCAACTCCTTTGCGTACTTGGATTGACACAGATGGATGCCTTCATCATTTTGTTTCACTTGCAATCCAAGAAAGTATGTCAGTTCGCCCATCATAGACATCTCAAATTCGCTTTTCATGGTTTCAGCGAATTTAGAAGCATCATTATCCTTTGTTGCTCCAAACACAATGTCATCGACATAGATTTGTGCAACAATGAAGTTATTTTGATAATGCTTCACAAAGAGAGTCCGATCTGCTCCCCCTCGAGTATAGCCCTTCTCCAAAAGGTGCTTTGTCAACCTTTCGTACCATGCTCGCGGTGCTTGTTTTAAACCGTAAAGAGCCTTTTTCAAACGAAAAACATGGTTAGGTAGTTTACAGTCTACAAAACCTTTCGGTTGAGCCACATAAACTTCCTTATTTAAAAACCCATTTAAAAACGCGCTCTTAACGTCCATTTGAAAGAGTTTTATTTTAAAGTGACAAGCAATAGCGAATAAGATACGAATGGACTCGAGTCTAGCTACAGGGGCGAACGTTTCATCAAAGTCTATACCTTCTATTTGAGAGTAGCCTTGAGCAACTAAACGTGCTTTGTTCCTGATGATGGTACCATCCTCATTTTTCTTGTTCTTGAAAATCCATTTAGTACCAATCACATTGTGTTGCTTCGGAGGCGTCGTTAATTCCCAGACTTTGTTGCGTTCAAACTGATGGAGCTCTTCCTGCATTGCTTCAATCCAGTAGTCATCCTGAAGAGCTTCATCTACGTTCTTTGGTTCGATCGTGGAAACATAACATGCGAATGCACAAACCAACTGTCTCCGAGTTTTGACTCCTTCTTGTGGGTCTCCAATGATGTTTGATTCAGGATGATCCTTGGAGATGCGTAACGTTTGTTGTAATGGAGTACTCGGAGGTACATGAGATGATTCCTGCACATCAGATAAACTTGATGAACCATTAGATGCATCATTAATATTGGAAGTATTATCATGAGAATATGCACTTACAGGAGTATCATCATCAAGAGAGATATCAGGGGTAGATTTATCAGATGCAAAGTGGAAAGCTTCATCTACTTTAACATTTATAGATTCTACGATCGTCTTAGATTCCAAGTTAAATACCCGATATGCTCTACTATTCGTAGAATACCCCAAGAAAATCCCTTCGTCACTTCGAGAGTCAAACTTTCCAAGATTTTCACGGTCACGTAAAATGTAACACCGACTCCCGAAGATGCGAAAATATTTGATGTTGGGTTTTCTACCACACCATAGTTCATATGGTGTATTTAACGTTCCCGGGCGCAAATAAACTCGATTAATAACATAGATTGCAGTGTTCACAGCTTCAGCCCAAAAATGTAGCGGTAAATTCCGGCTATGAAGCATAACATGTGCCATCTCTTGAACAACCCTGTTTTTGCGCTCGACAACACCATTCTGTTGAGGTGTATAGGGTGCTGAGAATTTATGCTTAATGCCGTTGGAAGTGCAAAAGTCAATGAATTTAGAATTTATGAATTCTCCACCTCTATCACTTCTAACACGAATGATCTTTTCATTCTTTTCAATCATAATACGAAGGCAAATCTCGTGAAAAGAATCAAAAGTATCAGCTTTCTCTTTTAAAAATGCTACCCATGAATAACTAGAGAAATCATCAACCAATAAGAAAATATACCATTTACCTCCCAAGGATGGTTGACGTGTTGGCCCCATAAGATCCATATGCAATAATTCCAAGGGCCGTTTGGTACCGACGTGGTTCAGGTTCTTGTGTGCAGCCCTTGATTGTTTTCCCTTGAGACAACCACCACACACAGTATTTTGTTCAAGTGAAAGTTTAGGAACCCCCTTGACCACGTCTTTGTTCGAAATTCTAGCAAGTTCCTTAAAATTTATGTGTCCTAGCCTTTCGTGCCAAAGTGTTTCATTATTCAAAGAGGCTAAGTTACAATTTTCAGAAATTTTATTTGGAACAACATAACAATTGTTTTCAGATCTAACCCCTTTTAAAAAGAAAACATGATCCTTATCAGTTACAATGCATTCAACAGATGAAAAATTAACAGAAAAACTATTGTCGCAAAGTTGACTGATACTAATGAGGTTAGTCTTAAGCCCATCAACAAATAATACATTATTTAGAATCGGGCCATCTGGAAAAGGTACTGTTCCTTTTCCAACAATTTTGGAAGACTGGCCGTCTCCGAAAACCACAAGTCCTCCGGAGATTTTCTCAAAATTTTGAAAGCAGTTTTTGTCATCGGTCATGTGACGAGAACAGCCGCTATCCAGATACCAAGACGAATTATCATATGCATGCAAGGAAATATTTGTAACAAGACAAGGGAAGATTTCACCTTTGCGTACCCAGACCTTTCGAGTTTTGGTGTACGTCGGAAGTGATTGTGAGGTTGATACCTTTGGTGAAAGCGTCTTGTTTGATCCATCGCTTTTCCTTGACGTCGTCGTCTTGTTTGATGAACTACCGAGGCTCTTTTCCTTCAAAGAATTTGCATTTGATTTCCGAGGAATCACCCTTTTGGTAGTCGTTGCAAGAAGTGCTTGAGTTGACCGTTTGGCTCCCATCTTGCAATTTCTCCTTATGTGCCCTGCAAAATTACAACGAAAACATACCTTAGTGCTTGACGATCCCGAGGAGGGTGAAGGAGGCTTGTTGTCGTTGCTTGTCGTGAATTCCGGTGTCGGAGGAGGAGATACCGACTGAGGCACGAAAACTGTCCCAACCGAACTAAAATTGTCTTCAGTTCGATTGTATCCGAGGCCGAACTTGTTTGATTGACCAAGACCAAGAAGCTTATCCAACTTACTCCTTCCTGATGAAAATCGCTGCAAGTCATCCTTGAGTTGGAGAATGGTCTCTGTCATTTCCAATTTTTCCTGTCGAGCCTCGTCGTTGAGCTTCAAGAAGTAATTCGCTTTGTTAACCATATCTATATAATTCTTCTCGAATTGCTCATTGGACTCTTGAAGGGAAACATTTGCTTTTATCAGATTATCCCTTTCCACTTCAAGATCGGTCGAGAGAGAAGTTACCCTTTTTAGTTCTTCTTCGAGATCCTGCAATCTCCCTCTCAACCCCTTGTTTTGCTTAGCCAGTTTCTTTGAATCCCTCAAAAGTCTATGGTAGGCTAGAGCAAAATCTTCACCTTCCGAATCATCCGATTCATTGTCCGTTGCATTCTTTTCAACAGTGGAGTTGGACAATGACTCGGACGCACTTGCCATTAAGCACATGAAGGGTGAAGATGTGGACGCGTGGAACGCAGTTGCGTTGTCTTCTTCATCACTTGACGATGACTCATTTGACAATGAGGTGTCATCCCAAGTGACGGCTTGCATCGCCTTCTTCTTAGACGGATTCTTAGTTGGACATTCCGTTGAGATATGGCCGTACCCTCGGCACTTGAAGCATTGGACTTGTCCTTCTGTTCTTTTCTTATCCTTAGAAAAACCCTCTTGCTTTCTTGACTTGTAACTTGAAGAACCCTTGCCTTTCTTCCACTTTCCGAAGGATGGAGTTTTGCTTGAATTACCCCTTCGAAAATTACGGCTAAACTTCCTTGTCAAGAGAGCAAGCTGCTTCTCAAAGTCCTCCATAGATAAATTCTCGTCATCGCCTGAGGAGGATGAATCCGCGTCTTCTTCTTTCGTTGTTTTCAAAGCATAACCTGAAGACTTAGAAGAGGATGCCTTTCCCGAAGAATAGTTAGTAGGAAATGTCATTTCATAAGTTTGTAAAGAGCCAACTAATTCTTCTACACGGATTTCGTCCGGGTGTTTAATAGTTTCAATGGCTGTGACCTTGGAACGAAATCTTTCAGGAAGAGTTCTTAAGATCTTTCTTACAATTTTAAATTCTGGAATCTTCTCTCCCAAGTTAGCACATGAGTTTACGATGTCTTGCAATCGTGTGTAATAGTCTGTGAACGATTCATTTTCTGCCATGAAAATAGAGTCAAACTTGCTAGTAAGCATTTGCAGTTTCTGAATCTTCACAAGGTTAGTTCCCTCATGCATAACTTGAAGAACATCCCAGATTTCTTTCGCAGTCTCACATGCCGAGACGCGAGAGAACTCTGTTTGTGATAAGGCATTAAATAAAGCATTTATTCCCTTGCCATTGTAAGAAGATATATCAATCTCTTCCTTGGTCCATTTCGACCTAGGTTTGATGGTGCGAACATCACCAATAAATTCAGTTGGATTAGACCATCCTAATTCAATTGATTGCCACACCCGTTCGTCGATGGAAATTAAAAAGGCTTTCATCCGTACTTTCCAGTACGCATAATTTGTTCCATCGAAGAACGGGGGTCTGTTGATGTTTCCACCTTCAACCATTGTTTACAACCCTATTCCCTCTCTGATACCACTTGTTGGGTTATATGAATAACAGGATCTAAATAGGGGAAAAAACACCTAGAGTGGGGGTGAATAGGTGTAAACCATAAACACTCAAAAATCTTTGCGATATAAAAACCCAATGCGGAAAAATAAATAACACGCAGAGATTTTTACGTGGAAAAACTCCAAACCGGAGTAAAAAAAACCACGGGACCGATAACACGGTGAAATCCACTAGAATTAAACACGTACAAGGTGATATACCGTACTCACAGACGACTCAACCTTTTCCATACGCTCCTAGTTGATCTTCTCCGCTCGCTCCAGACGCTTCTCGAATCCACGATGTGCGTCCAACGCCGAATCCACGGCGTCCAACGTCGAGTCCACGACGTCCGACCGAATCCACGGTCTTCACCCAGTAGCACGCTTCGAATCCACGAACGTACCTCGCTCCGAATCCACGATAGCGGTTGCACCTTGAATCCACAAGGCCACGCGAGTCCACGCGCCGATTTTGGGGTAAATCGTTGTTTTTTGGGTGGTGATGATCCGCCGAATACTTAGATCAAAGATAGATAGGAAATACCATCTAAGTATTCATTAGTTTGATTCAACTCAAAATGTGAGTATGAAAACCTAGAATCAAACTAATCAATATAGATGAAGAAACATAGAATTAATCTAGTTATTTCCTTTCTTCTCTATATGTGGATCTGAGGCCGTATAAGATGATATTTGATTATGACGGCTATTTGGATTTCCGGCCTCTTTTTGGACTAACCCTAGAAAAAGAATCATAGGGTTTATTTACAGGTTAGAAACCCTTGGAAGAAGATAAGGATCAAAAACTAACCTTTTCTGGAGTTTTTACATGACGACGATCCGGATCGGAGATCGGCGATCCGGATTGCAGTAGCGAGAAAAACAGATTCCAGAAAAACGAAGGTTCGGGATCCGGATCGAAGTGCTTGATCCGGATCGTTCATACAGTTCACCAAACATCAACGTTCGGGATCCGGATTGCAGTAGCCTGATCCGGATCGTTCAAATAAAAAGGTAAACTCAATGTTCGGGATCCGGATCAAGGGAAGCTACGATCCGGATTGAACTGGTGTATGAACGAACTACCTTCGGGATCCGGATTGAACAATCTGATCCGGATCCTGAACATGTCCCATGTCCAGTTTTTGATATTTATGCAATAACAAACCCATCCAAGTGTTTCTACGCTATAAGAAGTATTCGGATCACCAAAGATATTAAGTTAAACATACCTGATCCTTTTGAATTCTTCTTTCTTGAGATTGAGTTATATGATCCAACTTCCTTTACCTTCAATCTTCAAGACTTAACCGAATTCATGAAATACGCCAACTCAAATTTCGTAACATAGTCAAGATCCACGCTCACTCTCAGAACGGTAGGACTCAAGATCCCCAAATATCTCGCACAACAGTCGGAGAACTCTCGACGACTCAGCTGATCAGCTCACACGAAACACGAGACACTAGCCTCTCCAACAGCTCGCAGCACAAAGCACACTGGCTGGAGGTACTCCACAGCCAGGAACGACCCACAACTCAGGCTAACAATACTGGTCGGACAACACTCAACGACCTGGGACCACCGTCAACCCCAACGGTTCCCAACAACACTGACCGGAAGATACTCGACGGCCCGGGACTACCGTCTGCTCAACGGCTCCCTCCCACGACAGCACAACAGGGATACAAGACCTCCCGGGACTACAGTTTACCCAAACGGCTCCCGGAACAGATAAGCAACCCACTACAACTACCAGACTCCACTCTGCTCCCAAGCACGAGTGCAAATGCATCCCACACTAAAAGAAAGTCCCGACCTCTCGGCCCACTACCCGGGCGAGGATAACACTATGTCCAGGAATAGAAAAACAGTGTGGGTGTCTAAACATAAATAACCCTAGCCCAAGTGAGGGTTTTCTACTGGTCTAGTTACACATGCAACATATGACGGGGGTGCTAGGTCAAGTTCCAAGATAACTATATTAACAGATGATAAAAGGAATAACAATTCCTACAATCTAGCATGCTACACAAGGAAATAAACTATCATGCAAAGTCCTACAACAGTAGAATTACTGTACAGTCCATAAAACTTGGAGATAAGGCCACCCACCTCGATTTGCCACCAATTGCTCGTAGACACTTGCAATTGGCCTCCACGCGATCCGCACGTAAACGAAGCCCGCTGCCGGAGTCCACACGTAAAACGGTGCACGGTGCCGGAGTCCGCACGCAAAACGGTGCACGGTGCCGGAGTCCGCACGCAAAACGGAGTCCGCACGCAAAACGATGCACGGTGCCGGAGTCCGCACGCAAAACGGTGCACGGTGCCAGAGTCCGCACGTAAAACGGTGCACGGTGCCGCAGTCCGCACGCAAAACAAAATCCGCACGCAAAACGGTGCACGGTGCCAGAATCCGCACTCAAAACGGAGTCCGCACGCAAGACGGTGCATGGCGTCGGGGACCGCACGCAAAACGGTGCAGTAAAATACGGTCCCTAATACAGATAAGAGTTAGGGGTTAAACTCAAAGTCCAAAAGAACGCCCCAAACAGCGCAAAAACTCCGTAAAATTAACACACGGGACCAACCTCGACTGCGCCGCGCCGCCCAACTGCTCCGTTGGAAAAACTCGCGCGCTCCACGAGGCCCACGACGCACCGCCGCACCCCACACAACTTCTCCCTCTCACTCTCTCACGCTCGGTTGGAGAAGAAAGGAAGAGAAGAGAAGAAAATGGCGCTCGGGGTGGAGAAGGAAGAAGAAGAAGAGAAGAAGAAGAAGAAAAAGGAGGAGAGAAGGTGCTCATGCACCGGGTCCACGGTGCACCGCCAATGGGAGCTCTCCACCCGGCGGTCCACACGCACAAGGGCGGTGCACCAGGTCCAGGCGCGCGCGCGCCGCGCCACGTGGCCGCGCCCCTGCGCGCCACGCGGGCGCGCAGCCCGCGTGCCACACGGGCGCGTGACACCGCTCCCTCGCAGGCGCGGGACACGGACGCGCCACACGGGCGCGCGCCCCCGCGCGCCCGAGCGGGCGCCAGTGGGGGCCCGCCACGTGGCGGCCCTCGCGTGCCTCCCGCGCAGGCGGGCGTGCTTCCCCAGTGCGCGTAGCGCGCCTCGAGCCGCGCGCCGCACGGCCTGGGTTTCCGTGCCGTCGCCTCGCCTCGGGATTCGTGTCGCGTCCCCTCGAAAAACGCGCATTTCATCCGGGCTCCAAAACAAACAAGGAAATAGTCCATTCTCAACGATTTCGCGCGCTGAATCCAAAAACGATGCCCGTTTCTCCAAATTCTCAACCGAAAATTTGCCGAATGCCCCCGGATAGCCCACTTGATCCGATTTTCGTGCCGGGTCCAATTCTGAAGTCCGATTTGCCAAATTCCAACTCTAGAATTTTTCGAAGGCGACCGGAGAGGTAATCTTTTATCCAAACTTCGCCCGAAGTCCAAATTTGACGTCTACGCCGCGCGAAACCACCTCTAAACACTAGACGGGTCCTCCAATTTCCCACGGGATCTCCTTTTAAGCCCAAAGTCCAACACTTGTGTCCAAATTGCGCACAAACACCACCGACACACCACGCAGGCCTCCAGTGATGCAAACTAAATCCCAATTTGCACCACAAATCTATTTCTTGGGCCCGACACGCGCACAAACACTCCCAAAGGCCACTAAACCGACAGTAACTCTTAAGTGGGAATTCGGGTCCTCACAGTTACATTTTACGCGATCGAGAAAATCTTGAAAAATTCGACTCTTGAAGTGATGAAGGAATTTTTATGGGTTATTCTACAAATAGTAGAGCATATCGAGTATACAATCTTGAATCGAAGACGATGATAGAATCAATTAATGTTAAAGTAGATGAAGCTTCTCATTTGTCTTTTGATAAATCTACTCTTGATATGTCTCTTGATGATTCCTGCTAATGATATTGCATCTTTGCATGATAAGTCTTCCGAAAATTTCCATGCATCTCATGGTTCTTCTAGTTAATCCAGTGTGCAGGAATTATCACAAATTCTCCTGAGTACTCCGTTACCTCAAACGCTACGTATCTCCAAGGACCATCCTGAATCGAACATCATTGGAGATCCTCAAGAAGGAGTAAGAACTCGGAGACAATTGGAATGTGGAGTCGCATGTTACGTCTCCATGGTAGAACCAAGGAATATTGATGAAGCTCTTCAGGACGACTATTGGATTGAAGCAATGCAAGAAGAGCTTAATCAATTTGAAAGGAACAAAGTCTGGGAATTAACGAAGCCCCCGAAGCAACAAAACATCATCAGTACTAAATGGATTTTCAAGAACAAGAAAAATAAAGAAGGTACCGTTATTCGGAACAAAGCACGGTTAGTTTCTCAGGGCTATTCACAAGTTGAAGGTATAGACTTTGATGAGACTTTTGCCCCTGTAGCCCGTCTCGAGTCCATTCGTATCTTATTTGCTATAGCTTGTCATTTTAAAATTAAACATTTTCAAATGGATGTAAAGAGCGCGTTTTAAAATGGTTTTCTAAATGAAGAAGTTTATGTGGCCCAACCGAAAGGTTTCATTGATCATAAACTTTCAAACCATATTTTTCGATTGAAAAAGGCTCTTTACGGTCTAAAACAAGCACCGCGAGCATGGTACGAAAGATTGACAAAGCACCTTTTGGAAAAGGGCTATACTCGAGGGGGAGCAGATCGGACACTCTTTGTGAAGCACTTTCAAGACAACTTCATTGTAGCACAAATCTATGTGGACGACATTGTGTTTGGTGCTACAAGGATTAATGATGCTTCAAAATTCGCCGAAACAATGGAAAGCAAATTTGAGATGTCCATGATGGTCGAGTTGACATATTTTCTTGGATTGGAAGTTAAGCAAACTGAAGAGGGCATTCATTTGTGTCAATCCAAGTATGCGAAGGGGTTGGTCAAGAAATTTGGATTAGAAGATTCTAAAGACTTTCCGACTCCCATGGGAACTAGCAAAAAGGGACTTGGATGTGAATCTCACGGAGAAAAAGTAGACGAGAAACTTTACCGAAGCATGATTGGAAGTTTACTTTACCTTACGACGAGTCGCCCGGACATTGCCTTCAGTGTTGGGATTTGTGCGAGATATCAATTAGCACCGTAGGAAATTCACCTGAAAGCGGTGAAAAGGATCATCAGGTACATTAAAGGTTCATTGAATTTCGGAATTTGATATCCTATGGGCACATCTCTCGATATAATAGGATATTCGGATGCCGATTGGGCTGGATCAGTGGATGATCGAAAGAGCACGAGTGGTGCATGCTTTTGCCTTGGCCATTGTCTTGTTGCATGGCATAGTATGAAGCAAAACTGCATTGCTCTCTCTACTGACGAAGCGGAATACATTTCAGCGGGAAGTTGTGCAACTCAATTGATTTGGATGAAGAGTGACTTCCGAATCCCGGCGACCTCGGTAACAATACTTTGTGACAACACTAGTGCCATTAACATTTCAAAAAACCCTGTGTTGCACTCAAGGACAAAACACATAGAACTAAGATATCACTTTCTTAGAGAGCTAGTTGAATCAAGTACTTTACAAATCTCTTATGTTTCAACTGAAGATCAATTAGCCGATATTTTGACAAAACCTTTGGATCAAAAATGTTTTATTCATTTGCGAAAAGCAATTGGAATGCTTTCTTTGAAATAACATTTTTTGAACCATTGCTTAGGTTAGGTTTTGTTTTGTGTTTTGTGTTTGTATATAGAACATTAACTGAGCATTTGTTAAATTGACTTTAATTGCATCTTTTCTTGTTTTGAGAAATCTATTATGATTTGAATATCATTATAATACATTTGATGCAATGATCATTTATATCAATTATTTCATCTTTAATTGATCAAAGGCAATTCCTCTCTCAATGATCTCTTGATATAGTTTTTATCTTATTTGATAATTGAGTTAAGTATGAACATTAGATCAATGGTTGGTTGAATACTTAATATTTTACATAATTGATAGCCAATTGAGGGGGAGTATTATTTAAAGTTTCATGCTCAAAAGATGTGGAAAGAGTTACATCCCTAGCGGAGTGTGAAAACTACCACCACATGGAGGAAAGAGCTACCACCTCGGTCGTCCGAGTACTGTGTCCAGCTACCACATGTTTACGAAGCATGGTGTTTCTTGTTTATTAGATAAAATGCTTTTTGGAATACTTAACTTTGTCGAATTCCAAGATTGGTATAAGGTGGGATTTCAAATTGAAAGATGCTCAAAGAGCCACTTCCCTAAATATATTGACTAGATACATTATCTAATTTATTTGGAATGTCAAACATCTATCGATCTTTGTGCCTTCATTTTCTTTATTCAATTGATGATTTGATAAACACGTTACTCATTAGATCGTGATTGATGTTTTGAACTTGCTCAACTTTAGAGGATATAACTTTTATAAATTTTTGTTTCATAATTTGAGTATTAATGATAGATTTAGCATAATCTATTTCTTTTTATGTGAAACGATACTTTTTATTTAAAGTTGATATGCAAGAATGCTTACATACTTTTTCTGGATTTTCTGAAATTTTTACAAATTTTTCTGGAGAAAAAGTTGCAGGCAGTCCGGACTAGATGGACTCAGTCCGGATCCCGAACGTTGGGATTTCTCTGCGGGTAGCCGATCCGGACTGAACTCCCGACCCGATCTGGACTGCGGCTAGGTTTTAATAGAAACGAATGGTATTTTGATTTCTATTCTCTTCTAAACTTCTGTTTCTAACTCCCTAGACTTTCTCTCAGTAGAATCAAGAGGGTTTTGGATCTTTTGCAACTCGATTTCTTTCGATCGAAGTATGTTCTTTTGATCAAAACCTCTGTTTTTCACTGTTTTGCTATTGTTCTTCAAAACGTATGTGGATTTCATGCTATGAATTCATTTTTAAATGGTTTTTGGTCAAATTTCTTTTGAAATAAGAACTCTGGATACATTAGTTTTGTTTCTATGCCTTGTATTCATTTGATTAACGAATTTTTGGGCTTCGTTTTCTAAAAATTCGATTTTAGGGCAAAATTTGGGAATTTTCGAAAATCATGTGATTGATCTATTTTAAAAATTCTTTTTGCAAAACTAACTTGATTCCTAGTCTCTATACATGATAAGGATTGTTTGGGTATGTTTTATAATTTTTTTGAAAATTAAACAATTTTTTCATGTTCCTTGAGTTCTTGCTCACAGGTGACTGTTTCTAACAATTTGGCAAGATGATCTTTGGCTGGATTCTTGTGCTCATCGCGGCAATGGTTGGCACTCGGGCATCGAACAAGCTGAAGAGGACAAGAAAAACTCAAGCTGAAGGGGAGTATGTTTCTCTTGACGAGTCAGATACGGAATCAGAGGACTGGGATTAAGTCCTTGAGGAAACAGCAGCATTGGCTGCAGCAGCAGAAAAGGGGAAAGCCCCTGCTTCTTCGAAGGCGAAGACTCCGCCTAACGCTGCTGAAAAAGGAAAAACTCCAATGCAACAAACACCTATGTCAATGAAGAGAAAGAGTGTTGCAAAGAGGAAAGCGAGAGCTCGTGGAATAGAGATTGATGAGTCACTGGCAAGTGAGTCGCCTCCACGAGATTTTGTTCACATTAGTACAGAAAGGATGAAAATTTTTGAGAAACGAGAATGTATCGGTGAGAGACATGTAAATGTCGCGGCTCTCAGGGAACGCTCTGCAGCATTTGGGACCCTGTTTGATCAAGCACGACTTGCACAAGTCTGTAAATTTTTTGAAACTTCAGGATATTATCTTCATCTTGTGAGGACTTTTACTTGTGTGCTACGCAGCTTCAAGATCATGAGGACGGACCCAAAGAATTTGTTACCATAGTTCGGAATGTCAACCTCAAGATCACGCCTCAATTGATTGGAGAAGTGCTGGGAATGAATGCCCAAGTGAAAGGGATTCATTATTTGATGGGACATGTCATGTCCAATACAACCTGGAGGACGGTTGTTGATGGAATCTGCTTGCCTGATACCCGGTCACCGGGAAATTCGATTCTTTCAAAAGAGCTTCGATCGGAATATAGATTTTTGAACTTTATTGTTTGCTACAGCATCTTACCAAATATGCAAACTAAGGTTCTCCGTTGGGATAGAATGTTGTTTCTATATCTCCTTGGACATCCCGAAGCTTCGTTGGGATCAAATTTCAGCATTCCTTATCTTATCTGGTCAAGGATGGCGAGATATGTGGAAAATGCGCATCCTACCGAGCGACGACTTCCATTCCCATTGATTATAATGCGGATTTTGAGAAAGTTTGATGTCGACATTCGTTCATCAACTTATATGCACAGTCTGGGAACGATCAATGATACTACCATTGTGAAGTCTCTCTCGAGCAAACCGGATGAAACCCCAACCCCGCCAAGGAGCAAGAGAACCTCAGCACGGCAAGCAACAACGGCAACAGCAAGAACAGCAGTACCAGCTTCTACTTCAGAGGGTGAAGCTTCTGTGACGTCAATCTATAAAGAACAGCAACGACCATCATCTGAACAAGAACGCATGTCAGATGAAATAACTAAGATATCTACAGACATGGTTCAGATTTCTGCCGACCAAGCTGACTTGAAGAAGAAACACAAATCTCTTGCCAAATTGGTTAAGAAGATTTTTCACAAACTTGGATGCAGCAATTCGGATGAAAATGACACTGATTGATGTTTTCTTAAGTTTTCATTTTGTTTTGTTCTAATGTCTTCTCTTGCAGGTTTTAGTTTCTTTTCTTAATCTTTATGAACTTTGCTTTACCCTCCTTTTGATTTTGGCTTTTTCTATGACAAAAAGGGGGAGAGACACTATACTTGAATGTTTGGATTGGAGAGAACTTGAGAACTTGAACTTTGAAAACTTTGAACGTGAAGGTAAGTAAGTTCTAAGTTGAACTTGATCATGCCCTGACTAACTATTTGACTAACTATTTGGGCATGTAATATTACTAACAAGTTGCTTGATAACTGACATATTTTTTAACTTGTTAATTGTTTTGACATGACATTTGGATTTTAATGATTAGGGATATGTGAATCTTTGTTTGCTAAATTTTCATACAGATCTGATAATTAATGTCATGGTGAGTATAAACTCTATCTCTCTGATTAATTATTGAATGTTTAAATTCTTGAGGTATTTAACGATTTCTTTTGTCAAGAATTATTTCTTTTGCAGAAAGTACAAACGTCTAAGTCTAGAGTTTGTTTTAGGAGTTTATCTCTTATATTCATTTTTATTTGGATCATACATATAAATTTTTGTTGTATGGTGATATCAACAAAAATATCTTTTTGAATTTTTAAGTGGATTTTTGTTTTGTCACGAAACCGCCAACGGGGGAGATTGTTAAGGATTTTGTTTTGGCGTATTTCGTGAAGTGGTATAAGTCTTGAAGATTGAAGATGAAGAATTACATCAATCTCAAGAAAAATGGATTCAGAATGATCAGGTACGTTTAACTAAATAATTTTGGTGATCCGAATACATTTGTGTTGTGAGGACCCAAAATTCCCACGTATGGTTTACTGTTACATCTGCAGCTTTTGGAGGCCTTTGTGGTGCGTCGGCGGTGTTTGTGCTCAAATAGGTGACAAGTGATGGACTCACTGTGTTAAATGGATCACGAGAGTAGTCGGATGACCCCGTCGAGTGTTTAGAAGTGGTCTCGAGCGGAACAGACATCAGAATTAGACTCAGCGCGAAATTTGGGTTAGAAACACTTTTTTGGATGCCTTCGGAAAATTTGAGAATTGGAATTTGGCAAAACGGACACGGGATTTGGATTCAGCGCGCGAAAACGATAAAAATGGACTACTTATTTGTATTTTTCGGAGCCCGGATGACGCGCACGGATTTCGAGGAATTGGGCACTGTTCCGGCGGCCGGGGGGCAGCGCCGGCGGCGGTGGGCAGCGGCGGAGCGGGCGCGGGCAGGCGGCGGAGTAGGCGCGGGCAGGCGCGCGGTGCACGGGGGCGTCGTGCCACGTGGCGTTTTTCTATTTGTTGGGTGCGGACACGTGGCGGGCTAGGATTGGTCGGTGCAGTGGACTCGGTTCACGGAGCTGATGTAGCAGGCCTCGGGGTGCGTGCTTGGCAGGGGGTGCAGGCGGCTGGCACAGGCGCGCACGTGGGCGCGTTAACGCCGTTTCCCGTGCTCGGGCGAGCCACACGTCGGTGTCCGCGGGTGGCCACGCGGCGCAAGGAAGGTGGCTGGTTCGGCTGTTCCCTGTTCTGTGGATGACGTGGCGCAACCAGCGTGTTTCGGGCGCACAGCGGGGGGGGGTGTTTCGGGTGCACTGTAGGCGCCCGAATCTTTCGGGCGCCCGGGAAAGTGTCCCCCAAAGTGTGTTTTTGGCTTGGATTTCAGCCTATAAATAGGCAATGGGAGCTTTTGGTGCGGGATTTTTGGCAGTCTGGGAGCCTCCCCTTTAAGCAGAACACTCCCCACCTTGTCCTCTACCCTTCCTCGGATCTTGGGCATTTTTGGAGACTGCGGCTTCGGCGTTATCTCCGACGCGACGCACATCGACGCTCCTTGGATTTTTGGATTTTACCGTCGCTTTTCTGTCCGCGAGACACCCCGGATCACCCATTGGAATTTCGAGCCGAATTTTGTGGCAGCGCGTTCACGAGTGGGAAGGCTTCGATTTCTGTGAGTTCCCGAGGTGTTTTCTGACCCCTTTGTACAGCTGCGAGGCTTATGACAGCGGTGGAGTATTGTATGATTTTCTCAGTCTACGAGAATCGGAATGAGGCGTTTAAGGACTCGATTGATATCTACGCTTCGAGAGGAACGCACCCATATTTTTATTGGAATTTTCTGAGGACTCTTCGAAGGTGAGATTTAGGCTTCTTTGGGGTTGTATCCCGCAGTTTTTACAGTGTTGTGAGGATGCCGGCATACCACCTTGTTTGATTTGTATCTTGGCCTACAGGTGTCGGAACGGGGCGTATAAATACTCGTTTTGGGGCAACTCGTCGCGAGGATCGCAACCGTGATTTTTCTGGGATTTTTGGAGGACTGAGTGCAGGTGAGAAATACCCTTCTTTGTGTTGTTTTGGAAAAACAGCAATGCTGTTTGGTGTGTGTTTGGGGTATCGTTTGTGTTGTGATGTTGATTTTTGGGGTGATGTTGTTTGGAGCCATGGCTTGCGCGACATGTACCGAAGATGCGGGTTCAGCAGATTTTGTTAGCAAGTGGCCACACTCTTCACGGACTTCGGCTTTGCCTGCAGAAAGCGTTTCAGGTGGGTTGCTTTGTCCCCATAACCGGTGGACGGTTCTCTAATTCTATATGTTAGAATGCATGCATGATTAAATGTACAATTAATAGATTTGAGATGTAAGCATGGAAATGGCCTTGATCATGTGTTTAATGCTTACTTGTATATTGTACATGATTTAAAGGAATTAAGATATAGCATATGGTGGATGGTTGTGGTTATTAGACGCTAGATGAGATGGAGATCATGTTTGATTATTTTTGGTATCGTTTTGCGAGATCGATTTATTATAGTAGCAAGTTACTAGCATGCCAGGTTAACACATAGACTTTCATGGGATTGGATTTACTCGATGGAGTAGGATGATTTATCTATGTGCGGAAATTACTCTGAGGAGTTTTCATGGATTATGGACAGGGGTAGTTCATCTTTGATTTTCGGGCATGCAGTTATTTCTAGTTGATGCTACTATTCGTTATCTCATCTTTATTCTTCCTTGAGGACAAATGCATGCTTGTATGGACATATAGTTAGGCCATCTTTTACTGCTACACTACTTATTGGAACTTAGGAGAAACCATGTTATCCCTTTCTCCTTCTTTGTTAGTCAGGCTGTTTGTGTTGCTCGGGTGCGAGCAGGGGTTCGGGGTAGTGTAGCCGGGACCTTGGTGTCAAGGACGGGTTGTGCTGCATTGTGGTTGGCAGGGTTTTGCGGTGACCGCGGACTTTTGGCGGTTGGCCGGAGGTCGGTTATAGGACTTGATTATAGACGGCAGGGTATTGCGGCAACCTCGGATATTGGGCGGTTGATCGGATATTTATTTATGCATCAGATTGGGTATCAGATTTCTCTAGTGGACGGAGTTTCCCACTTATTGAGTACTTTTGTATCTGTTTGAGGACCGAGGCCTTCTTTAATGGATAGATTTTCCCACTTTGATCAGAGTCGTGATCCAGTCCTGCTGATTTACGATACTTATGATACTTGTTACTCAGATACTTTACTCGTGTGGGTCGCTCCCCTCGAGTGCCACTCCGGAGTGTGCGACATGCAGGCTTTGAGTCCTTGAGACTCCTTTTCATCGGTGTTATGCGTCGGCCAGCATACCCGATACGGCAAGGCACAGCAGGCAGTACCAGTTCTTACTGGTCCATCTGATTGGGTTTGTTTCAGGCAGGTACTTTATTGTTGCACTCGTGTCAGGGGGCTGAGTGGAGTCTAGTAGCTGTGTTAGATCAGTGCTAGTATGGTTGGGAGCCGTTTCGGGTTAACGGTGGTCCCGTGGTCGTTGTGAGTTTTCGACCATTGTGCGAGAGGTTGAGCATCTTGAGTTTATCCGTTCTGAGAGAGAGCGTGGATTTCGACTATAGCCTGCATGAGCCACTATTTAATCGCGAGTTAGTCTGTATGGACACCCTATGTAAGTCCTGCCCGTCAGTGGGAGGTGGGTTTAGGTGGGCGCAGGCTTGACTGGACCAGATGTGGCAGTCTGCTCGATTGGGTCGATTGTGCACTTCATGTGCTAGTGGTTGCATACCATTCTTTGGTTCTCCCCTTTTGAGCATTTAGATAAAGGCATGGTAGCTGTTGAGTGTCTCCAGCTTTCTTGTTCAGTTTTTACGGCATTGGTTTTCTTATGCCTCTAGTGGACTTAGTGGGCAGATCATCGGGCCTGGTGGCGGTACCCACTGAGAACTCCCTTTTTGGTGTAGTTCTCACACCCGTTTGGGGTTTTCCCCATCCCTTTCTTTTCTCTCCTTTGTTTTGGAGAGTCTTAGCGGGTGTTGCTGATTCTGTGGTTGTTGATCGAGGCGAGGGAGTCGCGAGCTAGATCCCTACGCGTCGTTGGAGAGTAGCGGTACCCCTTCAGAGTAGATCTTCAGTAGATTAGTTATTTTATTTCCTCTTTTGAGAGACTGATGTAGTGAGGATATGATATGTATCGACTGTACACTGACGTTTTATTGGAGATACCTCCCTGTTGAGTTCTGGGTTTTGTATTTGAGGATATTGTATGATTATCACTTATGGGAGATGGATATTGTACTATTATTTCCAGTTGTACAGTGGTTGGTTTTAGTTTTACAGCAGATTTTTATTTTTAGCTCTGATAACTATTAGCTGTAGCACCTTTTCTTGCAGGTTGGACGCTTTGCCTATTCAGCAGGTTTTGTATAGGCGGCGGATCTGTTGGCGAGCCCGGGTCGCAGTTTCGACCACGGGGCGTGACAGATTAGGGTGGTATCAGAGCCTAGGTTGTAGGTCGTGGTGGACTTAGAAACCCTAGGCTTATGGTTTGACCCTTGGATGACTTCGTGAGAGTCATGATTTATAGCGAGAGTCCTGATTGAGTTTTATACCTCTCCCAAGGGACGGGAGGAGTGATTGGCATGTTTATTCTCCTAAGTGATTATGTTGGCTGCAGACAACATAATGCTGTGGAATGGGTGACATGCTTTAGACTTTCGCTGGATTGGGTCGAGTGGCTGTTGTGTGCTGATTTTCGGTTTTGTCGTGGCGAGCGGTGTCTCCCCGACGCTGGGTTTTGACCCGTGTGTGCCCTGTTGCGGCGGTTGACCTTGAGAGGTTGGATTTAGGCCGGATACCCGGATTGAGGTCAGAGAGCTCCGGACCCAGATGACAGGATTGTTAGAGGCATATCAGCAGTGGAGTGAGCAGCTGGTTTCGGTGACACAGTTGTCGGAGCAGCGGGCAGCTCGACAGTGCTTTCCTTCTGAGACCACCCGGTTGCAGTATCCTCGATGGCAGTGATTTCTGTGGCGCCGATGGAGCGAGTAGCCCCCTCCGTGCCAATGTTTAGTGCCGAGGCACAGAGGCAGGGTGGATAGGTGACTGCTGGTGAGCTGAGGGGACGTGATCGATCTATTGAACCAGTTTTGGCAGATGAACCACCCCGATTCATAGGATTGAGCTTGGAGCCTTTGGAGGCAGAATCGTGGTTGGTGGTATTGGAGAGACTATTTGAGAGCCTCCTTGTGCCGAGGGTTTACGCAGTTGCTTAACTGCGCGCTCCAGGTTCGAAGGACGAGGCGCATAGGATATGTGTGGCTAGGAGTGGATTGCGCCAGGAAACCTTTCAGTTTAGTTGGTCCCTCCGTTACGGATTATTGACGCCTCGATGGTGTAGGCGTTGTGTATGGAGCGTGGCGCTGCAGTTCCTTTGGATAGGGATCTACCGCCGAGGCGAGGTCTAGATAAAAGCGCGGCGCTAGGTGATGGAGGATAGATCGGCCGGCAGAGGCATTTCCGATTTTTTTTTCCCAGGATAGCAGATTCCTGAGACGCCAGAGATCGGGTGGACCCCGATGGCAGCATCAGCATTTTTATCAGAGTGGCGCGGCGGTAGCATGGATTGGTTATCTGCGGAGGACCGTATTTGTCACCTCTATGTGAGCAGAGACAGAGGTCGTGCTCCCTGTGTGGATAGTCTTGATTTTCAGGCAGACTGAGCGACGACCACTTGCATCGAGCGGATGAGTCTGTGCCGCCCGGTTGGAGGGCGCCACGATAGTGGATCGAGTGTCGCAGGTGTGATTTCATCACAGCAGTCGGAGTTAGAGCATGTTGCATTCCTGCATGGACTAGAGGCAGATTTGTTACCACGTGCACTAGAGTTACAGGTTCCGGTTGGTGTTGTGCATGTGGAGGAGGCTTGTGGATCATGTCCAGTGCAGTAGAGGCCGCGAGTTATACCGACAGACTTGTTGGTAATTGTGGCGGTTCGGTGTTTTGACCCTGTACTTGAGATTGGTTGGCACAGTGCCACAGGATGTTGGACTGCGGAGAGAGAGGACTTTGACCTTCTGCGAGGCAGACGAGAGCAGGCTTGGTTGTTGAGATTGTTAGAGCACACAGGTTATAGCGATAGTGTGAGAGGTGCTTACGGTAGCACCGGGACTCAAGGATATCCCTGTTGCCCACGAGATCCCGATTGTGATTTCACCGAGCTGTTGATGATGCCGCCAGATAGGGAGATTGAGATTGCGATTGACGCGGTTCTGGGAACCGCGCCAACCTCAATAGCACCTCATGGATATCATCTGTAGAGCTGGGAGAGTTGATGGCACAGGTGCAGGGATCTGATGGATCGAGGGTCTGTTCGACCTAGTGCCACGCCGTTGGTACACGGTGGTGATGCCACGTCGTTGATACACGATGGTGAGGGTTCCTTTGTGGTTTTGAGCACAGGCAGGTCCGGATATTATTTAGGACATTTTGATGGAATTATACTCCGGCAGTTGTTTGTTTGTGATGCGTGTACCTACTTGGGATCTTACAGCTGAGTATTTTGCCAAGACGGCGTTCAGGACGCGGTAGGGGCATTATGAGCTCACGGTGAGGCCAAATGGATTGACTAATGCCCTGTTGCCTTTAAGATTTGAGGAATTGTGTGTTCCAGCTGTACTTGGGCGCATTGGTAAAAGTGTTATGCATAGATATTGGATTGACCCCCAGAGTGACTTGGAGCTTGTGGAGCACTTGTGGTTGTGCTACAATGCTTGGGTGGAAGAAGCTGTATGCCGTGTTATTGGGGTACAAGTTTAAGCTTCAGAAGCTTATTTCTTGGGTCGCATTGTTTTAGTCGTAGGGGCGGTTGTAGAAACCCGACCAAAATGGATGCCATTCGAGATTGGCCGAGATCAATATTTATGGTTAAGGTAAGGAGCTTCTTGGACTGGATAGTGCTAGCAGAGCTTGACGAGCGGATAATGAGACTGATACCAGCGCCAATTATTGTATTGCCAGCGATGGGGGATGGATTTGCGAGTTATAGTGATGCCTCCCATAGTGGCTGTGGAGTTGCTGTTAGATTATTGATGAGCATCCAGTATCACCCTGACAGAGCCACTGTGGTGGCGGATACCTTGAACCGGAGAGCTGTTTGGGGTTGAGTTTGATGATTCCACAGCTGGCGCTGTGTGGACTGTTGGGGCAAACATGGCTTGGGGTTGTCTCTCTGAGGGTCCCTTTTGATGGTAGACTGTGGCTGAGCAGTCCACTCGGATGGTCAGGATTCGGGAGTGACCGAGTGAGGACCCTAGTTTGTGAGGGCTTCTTTCCTTCTTGGATGATCGCGGGGATGTGTTTCGGATCGCCTTGGTTGAGTGGACACTAGGGTGTGGTGTTGGTGCGTGTAGCACTGGTTGTTATTTTCTTGTCCCCCAGTCTTTTGATGGAGCCCCTATGGTTTTTCACGTCTCATCTTAGGAGTGTTTTGCTTTTGGATACCTCGCTCGTGATTGACTTGCGCCATTTGAGATCTGTGAGTGTTTGGAGTACGAGGGACGCCCGTTGCGAATTCTGGCACGTGAGGTGAGGGAATTGCGCAATTGGGCCATGCCGCACTGGTTATTGTTGTTATTGGGGAGTAATCACGGGGAGTGAGTGGTGACTTGGGAGCTAGAGACGGTGATTATGAGTACCTACCCTTGATTTTGAGACACCTTTTGAGCTATGTTAGTTTCGAGGACGAAACTTTCTTCTAGTGGGGGAGGATGTGAGGACCCAAAATTCCCACGTGTGGTTTACTGTTACATCTGCAGCTTCTGGAGGCCTTTGTGGTGCGTCGACGGTGTTTGTGCTCAAATAGGGGACAAGTGATGGACTCGGTGTGTTAAATGGATCACGAGAGTAGTCGGATGATCCCGTCGAGTGTTTAGAAGTGGTCTCGCGCGGAACAGACATCAGAATTAGACTCAGCGCGAAATTTAGGTTAGGAACACTTTTCTGGATGCCTTTGAAAAATTTGAGGATTGGAATTTGGCAAAACGGACAGCGGATTTGGATTCAGCGCGTGAAAACGATGAAAATGGACTACTTATTTGTATTTTTCGGAGCCCGGATGCCGCGCATGGATTTCGAGGCATTGGGCACTGTTCCGGCAGCCGGGGGGCAGCGGCGGCGGCGGCAGGCAGCGGCGGCGCGGGTGCGGGCAGGCGGCGGAGCAGGCGCGGGCAGGTGCGTGGGCGCGGGCAGGCGCGCATGCAGGCGGTCAGGCGCGTGGGCAGGTGCGCGGTGCACGAGGGCGTCTTGCCACGTGGCGTTTTTCTATTTGTTGGGTGCGGACACGTGGCGGGCTAGGATTGGTCGGTGCAGTGGACTCGGTTCACGGAGATGGTGTAGTAGTCCTCGTGGTGCGTGCCTGGCAGGGGCCGCAGGCGGCTGGCGCAGGCGCGCACGTGGGCGCATTGACGCCGTTTCCCGCGCTCGGGGGAGCCACGCGTCAGCGTCCGCGGGTGGCCACGTGGCGCAAGGAAGGTGGCTGGTTTGGCTGTTCCCTGTTCTGTGGATGACGTGGCGCAACCAGCGTGTTTCGAGCGCACCGCGGGGGGGTGTTTCTGGTGCACTGTAGGCGCCCGAATCTTTCGGGCGCCCGGAAAGTGTCCCCCAAAGTGTGTTTTTGGCTTGGATTTCAGCCTATAAATAGGCAATGGGAGCTTTTGGTGCGGGATTTTTGGCAGTCTGGGAGCCTCCCCTTTGAGCAGAGCACTCCCCACCTTGTCCTCTACCCTTCCTCGGATCTTGGGCATTTTTGGAGACTGCGGCTTCGGCGTTATCTGCGACGCGACGCACATCAACGCTCCTTGGATTTTTGGATTTTATCGTCGCTTTTCTGTCCGCAAGACACCCCGGATCATCCCGATGGAATTTCGAGCCGATTTTTACGGCAGCGCGTTCACGAGAGGGAAGTCTTCGATTTCCGTGTTGTTCACTTCTCATCATTTCGAGTTTTTGGCACAGTTCCTGAGGTGTTTTCTGACCCCTTTGTATTGCTGCGAGGCTTATGACAGCGGTGGAGTATTGTTGGATTTTCTCGGTCTACGAGCATCGGAATGAAGCGTTTAAGGACTCGATTGATATCTACGCTTCGAGAGGAACGCACCCATATTTTTATTGGATTTTTTGAGGACTCTTCAAAGGTGAGATTTAAGCTTCTTTGGGGTTGTATACCGCAGTTTTTACAGTGTTGTGAGGATGCCGGCATACCACCTTGTTTGATTTGTATCTTGGCCTACAGGTGTCGGAACGGGGCGTATAAATACTCGTTTTGGGGCTACCCGTCGCGAGTATCGCAACCGTGAGTTTTCTGGGATTTTTGGAGGACTGAGTGCAGGTGAGAAATGCCCTTCTTTGTGCTGTTTTGGAAAAACAACAATGCTGTTTGGTGTGTGTTTGGGGTATCGTTTGTGTTGTGATGTTGATTTTTGGGGTGATGTTGTTTGGAGCCGAGGCTTGCGCGACATGTACCGAGGATGCGGGTTCAGCAGATTTTGTTAGCAAGTGGCCACACTCTTCACCGACTTCGGCTTTTGCTTGCAGAAAGCGTTTCAGGTGGGTTGCTTTGTCCCTAGAACCGGTGGACGGTTCTCTAATTCTATATGTTAGAGTGCATGCATGATTAAATGTACAATTAATAGATTTGAGATGTAAGCATGGAAATGGCCTTGATCATGTGTTTAATGCTTACTTGTATATTGTACATGATTTAAAGGAATTAAGATATAGCATATGGTGGATGGTTGTGGTTATTAGACGCTAGATGAGATGGAGATCATGTTTGATTATTTTTGGTATCGTTTTGCGAGATCGATTTATTATAGTAGCAAGTTACTAGCATGCCAGGTTAACACATAGACTTTCATGGGATTGGATTTACTCGATGGAGTAGGATGATTTATCTATGTGCGGAAATTACTCTGAGGAGTTTTCATGGATTATGGACAGGGGTAGTTCATCTTTGATTTTCGGGCATGCGGTTATTTCTAGTTGATGCTACTATTCGTTATCTCATCTTTATTCTTCCTTGAGGACAAATGCATGCTTGTATGGACATATAGTTAGGCCATCTTTTACTGCTATACTACTTATTGGAACTTAATTTAGGAGAAACCATATTATCCCTTTCTCCTTCTTTGTTAGTCAGGCGGTCTGTGTTGCTCGGGTGCGAGCAGGGGTTTGGGGTAGTGTAGCCGGGACCTTGGTGTCAAGGACGGGTTGTGCTGCATTGTGGTTGGCAGGGTTTTGCGGTGCCCATGGACTTTTGGCGGTTGGCCGGAGGTTGGTTATAGGACTTGATTATAAACGGCAGGGTATTGCGCCAACCTCGGATAATGGGCGGTTGATCGGATATTTATTTATGCATCAGATTGGGTATCAGATTTCTCTAGTGGACGGAGTTTCCCACTTATTGAGTACTTTTGCATATGTTTGAGGACCGAGGCCTTCTTTAGTGGATGTGTTTTCCCACTTTGATCAGAGTCGTGATCCAGTCCGGCTGATTTACGATACTTATGATACTTGTTACTGAGATACTTTACTCGTGTGGGTCGCTCCCCTCGAGTGCCACTCCGGAGTGTGCGACAGGCAGGCTTTGAGTCCTTGAGACTCCTTCTTTTCATCGGTGTTATGCGTCGGCCAGCATACCCGATACGGCAAGGCATAGCAGGCAGTACCAGTTCTTACTGGTCCATCTGATTGGGTTTGTTTGAGGCAGGTACTTTATTGTTGCACTCGTGTTAGGGGGCTGAGTGGAGTCTTGTAGCTGTGTTAGATCAGTGCTAGTATGGTTGGGAGCCGTTTGGAGTTAACGGTGGTCCCGTGGTCGTTGTGAGTTTTCGACCGTTGTGCGAGAGGTTGAGCATCTTGAGTTTATCCGTTCTGAGAGAGAGCGTGGATTTCGACTATAGCCTGCATGAGCCACTATTTAATAGCGAGTTAGTCCGTATGGACACCCTACGTAATTCCTGCCCATCAGTGGGAGGTGGTTGTAGGTGGGCGCAGGCTTGACTGGACCAGATGTGGCAGTCAGCTCGATTGGGTCGATTGTGCACTTCATGTGCTAGTGGTTGCATACCATTCTTTGGTTCTCCCCTTTTGAGCATTTAGATAGAGGCATGGTAGCTGTTGAGTGTCTCCAGATTTCTTGTTCAGTTTTTACTGCATTGGTTATCTTATGCCTCTAGTGGACTTAGTGGGCAGATCGTCCGGCCTGGTGGCGGTACCCACTGAGAACTCCCTTTTTGGTGTAGTTCTCACACCTGTTGGGGGTTTTCCCCCTCTCTTTCTTTTCTCTCCTTTGTTTTGCAGAGTCTTAGCGGGTTTTGCTAATTCTGCGGTTGTTGATCAAGGCGAGGGAGTCGCGAGCTAGATCCCTACCCGTCGTTGGAGAGTAGCGGTACCCCTTCAGAGGAGATCTTCAGTAGATTAGTTATTTTATTTTCTCTTTTGAGAGACTGATGTAGTGAGGATATGATATGTATTGAGAGCTTGTACACTCACGTTTTATTGGAGATACCTCCCTGTTGAGTTTTGGGTTTTGTATTTGAGGATATTGTATGATTATCACTTATGGGAGATGCATATTGTACTATTATTTCCAATTGTACAGTGGTTGGTTTTAGTTTTACAGCAGATTTTTATTTTTAGCTCTGATATCTATTAGCTGTAGCAACTTTTCTTGCAGGTTGGACGCTTCGCCTATTCAGAAGGTTTTATATAGGCGGCGGATCTATTGGCAAGCCCGGGTCGCTGTTTCGACCACGGGGCGTGACATGTGTAGTTTAGAAACACTTGGACTATCTTTTGATGCATAAAAATAAAAAATTGGACTTTTAGAATGTTCAGGATCCTGACCAGCTACATCCAGTCCGGACCCCGAACATGGTTTGGTTAATGCAATTTTTCCAGTCCGGACCACCCCTGTTTCAGTCCGGACCCCGAACCTTAAATTCTGCAAAAATTGCATGAACAGTCCGGACCTCCTCTGTTTCTGTCAGGACCCCGAACTGCGTTTTTCAAAAAATCTTCTGAAAAAGACGACAGTCCGGATCAGACTTAATCCAGTTTGGACCGCCGTGCGGGAAAAATTCTGTTTGGGAAGTTTTTTATGCTTATCTCTTTCCAAGGGTCTCTAATCTAGAAATAGACTTTTTATTCATCGTAAAAAGTGATTTTCGATTTCTCGAAAAATATTTTCTTTTAAGAAAGAGAAAAATCCTCAAATAAAGAGAAGAAAGGAAAACACGATTAAATTCATGTTTCTTCGTCTATATTCTTCGATTTGATTCTAGGGTTTCCAAACTCCTATTTTCTGTAGAATCAAATTGAAGAATACTTAGATGGTATTTTCTTATCTATCTTTGTTCTAAGTATTCGGAGAATCACCACCAAACAAAAACAACGATTTTACCAAGAATCGGCGGCGCGAGGATTCGCGTGGCCTTGTGGATTCAAGGTGCTACCACTCTCGTGGATTCGGAGCGAGGCGCGTTTGTGTGATCGAGACGTGCCGCATTGGTGAAGACCGTAGATTTGGTTGGACGTCGTGGATTCGACGTTGAGCGTCGTGGATTCGGCGTTGGGACGCAAATCGTGGATTCGAGGAGCGTTCGGAGCGAGCGGAGAAGATCAACTAGGAGCGTATGAAAAAGGTTGAGTCGTAGGGTTACAGTAAATCACCTTGTACGTGTTTAATCTTAGTGGATTTCGCCGTGTTATCGGTCCCGTGGTTTTTTACTCCTGTGACAGAGTTTTCCACGTAAATCTTGCGTATTTTATTTATTTTCCGCATTGGGTTATTTTTTACGCAACGATTTGGTGTGTTTATTGTTTTCACCTATTCACCCCCCCCTCTAGGTGGTTTTTTCCCTATTCAGATCCATATTATTCATAACCCACACACCCAAGGCAGCGCCCGGATTCACCCGAGCGCGCCATGTGTCCCGTTCCACGCCACAGCAAGGCGCGGCCAATCGAGCCGCGCCACGTGGCCCAACCCGCGTGCGCGGGTGGTTGGCGCCAGCCAACCACCGCGTGCCACGTGGCCCGCGTGCGCCTGCCCCCGCTGCCACGCCACCTGCCGCGCTGCCACGCCACCTGCCGCGCTGCCACGCCAGCTGCCGCCTGCCAATCGCCGCCTGCCACCCCACTTGCCGCCCGCACGCGCACAGTGGCGCGCCCACTTCCCGCGCGCCCCGTGTCAGCCCCCGAGTCCGCTGCGCCCGGTGCACAAACCCCGTGGACCCGCCGAACCACAATCTGCCACGTTTCCACTGCGCTGCCAATAGGAAGCCGCCACGTGGCACGCCACCAGCCCCACAACGTGCACCTGCCCGCGCACCTGCCCGTCCTGCCCGCGCACCCCTGCGTGGGCCGCGCCCACTGCACCGGCCTAATGCGTAGCTGCCACGTGTCCCCGCCGGTCCACCGTACACCAGCACTCCCCTCCGTGGACCGGGACGCGTGCGCCGGCCAATCTGCGGCTGCCACGTGTCCCTCCGGCCGGTCCACGGCTCCCCCAAGCACCAAAACGAACCAGAAACTTCCGGGTCTCCGTTTCTTGGCGTCCGGACTCAGAAAAATACAAGTAAATAGCCGTTTTCCATCATATTTCCGCAATGAATCCAAATACGGCCTCCGTTTTATGCAAAACTAATTCCATTTTTCGACGAAGGCATCCGAAAGGCAACTTGATCCATTTTTCGCGCGAAATCTATTCCTTGAGTCCGATTCACACACAACCACTTCCATCCCCCAAAATAGTCCTCCAGAAGCAGCTGATCAAGCCGTGACCCTCCAATGAAGATCCGGGTCATCACATAGTAGGTAGGCGCAGGTTTGATTGGACCCTATGAGGCAGTCATTGTGATTGGGTTTTATTAGCACCTTGAGACTGAGTGGTTGCATTACTTTTATCTCATTATTCATTGAGCATAGTAGATAGAGGGATGGTAGCTGTAGATTTCTTTCCAGCTTTTTTATCTGTTTTCTTACGTGATAGTGTTATTTTTCCCCTAGTAGATTTAGTGGGTAGATCGTTGGTCTTGGAGACAGTACACATTGAGAACTACTTGTTGATGTAGTTCTCACACTCGCTGTTGGTGTTCCTTTTTGCAAAGGCTTCTGTTTCTGCCCCTGCACATGCTGGTTCGTTGGATCGTGGGAAGGAAGTCGCGATTTATTTTATTTTGGTGAGTTAGAGGTACCTTTTGCCAGGATTGTGGGCTTTTATCCTATACACTAGATTTGTATATTTTAGTTTACTTTTTTGTAGTTGAGTAGTATTTTGGATGTATACAGTTGTATAATGGATTTGAGGTGTGAAGACCCGAATCCCCACGTAAGGATTACTGTTACATCAGCAGCTTACGGAGGCCTATGTGGTGTGTCGGCGGTGTTTGTGCGCGTATTGGACACAAGTGTTGGACTCAGTGTGTAAAATGGATCACGAGTGCATTCGGATCCCTGTCAAATTTTAGAGGTGGTTTTGCGCGAAACTGACATTAGATTTGGATTCAGCGCGGAAAAATGATGGAAATCGACTACTTGGCTGTATTTTTCTGAGTCCGGACGCCCGAAAACGGACACCCGGAAGATTTCAGTTTTTTCGGGTGCACGGTGGACCGGTGGACCGAGGGTGTGCCACGTGGCGGCTTCTGATTGGCGCCGTACGCCACGTGGCGGAGCAGGAGGTGCGGCGCAGTGGGCCCGGCCCACGGGAGCTGGGGCGCGGGCCGGGCAGGCGCACGGGCAGGCGCGCGGGCGAGCGCGGTGCGCGGCAGCGGCGGCGTTCCACGTGTTGTTTTCCTATAGGCGCGGTTCGGACAGGTGGCGGCTGACAGGCGGCTGGTGCAGGAGGCACGGTCCACGAAGCTGAGAGGTGGCACCTCGGGCTGCGTGCAGGTCAGGGTGGCAGGTGGCGGGTGCAGGCACACGTGGGCGCGGCGACCTAGCCGTTGACGCGCGGGTTCCCGCTCATGGGCGCGCCACGCGTCAGCGTGGGCGCGGGCCACGCGGCGCAACATGGGCGGCTGGGTCAGCTGTGCGCTGTTCGGGGCCACGTGGCGCTTCCTGGTGGTTTCGGGCGTGGTCGGATGGGCTTCGTGCGATCGAGTTTTCGGCGCCCGAAAGATTCGGGCGCCCGAAACTAGGGACTCAGCGGGTATTTTCGCATTTGTTCGGCTGAGCCTATAAATAGGTCCCCTCCCTCTCCGTTCCTCTATTTTTCGGATTTTTCGGGGCTGTTCTCCGTGGGACTTCTACAGTGAAGTTCCTCCCCTCCCTCTTCTCCACCCTTTGATGGATTCCTAAGATTTTTGGAGACCTCGGTATCAGCGTTTTCTGCGACGCGGTGCACATCGACGCTCCTTGGATTTTTGCTTTTATGGTCGCTTTTCAGTCCGCGAGACCCCCTGGATCACCCCGATGGTGTTTTGAGCCGATTTTTGTGGCAGCGCGTTCACGAGAGGTACGACTTCGATTTCCATGTTGAGCACTTTGCTCCGTTTTGGGTGTTTGGCATGGTTCCTGAGGTATTTTTTTACCCCATTGTACTGCTGCGAGGTATAGGACAGCGGTGGAGTATTGTTGGGATTTCTCGGCCTACAGGCATCGGAACGAGACGTATGAGGACTCGATCGGCATCTACACTTCGAGAGGAACGCACACGTATTTTTATTGGAATTTTCGGAGGACTCTTCGAAGGTGAATATTCATGTTATATATTATGAGGACTTGCATGATTCGGATATCCATGTTGGTGATTAGTGAAAGCTTACCTAAGGGATTGTTACCCTATGTGATTATTAGCATGCCATGTTAGCACATAGCCTTTGTGAGATTTGATTATGCGATGGGGCAGGAATATGTATCTATGTGCGGATATCACTTTGATCATGGATTATGGACGTCTAGATAGGCCATCTTTTATCGCGACACTATCATGTTGGAACTTGACTTAGGAGAAACCATGTTTGCTTCTTTTCTCCTTATTCGTTAGTCAGGTGATTCTTGTTGCTCGGGTTTGAGCAGGGGTTTGGGATAGTGTAGTCGAGACTTCGAGTCTGGGACAGGTTCGGCTTGATTGTGGGTTGTGGGTGTTGCGGCAACCGCGGATATTGGGCGGTTGACCGGATGTTGGTTATGGTGCCAGATTGTGGATGATAGGGGATTACGGCGACCGCGGATATTGGGCGGTTGGCTGGGTGTTGGTTGTTGTACCAGATTGTGGATTGTGGGGTATTGCGGCGACCGCGGATATTGGGCGGTTGACCGGATATGTACTTGTGCAGCAGATTGGGTATCAGATTTCCTTTAGTGGATGGAGTTTCCCACTTATTGTTTTCTATTGTATCAGATTGGGGATCGGGTTTCCCTTTAGTGGATGGGTTTTCCCACTTTGATCAGAGTCGTGATCCAGTCCTGCTATATTATGATACTTATGATACTTGTTACAGTGATACTCATGTGGGTCGCTCCCCTCGAGTGCCACTCCGTAGTAGACTTTAGACCGTGGCGGGTGCCGGTCAGTTGGATAGTTAGAGATACTGAGTTCGTGAGATTGATGACAGAGCAGGCAGTACCGGGTTTTATACCGGTTCATTTGATTGGGTTTATTCGGACAGATACTTTTATTGTTGCACTCGTGCCTGGGGGCTGAGTGGAGTCTGGTAGCTGAGATTAGACCAGTGCTAGTGTTGTTGGGAGCCGTTTGGATTGACGGTGGTCCCGTGTCGTTGAGAGTACTTCGACCGTTGTGCGAGATGTTGAGGATCTTGAGTCTATCCGTTCTGAGAGAGAGCGTGGATTTCGACTATAGCCTGTAGGTGCCACTATTCGATAGCGAGTTAATCCGATTGGACACCCTACGTGGATACACTAGGGAGGCGCAGGCTTGACTGGACCAAATGTGGCAGTCAGCTCGATTGGGTCGATTGTGCACCTCGTGTGCGAGTGGTTGCATACCTTTCATTGGTTTTTCCCCATTTGAGCATTTAGATAGAGCCATGGTAGCTGTAGAGTATCTCCAGCTTTCTTGTTCAGTTTTTACTGCATGGTTATCTTATGCCTCTAGTAGATTTAGTGGGCAGACCGTCGGGCCTGGTGGCGGTACCAACTGAGAACTCCCTTTTTGGTGTAGTTCTCACACCCGTTGGGGGTTTTCCCCATCCTTTTTCTTTCCTTCCCCTTGTTTTGCAGAGTCTTAGCGGGTGTTGCTGTTTCTGTGGTTCTTGTTCGAGGCGAGGGAGTCGCGAGCTAGATCCCTACCCGTCTGTGGAGAGTAGCGGTACCCCTTCATTGGAGATCCTGAGTACAGTCAGTAGACTAGTTTTATTTCCATTTTTGAGAGACTATTGTATTGTGAGGATCTGACTTGTACTGAGAGCCTATATACTGATGTATTATTTCAGTTTACTTCCCTGTTGAGTTCTGGGTTATTGTATCAGAGGATTTTGTTTATGATCATATTTGTGAGATGGATATTGTATCATTATTTCCAGTTGTACAGATGGTTGGATTTTAGTTTTACAGCAGTTTTATTTTATAGCTCTGATATATGTTTAGCTGTAGTCCCTTTTCTTGCAGGTTGGACGCTTCGCCTATGCGGGATTTTATATAGGCGGCGGATCTGTTGGCGAGCCCAGGTCGCAGTTTCGACCCCGGGGCGTGACATGAGGTTTATGTTAGCAGCTTTTATTTCAGCTCTAATATCTGTTAGTTGCTAGACTCTATCTTTTGTAGATTTGACGCTTCGCCTATGCGGGTTCCTGTATGGGTGGCGGATCTGTTAGTGAGCCTGGGTTACAGTTTCAACTCCGGGGCGTGACAGTGGAGCAGTCTTGAGGAGCGCGAGGCGACTTTGGGAGCCCAATGTAGTGATGATGGTTTCCTACCCATTCCTATTTGAGACTCCCTCCTGAGGTATGAATTTTTAGTTTTAAGGACAAAACTATTTGTATGGGGGGAGGATATAGTGTTTTGGTACTTTGTGGCCGTGCAAGCGCGTACAGCTAGCTAACCGATGCATCATGGTTGGGTCGAGCGGGAGACATTTTAGCACAGAATTGACGTGAAAACGAACTCAGAGTTGCAAGATCAGTGAAAATTGAGTTTTCAAGAATTTGGGCTCCCGAATCAAGTGTTACGGACACCCGGATGTGTACTTCTGGATGGCTCGAATCCTATTACTTTGGAACACTATTTTCGGTATATTCGGATGGTGATCCGGATGCAGGGTTCCAGGCGCCCGAATGTGGAATCGGGCGCCAAAACATATCTTCACCTGCCAGGATTCGAATTGGTTTTGTGGCTGATCCGCAGGTCCATTGTACCATAGGGATTTTTCTATAAAAGGGGACTCATAGGGCTTTTTTCTAATGCCGTTTCCTTGTACATCTAAACCCTAACCTTCTCCACTACCCTCTCCATCCTTCTTCCTAACATTGGCAGAGAGAAGCCAAGCAACAACGGGAGCATCTTCAGAAGAGCAGTTTGATCACCTTAGGGGCTTCAGACCTTGTGGGAAGTGGATTGCACACAGAGTGTTCAAGTGGTTGAGCGAGCTTTGGGGTGGTTCTTCTTTTTCTTCTTCTAAGGGATTTGAGGTAGGTTTCGAGTTGAGATTTTGCTTGATTTTAGTTTTGATTTTTTGGGTTTTTCTGTTCTAGATTTTGAGGACCTTTCATACCAAATTTTTGGTTTTTCTTTTTACTCTATTGGCGTGGATGGAACAAAATCTGGTGGAATCGAATTGCTTGCATCCCGGTGGATTTGAGAGAGGTGAGGTGTTTTGGACTAGAGCTCGTTGAGGGTGCTAGCAGAGGCCTTGGCGGTGGAGTTGGCTGTGGAACAACTTGGACTTTTCGTTCTCGTTTGCTTCAGAGTTGAGTTGAAGCTTTAGTTGGCTTCCTGACAGAGGATTGAAGCACACTGACTTCATCCTGTGGTTGGATTAGCTTTTTAGGAGGGTTGGATTTCACCAAAATTGACGAATTTCCTATTATGTCTGCTTATTTAAATGTTCGGCATGCTAGATTTATTATTGTGGTTTTTCGGTAAAATCTGATATTGCCTGCAGACTTTAATAAAATTATGATTGAACCCCATGACATTTTTAGTATGAAATTGATATTTGAAAATAGAAAATTGACTAAAATCATGTTTTAACCTACACTATGATGCCCAGATAAATATATGTACTGTTCTTTGGACTTAGTTATTTTATTGGTGTTTTCACCCTAGGTAGAGAGTAATGAGTTGTCAGATTAGTGTAGGGTGTATTTTTGCTCATGTCAGGGGGCCGAGTGGGTTTTTGTAGCAGCCGGTAGGCTGAGTTCTAGTGTTGGGAGCTGTTCAGGTTGACGGTGGTCCCGGACCGTCGAGTATTATGCAATTTGTGTCGTGGGAACCTTGAGTGTGAGTTGTCAATCTGGTTGATCGTTTGATTTGGATTACAGCGTGCATGAGCCATATTGAGATTGACTGAGATGCGCTTTTCTCGGCTGGGGTCGCGCCCCCTCCGATTACTGCTCTGGAGTTTAGCCTTTTGCGTGATGTTGATGTAGCCTGAGTGGGGCGACCTACGTTATTCTAGTCCCCTCTAGTAGGAGGCGAATGTGATGGTTGTAGGTGGGCGTAGGTTTGACTGGACCCTATGTGGCAATCAGTGAGATTGGGCAGACCAGGAGCATCTTGTGAGAGTAGATGCATTTACATATCCCCACTGCATTTTGAGAATAGTAGATAGAGGCATAGTAGCCGTAGTTTCCTTTCCACCTTTTACTTCATGTTGTTTAGCAGTAGATTTACTTATGCCTCTAGTAGACCTAGTGGGTAGATCGTCGGTCTTGGTGACGGGTACCCATTGAGGACTACTTTCTTTATGTAGTTCTTACACCTGCTGTTGGTGCCCTTTTTGCAGAGACTTCTGCACCTATTCCTGCACTAGTTGCTTCACTTGATCTAGATAAGGGAATCGCGAGCTAGATCTCTACCCG
This sequence comes from Tillandsia leiboldiana, assembly GCA_029204045.2. Classification (NCBI taxonomy): domain Eukaryota; kingdom Viridiplantae; phylum Streptophyta; class Magnoliopsida; order Poales; family Bromeliaceae; genus Tillandsia; species Tillandsia leiboldiana. The sequence goes on along the minus strand of CM055074.1, from coordinate 11,900,789 downwards.
AGTACTTGTGGACATAGAGCCATCCTTATAGCTAATTTTTGATAGTAGTCCTGTATGATCGATATGATTGATATTTTGTATTGTATTTATTTTTCCGCATTCTGGGAGATGGCTTTGTATTTGTGGATATTGTATCAGACATACAATGAATCATGTTTTAGTTATAGCAGTTTATTTCAGTTCGGATATATCTATTTAGTATTGGTAGATACTATCTTTTGCAAGTTAGATGCCTTGCCTGTGCGGGGTTTTCCTGCATAGGTGGCTAATCTGTTGGCGAGCTTGGATTCTTAACTGACTCGGGGCGTGACATCCCACGCATCTTGAATCTCTTCACTCCTTTAGATAGAGATGCAGCGTAGCGAAGAAAGAGCACAACATAGTAGATAGAGGTCATTTTTGTTTTTTGTCGTATTACTAGAAGTACTATTTTGGGAATGTATAGAAAAATAAAAATGTAAAGCAATATTTTGGGATTGTATGTGAAAATGAGATGTAAACAATGAATGAAATCTGCATAGATAGTTTATTAATTATGTCACTTGATATTCTTCTTATACAATCCTTTGTGTATGTAGTTCCCGTATGAAATGCAAATTACATATTGTGACAAATTACATATTGTGACACCTTGGGCAGATAGGGGAAACTATTCGGTCTGGGGGTCTATATGTGCGTTCCCGATGATGCTTCCGTTGCGGGCTCGAGGCCTGACAGACTCAGGTGGTATCAGAGCATAGAAACACTCTAAATGGACCTATGAAGCTTTAGGATGGATAACTATAAGGACCTATGCTCGTGAGAGGCGATGATTTATGAATTGTGGCAGAAGTTGAATCAATTGGGTCAAGTAGTTAAGTATACCTCTAACGGGATGTTAGAGGTGAATTCAAGGTGTAATTTATTCTCATCCGCTCGATGTTGGTGGTCGACGCTCAGTCTGTCCCGACATCGTGGCCCTATCTGCCTGGCGGTAAATCGGAGGAGCTCCTTCATCCTGAAGAGGTAGTGGGGGAGCCGTCGCAAGCGGTAATACCTTAAGCACTCCTTGGGGGCACGCTGCCTGGAAATGCCCTGACTGTCTGTGGTGACCCAGATCTCTGCAGGGCTTCTACAGTGCGATCAGCAGCTTCTGGAGGCCTATGTGGCGTGTCGGCGGTGTTTCTGCACCAATTTGGACACAAGTGATGGACTTCGGGTGTATAATGGATCACGTGGGTAATTGGGGGACCCCGTCGATTGTTTAGAAGTGGTTTCGCGCGAATCGAGCATCAAAATTGGACTCAGTGCGGAATTTGGATTAAAAACGCCCTTCCGGATGCCTTCGACAAATTTTGGAATTAGAATTTGGCAAAACGGACAGCGGATTTGGATTCAGCGCGCGAAAACGGTGAAAATGGGCTATTTACTTGTATTTTTCGGAGCCCGGATTGTTACCGAATTTGAGTTGGCGTAGTTTCGTGAAAGTTTCAAGTCTTGAAGATTGAAGGTGAAGAAAGTTGGATCATTTAACTCAATCTCAAGAAAGAAGAATTCAAAAGGATCAGGTATGTTTAACTAAAGATTTTGTGTGATCCGAATACTTCTTGTAGTGTAGAAACACTTGGAAGAATCTTTCATTGCATAAAAATCAAAAACTAGACTTGGGACATGTTCAGGATCCGGATCAGGTTGTTCAATCCGGATCCCGAAGGTGGTTCGTTCATACACCAGTTCAATCCGGATCGTAGCCTCTCTTGATCTGGATCCCGAACACTGAGTTTACCATTTTCCTTGAACGATCCGGATCAGGCTTCGCAATCCGGATCCCGAACGTTGATGTTTGGTGAACTGTATGAACGATCCGGATCAAGCACTTCGATCCGGATCCCGAACCTTCGTTTTTCTGGAACTACCTGACTCGTTACGACGATCCGGATCACAGCTAATCCGATCCGGATCGCCGTCCGTAAAATTTCCAGAAATGGTAGGTTTTTGATTCTTATCTCCTTCCTAGGGTTTCTAACCTATAAATAGACCCTATGACTCCTTTTCTAGTGTGAAGAAAAATAGCCGTCATATTCATATCTTATTTTATACGGCTCTAGATCCACATATAGAGAAGAAAGGAAATCATTAGAGAATACTCTATGTTTCTTCATCTATATTGATTAGTTTGATTCTAGGTTTTCATACTCACATCTTGAGTTGAATCAAACTAATGAATACTTAGATGGTATTTCCGATCTATCTTTGATCTAAGTATTCGGCGGATCATCACCACCAAAAACAACGATTTATCCCAAAAATCGGCGCGTGGATTCGCGTGTCCTTGTGGATTCAAGGTTCAACCGCTCTCGTGGATTCGGAGCGAGGCACATTCGTGGATTCGAAGGGTGCTATTGGGTGAAGACCGTGGACTCGGTCGGACGTCGTGGATTCGACGTTGGACGCCGTGGATTCGGCGTTGGGCGCAGATCGTGGATTCGAGAAGCGTCGCGGAGCGAGCGGAGAAGATCCTCTAGGAGCGTATGGAAAAGGTTGAGTCGTAAGTGTGTACGGTAAATCACCTTGTACGTCTTTTAATTCTAGTGGATTTCTGCCGTGTTATCGGTCCCGTGGTTTTTTACTCCGGTGATGGAGTTTTCCACGTAAAAATCTTGCGAGTTATTTTTTATTTCCGCATTGGGTTTTTATCGCAACGATTTTTGAGTGTTTATACGTTTACACCTATTCACCCACCTCTAGGTGTTTTTTCCCCTATTTAGATCCTTATTACATATAACCCAACAAGTGGTATCAGAGCGGGAATAGGGTTGTAAACAATGGTTGAAGGTGGAAACATCAACCGACCCCCGTTCTTCGATGGAACAAATTATGCGTACTGGAAAGTGCGGATGAAAGCCTTTTTAATTTCCATCGACGAACGGGTGTGGCAATCAATTGAATTAGGATGGTCTAATCCAACTGAATTTATTGGTGATGTTCGCACCTTAAAACCTAGGTCGAAATGGACCAAGGAAGAGTTAGATTCATCTTCTTACAATGGCAAGGGAATTAATGCTATTTTTAATGCCTTATCTCAAACTGAGTTCTCTCGCGTCTCAGCATGTGAGACTGCGAAAGAAATCTGGGATGTTCTTCAGGTTACACATGAGGGAACTAACCTCGTGAAGATTCAGAAACTGCAAATGCTTACGAGCAAGTTTGACTCTATCTTGATGGCAGAAAATGAATCTTTCACGGACTACTATACACGATTGCAAGACATCGTAAACTCATGTGCTAACCTGGGAGAGAAGATTCCAGAATTTAAGATTGTAAGAAAGATCTTAAGAACTCTTCCTGAACGATTTCGCCCAAAGGTTACAGCCATTGAAACTATTAAACACCCGGACGAAATACGTGTAGAAGAATTAGTTGGTTCATTACAAACATATGAAATGACGTTTACTACTAACAATTCTTCTGGAAAGGCATCCACTTCTAAGTCTTCAGGTTATGCGTTGAAAACAACTAAGGAAGAAGACGCGGATACATCCTCCTCAGACGATGACGAGAACCTTTCTATGGAGGAATTTGAGAAGCAGCTCGCTCTCTTGACAAGGAAGTTTCGCCGCAACTTTTGAAGGGGTAATTCAAGTAAATCTCCATCCTTCGGAAAGTCGAACAAAGGCAAGGGTACTTCAAGTTACAAGTCAAGAAAGCAAGAGAACTTCTCAAAGGATAAGAAAAGTTCAGAGGGACAACTATAATGCTTCAAATGTCGAGGCTACGGCCACATTGCAACGGAGTGTCCCAACAAGTATCCGGCAAAGAAGAAGGCGATGCAAGTCGTCACTTGGGATGACAACTCAACGTCAAATGAGTCGTCTTCAAGTGATGAAGAAAAGAGCTCCACGGCATTCCACGCGTCCATATCTTCACCCTTCATGTGCTTTATGGCAAGTACATCCGAGTCGTTGTCCAACTCCACTGTTGAAAAGATTGCAACGGACAACGAATCGGATGATTCGGAAGGTGAAGATTTTGCTTTAGCCTATCACAGACCTTTACGGGATTCAAAGAAACCGGCTAAGCAAAACAAGGGGTTGAGAGGGAGATTGCAGGATCTCGAAGAAGAAGTAAAAAGGGTAACTTCTCTCTCGACCGATCTTGAAGTGGAAAGGGATAATCTGATAAAAGCAAATGTTTCCCTTCAAGAGTCCAATGAGCAACTCGAGAAGAATTATATAGATATGGTGAACAAAGCGAATACTTCTTGAAGCTCTACGGCGAGGCCCGACGGGAAAAATTGGAAATGACAGAGACCATTTGCCAACTCAAGGATGACTTACAGCAATTTTCTTCTGGAAGGAGTAAGTTGGATAAACTTCTTGGTCTTGGTCAAACAAACAAGTTCGGCCTCGGATACAATCGAACTGAAGACAATTTTAGTTCGGTTGGGACAGTCTTTGTGCCTCAGTCGGTATCTCCTCCTCCGACACCGGAATTCATGACAACCAACGACAACAAGCCTACTTCATCCTCTTCAGAATCGTCAAGCACAAAGGTATGTTTTCGTTGTAATTTTGCAGGGCACATTGAAAGAAATTGCAAGATTGGAGCTCAAAGATCAAATCAACCACATCTTGCAACTGCTACCAATAAGTTCACTCCCCGGAATTCAAAGAAGGATTTTTCAAAAGAAAAGAACGTTGGTAGTACTCCAAACAAGACGATGACAAAAGAAAAAGATCAATCAGACAAAACGTCTTCATCAAGGAAAATTTCTCAACCATTGCCGACATACTCCAAAACTCAAAAGGTTTGGGTATGCAAAGGTGAAATCCTTCCTTGTCTTTAATCGTTCTACGATTAAATGTTGTGTAGTTTATGTAGACTATTTTTTCCTTTCTTTTGGCCGACCCGTCAACCATCTTTGGGAGGTAAATGGTATATTTTCTTATTGGTTGATGATTTCTCTAGGTTTTCTTGGGTAGCATTTTTAAAAGAGAAAGCTGATACATTTGACTCTTTTCATGAGATTTGCCATCGTATTATGATTGAAAAGAATGAAAAGATCATTCGTGTTAGAAGTGATAGAGGTGGAGAATTCATAAATTCTAAATTCATTGACTTTTGTACTTCAAACGGTATTAAGCATGAATTCTTTGCACCCTATACACCTCAACAGAATGGTGTTGTTGAGCGCAAAAACAGGGTTGTTCAAGAGATGGCGCGTGTGATGCTTCATAGCCGGAATTTACCGCTACTTTTTTGGGCTGAAGCTGTGAACACCGCTGTCTATGTCATTAATCGAGTGTTTTTGCGCCCGGGAACGTTAAATACACCATATGAACTATGGTGTGGTAGAAAACCCAACATCAAATATTTTCGCATCTTCGGGAGTCGGTGTTACATTTTACGTGACCGTGAAAATCTTGGAAAGTTTGACTCACGAAGTGACGAAGGGATTTTCTTGGGGTATTCTACTAATAGTAGAGCATATCGAGTATTTAACTTGGAATCTAAGACGATCGTAGAATCTATAAATGTTAAAGTAGATGAAGCTTTTCATTTTGCATCTGAAAAATCTACCCTCGATATCTCTCTAGATGATGATTCTCCTGCCGTTGCATCTTCTCATAATAATACTTCCAATATTAATGATGCATCTAATGGTTCTTCAAGTTTATCTAATGTGCAGGAATCATCTCATATATCTCCGAGTACTCCGTTTCAACAAACGCTACGAATCTCCAAGGATCATCCGGAATCGAATATTATTGGAGATCCACAAGAAGGAGTTAGAACTCGGAGGCAGTTGGTTTGTGGATTTGCTTGCTACGTATCTTTAATCGAACCAAAGAACATAGATGAAGCTCTTCAGGATGACTACTGGATTAAAGCAATGCAGGAAGAGCTCCATCAATTTGAGCGAAACAAAGTCTGGGAATTAACGAAGCCTCCAAAGCAACATAATGTGATAGGTACCAAATGGATCTTCAAGAACAAGAAAAATGAGGATGGTACTATCATCAGGAACAAGGCACGATTAGTTGCTCAAGGCTACTCTCAAGTAGAAGGTATAGACTTTGATGAAACATTCGCCCCTGTAGCTAGACTCCAGTCCATTCGTATACTATTTGCTATTGCTTGTCATTTTAAATCAAATTATTTCAAATGGACGTTAAGAGCGCATTTCTAAATGGGTTTTTAAATGAGGGAGTTTATGTGGCTCAACCGAAAGGTTTTGTAGACCATAAACAACCTAACCATGTTTTTCGTTTGAAAAAGGCTCTTTACGGTCTGAAACAAGCACCGCGAGCATGGTACGAAAGGTTGACAAAGCACCTTTGGAGAAGGGCTACACTCGAGGGGGAGCTGATAGGACTCTCTTTGTGAAGCATTATCAAAGCAATTTCATTGTGGCACAAATCTATGTCGATGACATTGTATTTGGCGCAACAAGAGATAATGATGCTTCTAAATTCGCGGAGACCATGGAAAGCGAATTTGAGATGTCCATGATGGGCGAATTGACTTATTTCCTTGGATTGCAAATTAAACAAAATGATGAAGGTATTCACTTGAGTCAATCCAAGTATGCAATGGAGTTGGTTAAAAAGTTTGATCTTGAAAATTCGAAGGATTTTCCGACTCCAATGGGAACTAGCCACAAGGGACTTGGAAGTGAATCACAAAGTGAGAATGTAGACGAGAAACTGTATCGAAGTATGATTGGAAGTCTACTTTATCTCACGGCTAGTCGCCCGGATATTACTTTTGGTGTTGGGATCTGCGCGAGATATCAATCTGCACCAAAGGAGGTTCACCTGAAAGCGGTGAAAAGGATCATCCGGTATATCAAAGGATCAATTAATTTCGGAATTTGGTATCCTATGGGAACAAGTTTGGATATTGTTGGATACTCAGATGCCGATTGGGCAGGATCAGTGGATGATCGGAAAAGCACGAGTGGTGCATGCTTCTATCTTGGCCATTGCCTTGTTGCATGGCACAGTAAAAAGCAGAATTGCATAGCACTCTCGACTGCCGAAGCGGAATACATTTCAGCGGGTAGTTGTTCAACCCAACTCATTTGGATGAAAAGTGTGTTGAGCGACTTCCGGATTTCAGCATCTTCGGTAACAATTCTTTGTGACAACACAAGTGCAATTAACATTTCTAAAAACCCTGTGTTGCACTCTAGAACAAAACATATTGAACTTAGATATCATTTTCTTAGAGAGCTAGTTGAATCAAATACTCTTCAACTTTCATATATTTCAACTGAGGATCAATTAGCTGACATTCTAACAAAACCTTTGGATCAAAAACGTTTTATTCATTTGCGAAAAGCAATTGGAATGCTTTCCTTGAAATAAACTTCTTTTTGAAACCTTTGCTTAGGATAGGTTTTGTTTGTTTTTTTGTTTTGTTTTGTTTGTACATAGGACATTAATTGAGCATATAGATCATAATTGACTTTAATTGCATCTTTTCGCACATTTAGAAGTTTATTATGCTTTTGCCATCATAATATTTCACTGTTGCAATGATCATTTATGTTAATTAAATCATCTTCTGAGTGATCAAAGTCAATTTCTCTCTCTCAATGATCTCTTGGTATAGTCATTATATCTTATTTGACTGCTTAGTCGAGTATGAAATCGAGATCAATTTTTGGTTGAATACTTTATGTCTTAAATAATTGATAGCCAATTGAGGGGGAGTCAAGGAAAAGTAAAATGCTCAAAAGATGTGGAAAGAGTTACATCCCAATGAGGAGTGTGAAAACTACCACCACATGGAGGAAAGAGCTACCACCTCGGTCGTCCGAGTATTGTGTGCAGCTACCACATGTATACCAAGCATGGTTGTTCAAATTTTGATTAAGTAAAATGCATGTTGAAATACTTGACTCCGTCAAATTTCAAGGTTGGTATAAGGTGGGTTTTTAAAGAAAGATGCTCAAAGAGCCACTCTCTTCAACAGATTGTCTAGATACATTATCTACTATATTTGGGATTTTCAACACATCTATTGTCTTTGTATTTCAATTTTCTTTACTGAATTGATGATTTGATAAAGGCATTACTCATAAGATCAAGTTAGAGTAATTGAAGGTGTTCAACTTTAAGGGATTTAATTTTTGTAAATTCTCGTTTCATTTTGGATATTATTGATAGATTTGGCATAATCTAATTCTTGTTGTATGAAACGATGATTTTTGTTTAAGTTGATACACATTTGTGCTTACAATCTTTTTCTGGTTTTTCCTTGAATTCTCTGAAATTTTCTAAAGAAAAAGTTGGAGCCGATCCGGATCGGGCAAGATGATCCGGATTCCCGAACGCAGGTATTCTTCTGCGGGCTGACGATCCGGATGGACCTGCCGATCCGGATCCCGAACGCAGTTCACTGCGGTGATCCGGATCGCGGCTAGGGTTTTATAAAGAACAAAAGGGTTTTTGATTTCTTTTACTCCAATCTTTGTTCCAAAGTTTCCAGAGCCTCTCTCTCTAGATTTCATCCTCCTTGGAAGCTTTCAAACTCAAGTTCTTCAACTCCAAGTAGTTTTATTGATCAATCTCGGTTTTTCACCGTTTTTTCTCTTTTCCTCCTCAACGTGATGAATTTCTTGGATCAATTTTGTTTGTGGATGGTTTTTGATCAAATTTCTTTTGAAATAAGAACTCTGGGTAGATTAGTTTTGATTATATGCTAGGTATTCTCCTGATAAACGGATTTTTAGGCTTCGATTTCTAAAATTTCGGTTTTAGGGCATATATAATAGGATTTTTCGGAAAATCATGCAATTGATCTATTTTTAAAAGTCCTTTTGCAAAAACTAATTGATTTCTAGTCGCTCTCTACCTGATATGATTGTTTGGGTACAATTTTTCAAATTTTTGAAAATTAACAATTTTTTGTGTTTCTGATTGGTCTTCACAGGATACTTTTTCCTCAAGAACAATAGCATGGTGATCACTTGGATTGTTTTCCTACTTGCTGCTATGGTACTACAGACACACTGATCACCCCGAGCCTAAGAAGGCTAAGAAAGCGAAGAAAGCTAAAGATGATTCCAAGACCGAAGCTGACGACGGAATCAATTGACTGGGATGAACATGCAAGTTGAGCAACGCTGGTTCATGCACACTGCTTCAAAGGGAAAAAGCTGCCTGCAAGGAAACATGTGCAAGGGCATCCCGCCTACTGCTTCTGAAAAAGGGAAAGCTCCAATGGAAGAACCTTCCTGGAGACAAGAAGAAAAAAGTTTTGCTGTCGCAAAGAGAGTGAGTGCTCGGGAATCGCCATTGAGCAACCAGCTGCTACCAAGCACCTCCTCAAGACTTTTCGCTCGGCTAGAATAAGACCTTTGAAAACCGGAGATGCATTGGAGAAAGGCATGTTTGATGTAAAAGCCTTAAAAGAGCGTTC
>CM055074.1:11860153-11891281 GCA_029204045.2 Tillandsia leiboldiana | reverse complement strand
CGATGCAAGTCGTCACTTGGGATGACAACTCAACGTCAATGAGTCGTCTTTCAAGTGATGAAGAAAAGAGCTCCACGGCATTCCACGCGTCCATATCTTCACCCTTCAGTGCTTTATGGCAAGTACATCCGAGTCGTTGTCCAACTCCACTGTGAAAAGATTGCAACGGACAACGATCGGATGATTCGGAAGGTGAAGATTTTGCTTTAGCCTATCACAGACTTTACGGGATTCAAAGAACGGCTAAGCAAAACAAGGGGTTGAGAGGGAGATTGCAGGATCTCGAAGAAGAAGTACAAAGGGTAACTTCTCTCTCGAATCCGATCTTGAAGTGGAAAGGGATAATCTGATAAAGCAAATGTTTCCCTCTAAGAGTCCAATGAGCAACTCGAGAAGAATTATATAGATATGGTGAACAAGCGAATACTTCGTGAAAGCTCTACGGCGAGGCCCGGACCGGGAAAAATTGGAAATGACAGAGGACCATGTTGCAACTCAAGGATGACTTACAGCAATTTTCTTCTGGAAGGAGTAGTTTGGATAAACTTCTTGGTCTTGGTCAAACAAACAAGTTCGGCCTCGGATACAATCGAACTGAAGACAATTTTAGTTCGGTTGGGACAGTCCTTTTGTGCCTCAGTCGGTATCCTCCTCCTCCGACACCGGAATTCATGACAACCAACGACAACAGCCTACTTCATCCTCTTCAGAATCGTCAAGCCACAAGGTATGTTTTCGTTGTAATTTTGCAGGGCACATTGAAAGAAATTGCAGATTGGAGCTCAAAGATCAAATCAACCACATCTTGCAACTGCTACCAATAAGGTCACTCCCCGGAATTCAAAGAAGGATTTTTCAAAAGAAAAGAACGTTGGTAGTACTCCAAACAAGACGATGACAAAAGAAAAAGATCAATCAGACAAAAACGTCTTTCATCAAGGAAAATTTCTCAACCATTGCCGACATACTCCAAAACTCAAAAGGTTTGGGTATGCAAAGGTGAAATCCTTCCTTGTCTTTAATCGTTCTACGATTAAATGTTGTGTAGTTTAATGTAGACTATTTTTTCCTTTCCTTTTGGCCGACCCGTCAACCATCTTTGGGAGGTAAATGGTATATTTTCTTATTGGTTGATGATTCTCTAGGTTTTCTTGGGTAGCATTTTTTAAAAGAGGAAAGCTGATACATTTGACTCTTTTCATGAGATTTGCCATCGTATTATGATTGAAAAGAATGAAAAAGATCATTCGTGTTAGAAGTGATAGAGGTGGAGAATTCATAAATTCTAAATTCATTGACTTTTGTACTTCAAACGGTATTAAGCATGAATTCTTTGCACCCTATACACCTCAACAGAATGGTGTTGTTGAGCGCAAAAACAGGGTTGTTCAAGAGATGGCGCGTGTGATGCTTCATAGCCGGAATTTACCGCTACTTTTTTGGCTGAAGCTGTGAACACCGCTGTCTATGTCATTAATCGAGTGTTTTTGCGCCCGGGGAACGTTAAATACACCATATGAACTATGGTGTGGTAGAAAACCCAACATCAAATATTTTCGCATCTTCGGGAGTCGGTGTTACATTTTACGTGACCGTGAAAATCTTGGAAAGTTTGACTCACGAAGTGACGAAGGGATTTTCTTGGGGTATTCTACTAATAGTAGAGCATATCGAGTATTTAACTTGGAATCTAAGACGATCGTAGAATCTATAAATGTTAAAGTAGATGAAGCTTTTCATTTTGCATCTGAAAAATCTACCCTCGATATCTCTCTAGATGATGATTCTCCTGCCGTTGCATCTTCTCATAATAATACTTCCAATATTAATGATGCATCTAATGGTTCTTCAAGTTTATCTAATGTGCAGGAATCATCTCATATATCTCCGAGTACTCCGTTTCAACAAACGCTACGAATCTCCAAGGATCATCCGGAATCGAATATTATTGGAGATCCACAAGAAGGAGTTAGAACTCGGAGGCAGTTGGTTTGTGGATTTGCTTGCTACGTATCTTTAATCGAACCAAAGAACATAGATGAAGCTCTTCAGGATGACTACTGGATTAAAGCAATGCAGGAAGAGCTCCATCAATTTGAGCGAAACAAAGTCTGGGAATTAACGAAGCCTCCAAAGCAACATAATGTGATAGGTACCAAATGGATCTTCAAGAACAAGAAAAATGAGGATGGTACTATCATCAGGAACAAGGCACGATTAGTTGCTCAAGGCTACTCTCAAGTAGAAGGTATAGACTTTGATGAAACATTCGCCCCTGTAGCTAGACTCCAGTCCATTCGTATACTATTTGCTATTGCTTGTCATTTTAAAATCAAATTATTTCAAATGGACGTTAAGAGCGCATTTCTAAATGGGTTTTTAAATGAGGGAGTTTATGTGGCTCAACCGAAAGGTTTTGTAGACCATAAACAACCTAACCATGTTTTTCGTTTGAAAAAGGCTCTTTACGGTCTGAAACAAGCACCGCGAGCATGGTACGAAAGGTTGACAAAGCACCTTTTGGAGAAGGGCTACACTCGAGGGGGAGCTGATAGGACTCTCTTTGTGAAGCATTATCAAAGCAATTTCATTGTGGCACAAATCTATGTCGATGACATTGTATTTGGCGCAACAAGAGATAATGATGCTTCTAAATTCGCGGAGACCATGGAAAGCGAATTTGAGATGTCCATGATGGGCGAATTGACTTATTTCCTTGGATTGCAAATTAAACAAAATGATGAAGGTATTCACTTGAGTCAATCCAAGTATGCAATGGAGTTGGTTAAAAAGTTTGATCTTGAAAATTCGAAGGATTTTCCGACTCCAATGGGAACTAGCCACAAGGGACTTGGAAGTGAATCACAAAGTGAGAATGTAGACGAGAAACTGTATCGAAGTATGATTGGAAGTCTACTTTATCTCACGGCTAGTCGCCCGGATATTACTTTTGGTGTTGGGATCTGCGCGAGATATCAATCTGCACCAAAGGAGGTTCACCTGAAAGCGGTGAAAAGGATCATCCGGTATATCAAAGGATCAATTAATTTCGGAATTTGGTATCCTATGGGAACAAGTTTGGATATTGTTGGATACTCAGATGCCGATTGGGCAGGATCAGTGGATGATCGGAAAAGCACGAGTGGTGCATGCTTCTATCTTGGCCATTGCCTTGTTGCATGGCACAGTAAAAAGCAGAATTGCATAGCACTCTCGACTGCCGAAGCGGAATACATTTCAGCGGGTAGTTGTTCAACCCAACTCATTTGGATGAAAAGTGTGTTGAGCGACTTCCGGATTTCAGCATCTTCGGTAACAATTCTTTGTGACAACACAAGTGCAATTAACATTTCTAAAAACCCTGTGTTGCACTCTAGAACAAAACATATTGAACTTAGATATCATTTTCTTAGAGAGCTAGTTGAATCAAATACTCTTCAACTTTCATATATTTCAACTGAGGATCAATTAGCTGACATTCTAACAAAACCTTTGGATCAAAAACGTTTTATTCATTTGCGAAAAGCAATTGGAATGCTTTCCTTGAAATAAACTTCTTTTTGAAACCTTTGCTTAGGATAGGTTTTGTTTGTTTTTTTGTTTTGTTTTGTTTGTACATAGGACATTAATTGAGCATATAGATCATAATTGACTTTAATTGCATCTTTTCGCACATTTAGAAGTTTATTATGCTTTTGCCATCATAATATTTCACTGTTGCAATGATCATTTATGTTAATTAAATCATCTTCTGAGTGATCAAAGTCAATTTCTCTCTCTCAATGATCTCTTGGTATAGTCATTATATCTTATTTGACTGCTTAGTCGAGTATGAAATCGAGATCAATTTTTGGTTGAATACTTTATGTCTTAAATAATTGATAGCCAATTGAGGGGGAGTCAAGGAAAAGTAAAATGCTCAAAAGATGTGGAAAGAGTTACATCCCAATGAGGAGTGTGAAAACTACCACCACATGGAGGAAAGAGCTACCACCTCGGTCGTCCGAGTATTGTGTGCAGCTACCACATGTATACCAAGCATGGTTGTTTCAAATTTTGATTAAGTAAAATGCATGTTGAAATACTTGACTCCGTCAAATTTCAAGGTTGGTATAAGGTGGGTTTTTAAAGAAAGATGCTCAAAGAGCCACTCTCTTCAACAGATTGTCTAGATACATTATCTACTATATTTGGGATTTCAAACATCTATTGATCTTTGTATTTCATTTTCTTTACTGAATTGATGATTTGATAAAGGCATTACTCATAAGATCAAGTTAGATGTAATTGAAGGTGTTCAACTTTAAGGGATTTAATTTTTGTAAATTCTCGTTTCATTTTTGGATATTATTGATAGATTTGGCATAATCTAATTCTTGTTGTATGAAACGATGATTTTTGTTTAAAGTTGATACACATTTGTGCTTACAATCTTTTTCTGGTTTTTCTTGAATTTCTCTGAAATTTTCTAAAGAAAAAGTTGGAGCCGATCCGGATCGGGCAAGATGATCCGGATCCCGAACGCAGGTATTCTTCTGCGGGCTGACGATCCGGATTGGACCTGCCGATCCGGATCGCAAGCATGGTCTGATCCGGATCGCGGCTAGGGTTTTATAAAGAACAAAAGGGTTTTGATTTCTCTTACTCCAATCTTTTGTTCCAAAGTTTCCAGAGCCTCTCTCTCTAGATTTCATCCTTCTTGGAAGCTTTCAAACTCAAGTTCTTCGGTTCCAAGTAAGTTTTATTGATCAAAATCTCGGTTTTTCACCGTTTTTCTCTATTCCTCCTCAAACGTGTTGAATTTCTTGGATCAATTTTGTTTGTGGATGGTTTCTGATCAAATTTCTTTTGAAATAAGAACTCTGGGTAGATTAGTTCTGATTATATGCTAGGTATTCTCAAGATAAACGGATTTTTGGTCTTCGATTTCAAAAATTTCGGTTTTAGGGCATATAATAAGGATTTTCGAAAATCATGCAATTGATCTGTTTTTAAAAATCTCTTTTACAAAACTAATTTGATTCTTAGTCTCTCTACACGATAATGATTGTTTGGGTACATTTTTCAAATCTTTGAAAATTAACAATTTTTTCGTGTTCTTGAGTTGTTGCACACAGGATTTCTTTTCTCAAGAGACCAATAGCAATGGTGATCACTTGGATTGTTTTCCTACTTGCTGCTATGGTACATACGAGAGACACTGTCAAGCCCAAGAGGGCTAAGAAGGCTAAGAAAGCGAAGAAATCTAAAGATGATTCCGATACAGAATCTGAAACGGAATCAATTGACTGGGATGAACTGCAAGTTGAAGCAACGACTGTTCCCACTGCTTCAAAGGGAAAAGCGCCTGCGGAAACATCGAAGGCTCCGCCTACTGCTGCTGAAAAAGGGAAAGCTCCAATGGAAGAAACTTCTGGGAAGACAAGAAGAAAAAGTGTTGCTCGCAAGAGAGGGAGTGCTCGAGGAATCTCCATTGAGCAACCAGCTGCTAGCCAAGCAACTCCTCAAGACTTTATCAGCTCGGCTAGAATAAAGGAATTTGAAAACAGGGAATGCATTGGAGAAAGGCATGTTGATGTAAAAGCCTTAAAAGAGCGTTCTCGGACATTTGGGATTTTGTTTGACCAGATAGGTCTTGCCCCCATTTGCGACTTCCCGGAGACCACTGGGTATTGTCTTCACTCAGTGAGAATGTTTTATCAGAATGCTTGTTATTTAGTTGATCAGGAGAGCGGACGCCGAGACTTTCAAACATTGGTCAAGAATGTTAAGATCAAAGTGACGCCCCAACTGATTGGAGAGGTATTAGCGATGGACGCCCGAGCCGATGGCACTCATTACCTGAAGAATCAAGTCTTCAACACCTACTCCTGGAGAGTGGTAGTTGATGGAATCTGTGTTCCAGATACTCGGTCGACAGGAAACTCCGTTTTCTCGAAAGAACTACGACCAGAGTACCGCTTCTTAAACCTCATTGCTTGTTATAATGTCATTCCAAACATGAACACAAAGGTTCTTCGGTGGGAAAGAATGATATTCCTTTATCTACTTGGAAACCCCACAGCAGCAATGGGAGCTAACTTAAACATTCCTTACGTCATCTGGTCAAGGATGGCACGATATGTGGAGCATGCTCATCCGTCAGAGAGACTACCTTATCCAATGATCATCATGCGCATTCTTCGCAAATTTAAAGCTGACACAAATGCGAGCTCCTATATGCACAGTCTAGGAACGATCAATGAAACAACAATTGTAAAGTCTCTCTCGACGAAGCCAGATGAACCCTTCATACCTCCTCACCGGCAACGAGCACAACAACAACAAGCGACAACCTCTGCACCGGCAGCAACTCCTCCAGTCCAACCAGCACATCCAGCACAGCAAGCACCTCAATCAACTTCTGATGATGATGCATCTGTTACCTCAATCTATAAAGAACAGCAAAGGCTCTCCAACGAGCAAGAACGTATATCAAATGAACTCATTGAGGTAAAGGAAGAAATAAAGAAGGTAAATAAGAATCAGTCATCAATGAACAAACGCTTAAAGAAAATCTTTCAAATTCTCGGCTGCATCAGTTCAGATGACTCTGAATAATCTGTATCCTTCTAATGTCTGTTTAACACGAACCTTTTTACTTTTTGTGCAGATGTGTTTTAAGTTTTCGTTCTCAAACATTTGATACTTGAACTGCTAACTATTCTCTCCTCTCTTTGTAATTTCTGGCTTTGTTTGTGACAAAAAGGGGGAGAGAGTTTAGAGAGAACTTGAACAATGATGATGTGAATATCGAACTTGAACAATGATGATGTGTGAATGTGTGAACATCGAGGTAAGTATAACCTCAACTTGAAAGGTAAGTAGAACTTCAACTTTTGGTTTCCATTTGTTTGAATGCATGCCTCGACTAACTATTCAACTAACTATATGGGCATGTAATATAACTAACAAGTTGATGTTCACTAACATGACACTTGGTTTTTGATTGCATAGAAGATATGTTGGTGTTTTAACTATGATCAGTTTACATATCTGAATGTATAAATGTCATGGTAAGTATAAATGAGTATAAACTTCATCTCTGTATATGGTTTTTTGAATGATATAAAATTCTTGAGGTATCTAACGATTTCTTTTGTCAAGAATGATTTCTTTTGCAGAGAGTACAGATGTCTAAGTCTAGAGTCTGTTTTAGGAGTTTAACTCATGTATTTTATTTTTGGATCTCCATTGTAAATTTTTGTTGTATGGTGATAGCAACAAAAATATCTTTTTGAATTTTCTTTAGTGGATCTGTGTTTTGTCACGAAACCGCCAAAGGGGGAGATTGTTACGGAATTTGAGTTGGCGTAGTTTCGTGAAAGTTTCAAGTCTTGAAGATTGAAGGTGAAGAAAGTTGGATCATTTAACTCAATCTCAAGAAAGAAGAATTCAAAAGGATCAGGTATGTTTAACTAAAGATTTTGTGTGATCCGAATACTTCTTGTAGTGTAGAAACACTTGGAAGAATCTTTCATTGCATAAAAATCAAAAACTGGACTTGGGACATGTTCAGGATCCGGATCAGGTTGTTCAATCCGGATCCCGAAGGTGGTTCGTTCATACACCAGTTCAATCCGGATCGTAGCCTCTCTTGATCCGGATCCCGAACACTGAGTTTACCATTTTCCTTGAACGATCCGGATCAGGCTTCGCAATCCGGATCCCGAACGTTGATGTTTGGTGAACTGTATGAACGATCCGGATCAAACACTTCGATCCGGATCCCGAACCTTCGTTTTTCTGGAACTACCTGACTCGTTACGACGATCCGGATCACAGCTAATCCGATCCGGATCGCCGTCCGTAAAATTTCCAGAAATGGTAGGTTTTTGATTCTTATCTCCTTCCTAGGGTTTCTAACCTATAAATAGACCCTATGACTCCTTTTCTAGTGTGAAGAAAAATAGCCGTCATATTCATATCTTATTTTATACGGCTCTAGATCCACATATAGAGAAGAAAGGAAATCATTAGAGAATACTCTATGTTTCTTCATCTATATTGATTAGTTTGATTCTAGGTTTTCATACTCACATCTTGAGT
Organism: Tillandsia leiboldiana; assembly: GCA_029204045.2. NCBI lineage: Eukaryota > Viridiplantae > Streptophyta > Magnoliopsida > Poales > Bromeliaceae > Tillandsia > Tillandsia leiboldiana. The sequence continues at coordinate 11,883,193 of CM055074.1, read as the reverse complement.
TGAATCAAACTAATGAATACTTAGATGGTATTTCCGATCTATCTTTGATCTAAGTATTCGGCGGATCATCACCACCAAAAACAACGATTTACCCCAAAAATCGGCGCGTGGATTCGCGTGTCCTTGTGGATTCAAGGTTCAACCGCTCTCGTGGATTCGGAGCGAGGCACGTTCGTGGATTCGAAGGGTGCTATTGGGTGAAGACCGTGGACTCGGTCGGACGTCGTGGATTCGACGTTGGACGCCGTGGATTCAGCGTTGGGCGCAGATCGTGGATTCGAGAAGCGTCGCGGAGCGAGCGGAGAAGATCCTCTAGGAGCGTATGGAAAAGGTTGAGTCGTAAGTGTGTACGGTAAATCACCTTGTACGTGTTTTAATTCTAGTGGATTTCTGCCGTGTTATCGGTCCCGTGGGTTTTTACTCCGGTGATGGAGTTTTCCACATAAAAATCTTGCGAGTTATTTTTTATTTCCGCATTGGGTTTTTATCGCAACGATTTTTGAGTGTTTATACGTTTACACCTATTCAACCCCCCTCTAGGTGTTTTTTCCCCTATTTAGATCCTTATTACATATAACCCAACACGGATGACCCGGCACGGATGACCCGGCACGGATTTCGAGGATCGGCGGCACTGTTCCGGCCGCCGGAGAGGCGGCGGCGGCGGCGGTTGGCGGCGAAGCGCGGCGGCGGTTGGCGGCGGGCGGAGGCGCAGCCGCGCGGTCCACCGCGGAACCGTGCACCGGGCGCTGGCCACGTGGCGCCTCCCGATTGGCCGGCACGGCAGGCGCGGTCCACGGAATGGCGCGGGTGCACGGTGGACCAGGAGCGGGACACGTGGCGGCTTTTGGTTGGCGGGTCCTGGAGCGCGCGGTCCAAGCAGCGGCAGGAGCAGGTGGCCGTACGGTGGCGGTTGGGGAGCGATGTGGGGGCGCCACGTGGCGCCCCGTGATTGGCCGGGCGCAGCCACCCCCACGCCCGCGTGTCGGCCACGCGTCGCTCCGCGATTCGCAGGCGCGCGTGCGCCGGGCGCGGGGAGTGCCGGTGGGGGGCGTGGCGGGCTCTCGGGCTTTCGGGCCCGCACAGTGTTGGGTCGGGCCCAACACTGTAGCGGCCCGAATGTTCCGGGCGCCTGGATTTTTGGGCCAAAAGTCCAAGTTCGGATTTTTCTCGGGCTGGGCCTATTTATTCCCTCTTTCACCTCTTGTGTGAGGCTTTTCCCGAGCTCCTTTGCCTTTGGACCCTTCACCAAAGTTGGAGATCTTCGTGTTGTGCATCTTCTGGCAGAGGCCCGGAATTTTTGGAAGCCGGGACATTGACGACTTCGGCATCGTAGCACAGAGCGACTATCGTTCATTGGAGGCCCGTTATCGTCTCTGTTTGGTCTGAAAGGTCCACAGAGCTACTCCGACAGTATTTTTGGACGATTTTTGTGGCGTTGGATTCACGAGAGGTACGTCTTCGACTTTCATGTTGATCACCTTGTTGGATTCTGAGTTTGTGGTACGGTTTTCGAGACATTTCTATGCCACTGTTTCCTGGTGGAGTTTCTGGACAGTAGCCCCTTGCCGGAATTTTATCTCCGCACTCAAGTGTCGGATCGAGACGAGCCTATACACTTTCTGCATCTAGTCGTCGCGAGGATTATCATCGTATTTTTCCGGGATTTTTCTGTGGCTTGCCCGAAGGTATACTATTTTCCCTTTTACTGTGCTGAGTATTACAGTTGTGTGGTTGTGAGATTTTGCGCCCCCTGCGTTGTGGAATTTGTAACTCGGCCTACGGGACTCGGATTTTCACGTGCAGGTACTCGTTTCGAAGGGCTCGACGTGGCGATCGCGACTGTATTTTTGTCGGATTTTTCAGAGTTCTTGCTGCAGGTGAAAAATCGGCATCTTTGGGACTGTTCCAACAGATTTGTATTTACTTGGATATTTTGGAATAAAAGTGTAACTTTGGACCTTATTGTTGTACCCAGGAAGGTTTGTTAGTGTTTTTGAACCTGTTGGAACTGGAGATGATGGTTTCCGGGTATTTCAGCTGTTAGGAGCCGAGGCTGGCGCGGCGTGTACCGCGGATACGGGTTCAACAGATATTGTTAGCAAGTGGCCACGCTATTCACCGACCTCAGGTTTGCCTTGGATTAAGCACTTCAGGTGGGTAAACATAATATTGGTATCTGTATAAGGAAATGATAGGGTTGTTATGGATGTTTGTGTTATGGTTAATGTAAGTACACCTGTGGGAAGGTCACCCCCTATGACTGATAGCATGCAGAACTAACGTTCAACTGATATGAATGAGAGGTAAGCGGGGAATGGCCTAGATTTTGGGAATTGATGCATACCTGATCATGGTTCACGTTTGGCGAATTAGAGTTTTATCACATGACAGACGGTTATATTTATCCCACACTAGATGATATAGAGATCATGCATGTTCATGTATTGGCCTACTTATTTGATATTAGTGTATCATAGTAGAAATGCTTTAGCATGCTACTACGTTATGTTTCACTCTCTTTCATCGTTCCTGATGATAAAAGCATGCTTGTATGGACACGTAGTTAGGCCATCTTTTACTGCTGCACTACATATTGGAACTTGACTTAGAAGAAACCATGCTATTCTTTTCTCCTTCTTGTTAGTCAGGCGGTCTGTGTTGCTCGGGTGCGAGCAGGGGTCTGGGGTAGTGTAGCAGGGACATTGGTGTCAAGGACGGGTTGTGCTGGATTGCGGCTGGCAGGGTTTTGGCGGTGACCGCGGACTTTGGGCGGTTGACCGGAGGTCGGTTATAGTACTTGGTTATGGACGGAAGGGTACTGCGGCAACCGCGGATATTGGGCGGTTGACCGGATATTATTATTTATCAAATTGGGTATCACATTTTCCTCTAGTGGATAGAGTTTCCACTTATTGTTTACTGTTGTTTCAGTTTGGGGATCGGGTTTCTCTTTAGTGGAGGGTTTTTCCCACTTTGATCATTGTCATGATCCAGTCCTGCTATACAGTGATACTCGATACAGAGATACTTGTGATACTGATGACAGAGTTACTTTACTCGTGTGGGTCGCTCCCCTCGAGTGCCACTCCGGAGGTAGGCCTCAGACCGAGCCATGTGTGCAGGTCTGATACTCATTTTGGTATGCGAGCCTTGTGTGCCGATCCCGCGGATTCGAGCCGTGTGTGCAGATTCCGCTACTGACAGACTTTGAGTCCTTGAGACTCCTTTGCATCGGTGTTATGCATAGGCTGGCATACCCGATGAGGCAGGCAGAGCAGGCAGTACCAGTGTTTACTGGTGATGAGATTGGGTTTATTCAGGCAAATACTTTTATTGTTGCACTCGTGCCTGGGGGCCGAGTGGAGTCTAGTAGTTATGATTAGACCAGTGCTAGTGTTGTTGGGAGCCGTTTGGGTTGACGGTGATCCCGTGTCGTTGAGAGTACTTCGACCGTTGTGTGTGATGTTGTGGATCTTTAGTCTATCCGTTCTGAGAGAGAGAGCGTGGATTTTGACTATAGCCTGCATGTGCCACTATTCGATAGCGAGTTAATCCAATTGGAGGCGCAGGCTTGACTGGACCCGATGTGGCAGTCAGCTCGATTGGGTCGATTGAGCACCTCGTGTGCGAGTGTTGCATTTCTTTATCAGAGTTGTTCCCCTTTTGAGCCTTTAGATAGAGGCATGGTAACCGTGGAGAGTCTCCGGCTTTCTTGTTTAATTCTTACAGCAATAGTTACTTTATTACCTCTTGAGGACTTGGTGGGCAGACCGTCGGGTTGGCGGTGGTACCCACTGAGAACTCCCTTTTTGGTGTAGTTCTCACGCCCATTGGGGTTTTCCCCCCCTTTTTCCTTCCTCTCATTTATTTTGCAGAGTCTTAGCTGGTGTTGCCGATTCTGCGGTTGTTGATCGAAGCGAGGGAGTCGCGTGCTAGATCCCTACCCGTCGTTGGAGAGTAGCGGTACCCCCTTCAGAGGAGAGCTTTAGTAGATTAGCTATTTTATTTTCCCTTTTTGAGAGACTGATGTAGGGAGGTTTTGATATGTACTGAGAGCCTGTACACTGATGTATTTATTGGAGATACCTTCCTGTTTGAGTTCGGAGTTTTGTATCTGAGGATATTTGTATGATTATCATTTTGGGAGTTGGATATTGTTGTATTTTTTCCAGTTGTACAATGGTTGATCGTAGTTTTACAGCAGATTTTCGTTTAGAGCTCTGATATCTGTTAGCTGTAGTACTTTTCTTGCAGGTAGGACGCTTTGCTTATGCGGAGTTTGGCATAGGTGGCGGATCTGTTGGCGGGCCCGGGTGGCAGTTTCGACCCCGGGGCGTGACAGATTAGAGTGGTATCAGAGCCTAGGTTGTAGGTCATGGTGGACTTAGAAACCCTAGGCTTATGGTTTGACCCTTGGATGACTTCGTGAGAGTCGTGACTTGTGGCGAGAGTCCTGATTGAGTTTTATACCTCTCCCAAGGGACGGGATGAGTGATTGGCATGTTTATTCTCCCAAGTGATTATGTTGGCTGCAGACAACATAGTGCTGTTGAATGGGTGATATGCTCAAGACTTTCGTTGGATTGGGTCGAGCGTTGTTGTGTGCTGATTTCTGGTTTCGTCGTGGCGAGCGGTGTCTCCCCGATGCTGGGTTTGGGACCCTTGTGCACCCTGTCATAGTAGTTGAGCTTGAGCGGTTGGTTTTGGGCCGGATACCCGGATTGAGGTCAGAGAGCTCCGGACCCAGATGACAGGATTATCAGGGGCTTACCAGCGGCAGAGTGAGCAGCTGGTCTTGGTGACACAGTTGTCGGAGCAGTGGGTAGCCCGACAGTGCTTTCCTCCTGAGACCACCTGGTTGCAGTATCCTCAGCGGCAGTGATTTCTGTGGCGCCGATGGAGCGAGTAGCCCCCTCCGTGCCAATGTTTAGTGCCGAGGCACCGAGACAGGGTGGATAGCTAGCAACGGATTGAGCTGTGGGGCATGATCGGACTATTGAGCTAGTTTTGGCAGTCGAACCACCCCGATTCGTAGGTTTGAGTTTGGAGCCTTGGGAGGCTGAATCGTGGCTGGTGGTGATGGAGAAACTATTTGAGAGCTCCCTTGTGCCGAGAGTTTATGCAGTTGTTGAACTGCGCGCTCCATTTTAGAGGGACGAGAAGCATAGGATTGTGTGACTATGAGTGGATTGCGCCAGGATACCTTTTAGTTGATTTAGTCCCTCCTGTACAGATTTTGGATTTTTGGACGCCTCGTTGTTGTAGGCATTGTGTTGGAGCTGGGCGCTGCAGTTCCTTTGGATGGGGATCTGCCGCTGGAGGCGTGTTCTGGATGGAGGCGCTTGGCGCTAGGTGATGGAGGACAGATTGGACGGCAGAGACATTTTCGTTTTGTTTTCCTGGTTGGTGTATATCCTTGTGGATGGTTAATGTAGAGCTTACCCAAGAGTGTTACCCTTTGTGATTGATAACATGCATGTTTGGGACATATTATATGGGATCGAGGGGTGAGCTTAGTAAGGATAATTGTATAAGGAATTGCATGGATTAATCGTGTTTTGTCATATGACGGTTGCAATAATGGATTTTTGAGATGTCGGAGATCGGGTGGACCCCGATGGCAGCATCAGCATCTATATCGGAGTAGCGCAGCGGTGTTGTGGATATGTTATCTGCTGAGGGCCACAGTTGTCGCCTCAGCGTGAGCAGAGACAGAGGTCGTGCTCCCTTTGTGATTGGTTCGGATATTTTCTGGCAGACTGAGCGACAACCGCTTGCATCGTGTGGATGAGTTCGTGCCGCCTGGTTAGAGGGGACCACGGCAGGGGATCGAGTTGTCGCAGGTGTGATTTCATCGCAGTAGTGGTAGTTAGTGCACTTCGCATTCCGACATGGAGGCAGAGATGATACCACGCGCACTAAAGGTACAGGTTACTATCAATGTTGTGCATCTGAAGGAGGTACAGTCCTCAATGACCTATATACCTAGGCTCTGATACCACCTAATCTGTCACGCCCCGGGGTCGAAACTGCGACCCGGGCTCGCCAACAGATCTGCCGTCTGTGCGGAAACTGCCGCACAGACGAAGCGTCTAACCTGCAAAAGATCTATAGCTAACATGTATCAGAGCTGAAAAAGAACTAATAGCTAGAGAATCAACTGAACATCTGAATAAATGAAAGTCCCCAATACATAGCCTGACAAGCTAAGAAAAACAGAATACAATCCACACAAGTCTCTCAGAATGTCCAGTACAAAAGTGGAGTCATAAAATAAAAACGGGTACATCTACCTCTGACTCTCAAAGCTGGTAAGGAACTAATCGGCCACGTCCTCACCTCGATCTGCTGTCTCCGCGCGAACCAAGCCGGAACAGCTACATCAACCTGTCACTGCAGCAGGTGTGAGATCTACTGCAGAAGGCAGATCTCAGTGGGTACCGTCCCAATATCCACGGTATGCCCACTAAGTCCACTGGAGGCACAAAAGATAGGTATGCAGATAGATAGATAGATAGATAGATAACGGGTAAGCTGAAAGAAAGCTACAGCTAAACATGTCCCAATCATAGTGCTCAAAAGGAAACTCTATCATAAACATACTATGCATACACTCTCACCGCTAAATGCCTCAAGTATCATGCTCAAAGGAAAACTCATCTAAGAGCACCTACTGGCCCAGTCAAACCCGCGCCTGTCGTCTAGGAACGCACCTGCCCACTCTACGGGGGGCGTCATGCCGACTGTCTCAATCTCACTCAGGAGTCCACCTGGTAACTCGGCCAGAGGCACGCAACCACCTGGTAACTCGGCCAGGGGCATGCAACCATCTGGTAACTCGGCCAGGGCATGCAACCATCTGGTCACTCGGCCAGGTTATCCACACATCTACTCATCCGGAGCGTACTCGAGGGGAGCGACCCCACCGAGCTCTAATGTCAAGTCAGTCTCAACTATCTCATAAATGACACGTGCAGGCTGTGATCCACGATCAAACAGATCGGATACTCAATACCAAATATCACATCACAGTCGGGAACCCTCCTCGCCTGGATCAGGAAATGCCAAACCCTCTCATAGCTATGTCGGAGAACCCTCAACGACACAATCTGATAATGCACATCCATGGCTAAGTCGGGACTGGCTAAGTCGGGAACCCTCCACGACCCAATCTGCCAGAGCCCAATCTCTCGAAATCAAGTCGGAGAACCATCTCCACTACTAAATCAGAACACGATCCATGATCTAGAGTAAATCAATCAGGGAATAAGTTCTCAATCTCTCACTCGGGAGGCCTAGAAATTCTGAACGACTGCCACCTACCACCCTATCAAACAAGAACAGGCTGTAGGCATAGCCGCCCATAGCTTCCGTCCCCGAACTGGAAAATGCTACAACTTTCACATGACACTAGAAAGTCATCTCACAATGCTCTAAGAATCCACTCGGCCTCCTGACACGAGGATATATGCATCCTGAACCTACTCAAACCCTCTGGAAGCTCACAAAAATCCCAGACTATTTTTAAAGTCTCAATTTCATTAAAATCGGTCCGCCGATTTTTAATACGGTTCAGATGCCAATCTAATATCAATTAAACATGCGGTCTAGTGTCAAATCATCCCTAGATCATGCTAAAAATAACTGGGGCTCATAAATGCCCTCCTATAGTTTTCTAGGCAATTATCAGATTTACTAGCTATATAAAAAGTAAGCTAAACTTGATCAACATGCATACAATAGCTTAAGAAGGCATTCCATAAATTTTGGAAAAATTCCAACCCACCTGGATCGCTTTCCGCAGGCAAAGCTGAAGTCGGTGAAACGCCGGATCCTCAAACTGATGAAACCTCGAAAATCGTGCCTCACGCGCGCACACTGCCGCGAACTCGGAAAAATCCCCGGAAGAAACAAATAAATTTTCCAAGCTCACAAAAATCCGTGTACCCTCCGGCTCACTCCACGGCCAAAAACTCGGGGCAAACAAAAGCTAAAGAACACCCAAAATCACCACCAAAATCTCACAGCTCAAGAACAACACATAAACCATGTCCTTCAGCTTGAATAATCCATAGCACACTATCTTAGCACCCACAAGGAAGCTCCAGCCTACTACAAGTTCCCCTTGTTTCTAATAACTGCTCACTAATTAAGTAAATGCTCACATTATCAAAATTTACATAACTCACTTAAGTCCAAAACACATACCGACACTCCCACAGCACTCTCCAAAATTTAAGCTCTCATAATACCATTTTCCAACAATCCACAATCCAATCTCTAGTAAAATCCGCGAGTCGCGCCCTCGATCCGGGCTCCGCACGGCACTTCGCCGAGATCCACCACAACTTCGATATCTTACAGCTAAAATACAAGCTCTTGAAACAATTACATGAATCCACTTCAAGTCAACACCGCAAAAAGCTCCATTGCACAACAGTAATAACACTCAAATGAATCCAATATTACAACCAACTCCAAGCGCGCACACACACACACAACCAACACCTCTCAATTGCTCAGGTGAAAGGATAAACACGCGCCGCGCACATGAACCGGCTCCGCACGGCAACTCGGCGAAAAAACCGCACAACTCGGCGTTGTCCTGTGAATGCAAAAGAGACAAAAGCCGCGTCAAAAACAGTCCATAAAACATCCACGCGACCCCCCGCTAGCCCGATGGCCGCACGCAGCCGCCGCGGCAACCGCGCGCGCTGCTGCCGCACGCGCAGTACACACGCGCTGCGCGCTGCCCAGGCGCATGCCGCACGGCGCCTGGGCCTGTCGCGCGCTCAACAGAGCCTGCCGCGCGCTCAACTGTGCCCGCATGGGCACCGCGGGCGCGCCCGCATGGGCACCTCGCGCGCGCCCGCATGGGCACCGCGCGCTGCTGCAGCGCCCCAAGTTGCGCTCCACTGCCCTGCTAGAAGCTCCTCCAACGGACAACAAATCCAAGCAAAACCAAAAACACCCCAAACCAACGAAAATCAAACTTCCAAAAATCCAAGCTCATCCTCCAATGCCAAAAAAAACGAGCATCTCAAATTACAAAGAAAACTGCGCTTACCTCTCTCACAAATCCTTCGCGCGCCGCTCGCCGCGAACTCCGCTCGGCTTCCGACCGTAAGTCCACCATTGCATCTCCCTTGCAAACCCTCTTCTTTACAATTTTTCTCTTCATTTTTCATCACCTTAAACCTTCATTCTCCATTTTTTTTTCCTTTCCTCTGCTTCACACCAAAAGCTCTGCTTTGCTTTTAAGAAGAAGAAGATGACGTGGAGGGCTACTTAATTAAGGGAGGTGGGTGAGGGTAGTTGGCAAGCAATAAATGCACAAGAAAAACACACTCCTCTAATTAATGCATTCTAATCCACACTCATAATCCAATTAATTAAATTTCCATTCTCTTTCTTTTACTTGCTGCCACACACAAACTTAACTCAATAATTAATTAATTAAATAATCCGAAAAAGGCCAGCTCCAAGTCACTTTTTGTCTTCGGAGCCCCCGCACCAGTCCGGAACCTCCCGAACCCCGCTGTAATCTTAAAATATGCCTGTTCCAAGTGTACCCAAATTTCCTGCACTCCACTGTGAAGTCGAGGCTTCCCCGAAACCCGTCCTCTAACGGCGGACAATGCCCGGAAAACCCCGAATCAACCTGGGGCTTCCGCGAAGATCCGAGTTGACCCGAACTCATCTGTAAACACATATGGGACACGCTCGAGGCAATTTCTCCGCACCACGCCATCTTGCGAGGTTGGTGCGCTATCCGAAATCCCGGTATTCTACACTCTCCCCTCCTTAAAAGGGGTTTCGTCCTCGAAACCCTAAGAAAAATCAATAACTCAGGAGGTGGTCTTAAACAAATGGGGTAGGAGATCCTCAATTCATCCCAGGCTCTCGAGTGGCCTTCCTCTCATCATGACGGCTCCACTGCTCCTTCACCAAGGTATGACCCGACTGTGAAATTCTTCTGTCTCACCAGCAAGAATTGCATCGGTCGAACCTGATAACTGAATCCTCGTCCAACACCAAGGAAAAGAAATACAACACATGCGAGGGTTCACAAAGACTTCTCCCAGCCGGATCAATACTCGCGGACCAACACCTCGCTTACACTCAATTCTATAAATAACCCTGCGGCTGGGGGTTCCACAAATCAAGCTCTCCAAAAACCAAGGTCTTAGCCTCCTAATGGCATAACCCCTCTGTTGCTCCTTAGCAACTAAAGCTCCAGTTTCCCCCAAACATCTTTCACATCCCTTGTCAGGGGAAGACTTTCAACCACGGAAACCTTCCCTCAATTTCTGACTCTCAAATTCCAAGGTTACCCTGCTCGCCTAAACAGGGCGTAACTAAACATAATGTCCTTGCCGGGACAAAGCAATCATACATCCTTGAGAGTCATATCCCCCGGCGTTACCTCAACCCCAAACTTCCTGAGTATCCGAGTACTTTAGGTTCGAGGGTTCAAGAATAACTCAATTCTCTCCCTATGGCTGGCAACATCTACATCAAAGCTGTTATCCTCCCCAGCTTTATCTCCGTCGCTAATATAGGCGATAACCAAACCTTCCGAGTTGGAAAGCAAACTCCCCCAACTTGGCAAACATCTTCTTCCCTCATAGAAGTTGTAGCACTATCCTCAAGTGCCCCTCAGGCTTCACGTCACTTCAGAGATTATCCAAATACCCACGACGGGTAAAACCACCAACCCGTCCATACACAGGTGGAAAAGCACAGTTCCTAAGGTCGGTAGGGCATTAGTCAATCCACATGACCTCGCTAACAGCTTATACTGCCCTTCCGGGTTCCTGATCACTAACAAGGCACAGCCTTCGGCTGTATAGTTCCATAATGCTATCAATCACTCGAAGGCATCTGCCCAAGCACAATCCAAATCTGTCCGTGTTCGAACCGTCCAAGAACTCTCATCGTTGTGTACCTACAACGTGGCATCACCACCGTGTAACAACGGTGTCGCATCACCACCGTGTATCAACGATATGGCATCACTACCGTGTATCAACGGTGTGGCATCACCACCGTGTATCAACAGTGTGGCATCACCACCGTGTATCAACGGTGTGGCATCACCACCGTGTATCAACGGTGTGGCATCAAACTCAAGCATCAGGGTATCAGATCCTCACAGTCCTATACCCAACACTACATCGAAAACCCGGAGCTGACAAAGGGCCAAAAGATCAGCAGACAAAAAACCAGGGCCCTAACTGCACTGGGCAGGACCAACAACACTCATCTACGTGCAACACGTGATCAGGTAACTGAACCCCACGAGCACTAGCTAACGGTCCTATCTCTAGCCCATGCAACAATACAAATGCCCTAGTGAAGAAATGCATGCGATGCTCCGGTAACAAATAAAGCTCAAGAAACCCACTCTCTTCTTTCTCTTCTTCTTCCTCCTATCTCTCAACAAGTAGTATAAGCAGGCTAAAGACTAAAACATGTTAACTGTTCTAAAGCATTATGTTGTCTGCAGCCAACATAATCACCTTTAGAGAAATAACATGTGAGATCACTCACCCCAATCCTCTGGGGGAGGTACAAACCCAAACAAGACTCTCGCTAAAGTCACGTCCCTCACGACAGTCTTCCTACTGTCCGACCAATAGCCTAGGGTCTATAAGTCCTCAATGACCTATATACCTAGGCTCTGATACCACCTAATCTGTCACGCCCCGGGGTCGAAACTGCGACCCGGGCTCGCCAACAGATCTGCCGTCTGTGCGGAAACTGCCGCACAGACGAAGCGTCTAACCTGCAAAAGATCTATAGCTAACATGTATCAGAGCTGAAAAAGAACTAATAGCTAGAGAATCAACTGAACATCTGAATAAATGAAAGTCCTCAATACATAGCCTGACAAGCTAAGAAAAGCAGAATACAATCCACACAAGTCTCTCAGAATGTCCAGTACAAAAGTGGAGTCATAAAATAAAAACGGGTACATCTACCTCTGACTCTCAAAGCTGGTAAGGAACTAATCGGCCACGTCCTCACCTCGATCTGCTGTCTCCGCGCGAACCAAGCCGGAACAGCTACATCAACCTGTCACTGCAGCGGGTGTGAGATCTACTGCAGAAGGCAGATCTCAGTGGGTACCGTCCCAATATCCACGGTATGCCCACTAAGTCCACTGGAGGCACAAAAGATAGGTATGCAGATAGATAGATAGATAGATAGATAACGGGTAAGCTGAAAGAAAGCTACAGCTAAACATGTCCCAATCATAGTGCTCAAAAGGAAACTCTATCATAAACATACTATGCATACACTCTCACCGCTAAATGCCTCAAGTATCATGCTCAAAGAAAAACTCATCTAAGAGCAGCTATACACCACTCGCACACAAGGTGCTCTCAAAACCAAAATCTCAATGACTGTCCAAAACTGGCCCAGTCAAACCCGCGCCTGTCGTCTAGGAACGCACCTGCCCACTCTACGGGGGCCGTCATGCCGACTGTCTCAATCTCACTCAGGAGTCCACCTTGTAACTCGGCCAGGGGCACGCAACCACCTGGTAACTCGGCCAGGGGCATGCAACCATCTGGTAACTCGGCCAGGGCGTGCAACCATCTGGTAACTCGGCCAGGGCATGCAAGTAACTACCTGGTAACTCAGCCAGGGCATGCAACCATCTGGTAACTCGGCCAGAGCATGCAACCATCTGGTAACTCGGCCAGGGCATGCAAGTAACTACCTGGTAACTCGGCCAGGGCATGCAACCATCTGGTAACTCGGCCAGGGCATGCAACCATCTGGTAACTCGGCCAGGGCATGCAAGTAACTACCTGGTAACTCGGCCAGGGCATGCAACCATCTAGTAACTCGGCCAGAGCATGCAACCATCTGGTAACTCGGCCAGGGCATGCAAGTAACTACCTGGTAACTCGGCCAGGGCATGCAACCATCTGGTAACTCGGCCAGGGCATGCAACCATCTGGTAACTCGGCTAGGTTATCCACACATCTACTCATCCGGAGCGTACTCGAGGGGAGCGACCCCACCGAGCTCTAATGTCAAGTCAGTCTCAACTATCTCATAAATGACACGTGCAGGCTGTGATCCACGATCAAACAGATTGGATACTCAATACCAAATATCACTTCACAGTCGGGAACCCTCCTCGCCTGGATCAGGAAATGCCAAACCCTCTCTTAGCTATGTCGGAGAACCCTCAACGACCCAATCTGATAATGCACATCCATGGCTAAGTCGGGACTGGCTAAGTCGGGAACCCTCCACGACCCAATCTGCCAGAGCCCAATCTCTCGAAATCAAGTCGGAGAACCATCTCCACTACTAAATCAGAACACGATCCATGATCTAGAGTAAATCAATCAGGGAATAAGTTCTCAATCTCTCACTCGGGAGGCCTAGAAATTCTGAACGACTGTCACCTACCACCCTATCAAACAAGAACAGGCTGTAGGCATAGCCGCCCATAGCTTCCGCCCCCGAACTGGAAAATGCTACAACTTTCACATGACACTAGAGAGTCATCTCACAATGCTCTAAGAATCCACTCGGCCTCCTGGCACGAGGATATATGCATCCTGAACCTACTCAAACCCTCTGGAAGCTCACAAAAATCCCAAACTATTTTTAAAGTCTCAATTTCATTAAAATCGGTCCGCCGATTTTTAATACGGTTCAGATGCCAATCTAATATCAATTAAACATGCGGTCTAGTGTCAAATCATCCCTAGATCATGCTAAAAATGCCTGGGGCTCATAAATGCCCTCCTATAGTTTTCTAGGCAATTATCAGATTTACCAGCTATATAAAAAGTAAGCTAAACTTGATCAACATGCATACAATAAATTTTGGAGAAATTCCAACCCACCTGGATCGCTTTCCGCAGGCAAAGCTGAAGTCGGTGAAGCGCCGGATCCTCAAACTGATGAAACCTCGAAAATCGTGCCTCGCGCGCGCACACTGCCGCGAACTCGGAAAAATCCTCGGAAGAAACAAATAAATTTTCCAAGCTCACAAAAATCCGTGTACCCTCCGGCTCACTCCACGGCCAAAAACTCGGGGCAAACAAAAGCTAAAGAACACCCAAAATCACCACCAAAATCTCACAGCTCAAGAACAACACATAAACCATGTCCTTCAGCATGAATAATCCATAGCACACTATCTTAGCACCCACAAGGAAGCTCCAGCCTACTACAAGTTCCCCTTGTTTTTAGTAACTGCTCACTAATTAAGTATGTGAAGACCCGGAATTCCCACTTATGGATCACTGTTGCCTCTACAGCTTATGGAGGCCTATGTGGCGCGTCGACGGGGTTTTTGCACAATTCGAACACAAGTGGGGGACTTCGGGCTTAAATGGATCACGTGGGTGATCAGATGGCCCCGTCGAATGCCTAGAAGTGGTTTTGCGCGCAATGGATATTTAAATTGGACTCAGTGCAAAGTTTGGACCAAGGAACACCTTTCCGGATGCCTTCGGCAATTTTTAGAGTTGGAATTTGGCAAAATGGACTTCAGAATTGGACCCGGCGCGGAAAATAGGATCAAGTGGGCTATCCGGGGGCGCTCCGCAATTTTCGGATGAGAATTTGGAGAAACGGATATCGTTTTTGGATTCAGCGCGCGAAATTGCTAAGAATGGACTATTTATTTGTTGGTTTTGGAGTCCGGTAGGCGTGCGCATTTTTTTGAGCCAACGCGACACGCAAACCGAGGTGTTGGCGCGGCGCGGATCCCGAGGTGGCGGCACGGGGCTCGAGGCACGCGCGGCAGGCGCGTTAGGCGCGCGGGGAGGCGCGCCTTCGGCAAGGGCCACGCGGGGGCCGCCACGTGGCGGGCCCCCGTTGGCGCCCGCGCGGGCGCGGGGGCGCGCGCCAGTGTCACGGGCGCGTCCCGCGCCTGGGGGGGGCGGGGGCGCGGTGTCACGCCGCGCATGCGGCGCCCGGGCTGCGCGGCCGCGTGGCGCGCAGGGGGGCGGCCACGTGGCCCGCCTTTTGCCCGCCTGGACCGGGTGCACCCGCATGAGTGCCGTGGACCGGCAGGTGCACCGGGGACTGGGAGCCGTGGACCACTTTTTCTCTCTCCCTCCTTTTCTTCTTCTTCTTTCTCCCCCGCACCTCCATTTTTTCTCCTCTTTTCTTTCTTCTCCAACCGAGTGTGAGGGAGAGTGAGGGAGGAGGTTGGGAGGTGTTGCGGCGGTGCGTCGTGGGCCTCGTGGAGCGCGCGAGGTTTTCCGTGGGGAGCGTTTAGGCGACGGCGGCGCAGTCGGGTTGGTCCCGTGTGTTAATTTTACGGTATTTTTGGCACAGTTTTGGAGCGTCCTTTTGGACATTGGATTTGACCCCTTACTCTCGTGTGTGTTAGGGACCGTGTTTTACTGTGCCGTTTTTCTGCGCGGACTGCTGCTGGCGTTTTGGACGCGCCTCGTTTTGCGCGTGGACTCGTTAGTGTGCACCGTTTTGCGTGCAAAGTGTTGTACGAGCGTCGGATCGAGGCAAGCCTATACACTTTTTTCATCCACTCGACGCGAGGATTATCACCGTATTTTTCTGGGATTTTTCCGGGAATTGCCCGAAGGTATACTTTTCCCGTTCTCCTGTGCAATGTGATACAGTTGTGTATGTTGTAGACTTTCGCGCTCACCGCGTTGTGGAATTTGTAACTCGGCCTACGGGGCTCGGAATTTGACCTGCAGGTACTCGTTTCGAAGGTATCGACGCGAGGATTGCTGTGATATTTTTATTGGATTTTTCTGGGCACTTTCGGCAGGTGAAATAAGCATATCTTTGGGATTGATTTTCTGTGTGTTTGTGCGTGGTTAATTTTGGGAATGAAAGTGTAATGTTGGACCTTATTGTTGTACCCAGGGTGTTTCTAAGTGTTGCTGGACCCGATGGATCTGTAGACTTTGATTTCGGGGTACTTTTAGTTGTTTGGAGCCACAGCTTGCGCGACTTGTACCGAGGGTGCAATTTTGGCAGATTTTGGACTGTGAGCGTCTACACTCTTCACCGACTTCAGGTTTGCCTTGGTTTAAGCGCTTCAGGTGGGTAAGCTTAATATTGATAAGGTTTTATATTCTGGTGAATGTAAATGCATTCGTGGGGATGTCACCCCTCTATGACTGACATCAGGCAAAATGGATGTACAACCGATATGAGCGAGAGGTAAGCAAGGAATAGCCTACTTGGGGGAGTGTGGCATACCGTAGTAGGAATATTTTAGCGTGCTTTGCTAATATATGTTTCACCCACTTCTATCGTTTCTGAGGACAAAAGCATGCTTGTATGGTCATGTAGTTAGGCCATCTTTTACTGCTGCACTACTTATTGGAACTGACTTAGGAGAAACCATGCTTTTCCTTTCTCCTTCTTTGTTAGTCAAGTGGTCAGTGTTGCTCGGGTTCGAGCAGGGGTCTGGGTAGTGTAGTCGGGACTTGGTGTCTGGGACAGGTTGGATTAGTAGTCGGGCTTTGCGGCAACAGCGGATATTGGGCGGTTGACCGGATATTTATTTATGCACCAGATTGGGCATCTGAATTCTCTAGTGGACAGAGTTTCCCACGATTTGAGTACTTTTGCATTTGATTGAGGACCGAGGCTTTCTTTAGTGGTTGGGCTTTCCCACTTTGATCAGAGTCATGATCCAGTCCTGCTTTGGTTACTTATCACACCGGCGCGGTTATTGCCCGGTGATGCTTTTACCACACCGGCGCGGTTATTGCCCGGTGATGCTTTCCTCGTGTGGGTCGCTCCCCTCGAGATCCCCTCCGGAGGCTGGGGCCAGACAGTTATTGACAGTTTTTGCTATCACATCGGCGCGGTTATTGCCCGATGATGACGGCGGCAGCAGGCAGTACCAGTTTCACTGGTGACACTAGATTGAGTTTATTTCAGTCTTTTACTTTATTGTTGCACTCGTGTCAGGGGGACCGAGTGGAGTCTAGTAGCTTTGTTTAGACCAGTCCTAGTGTTGTCGGGAACCATTTGGGGATTGACGGTGGTCCCGAGGTCGTTGTAAGTTAGTCGACCGTTGTGCGAGAGGTTTGGTGATCTTGAGGCTATCCGTTCTGAGAGAGAGAGTGGATTTTGACTATAGCCTGCATGAGCCGCTACTCGATAGCGAGTTAGTCCGTTTGGACGCCCTACGTAATTCCTGCCCGTCAGCGGGAGGTGGTCGCAGGTGGGGCGCAGGTTTGACTGGACCAGATGTGGCAGTCAGCTCGATTGGGTCGATTGTGCACTTCATGTGCTAGTGGTTGCATACCATACTTTGTTTCTCCCCTCTTGAGCATTTAGATGGAGGCTTGGTAGCTGTTAGGTGACATCAGCATTCTTGTTCAGTTCCCACTTCTTTGGTTATATTATGTCTCTTGAGGACTTAGTGGGCAGACCGTCGGGTCTGGCGGTGGTACCCACTGAGAACTCCCTTTTGGTGTAGTTCTCATACCCTTTGGGGTTTTTCCCCTCCTTTTTCCTTCCTCTCCATTGTTTTGCAGAGTCTTAGCGGGTGTTGCTGATTCTGCGGTTGTTGATCGAGGCGAGGGAGTCGCGAGCTAGATCCCTACCCATCGTTGGAGAGTAGCGGTACCCCTTCAGAGGAGATCTTCAGTAGATTAGTTGTTTTATTTTCCTCTTTTGAGAGACTGTTGTAGTGAGGATATATCATGTATCGAGAGACTGTACACCGATGTATTTATTGGAGATACCTCCCTGTTGAGCTATGAGTCTTGTATCTGAGGATATTGTACGATTATTATTTTTGGGAGGTAGACATTGTTGTATTATTTCCAGTTGTACAGTGATTGATTTTAGTTATACAGCAGATTTTTACTTATATAGCTCTGATATCTGTTTAGCTGTAGTACTTTTCATGCAGGTAGGACGCTTCGCTTATGCAGGTTGGCATAGGTGGCGGATCTGTTGGCGAGCCCGGGTCGCAGTTTCGACCCCGGGGCGTGACAGATTAGTGTGGTATCAGAGCCTAGGTTGTAGGTCATGGTGGACTTAGAAACCCTAGGCTTATGGTTTGACCCTTGGTTGACTTCGTGAGAGTCGTGACTTTTAGCGAGAGTCCTGATTGAGTTTTATACCTCTCCCAAGGGACGGGAGGAGTGATTGGCATGTTTATTCTCCTAAGTGATTATGTTGGCTGCAGACAACATAATGCTGTGGAACGGGTGACATGTCGCTGGATCGGGTCGAGCGCTGTTTTGTGTTGTTTTGTGGTTTCGTCGTGGCGAGCGGTGTCTCCCCGACGCTGGGTTTTGACCCGTGTGCATCCTGTCATAGCAGTTGAGCTTAAGCAGTTGGTTTTGGGCCGGATACCCGGATTGAGGCCAGAGAACTCCGGACTCAGATGACAGGATTGTCAGAGGCTTATCAGCGGCGGAGTGAGCAGCTGGTCTTGGTGACACAGTTGTCGGAGCATTGGGTAACCCCCTCTGTGCCAATGTTTAGTGCCGAGGCACCGAGGCAGGGTGGATAGCTGACAGCAGAGGAGCTGTAGGACATGATCGATCTATTGAGCCAGATTTGGCAGATGAACCACCCCGACTCGTAAGATTGAGTTTGGAGCCTTTGGAGGCAGAGTCGTGGTTGGTGGTGATGGAGTGATCAATTGAGAGCCTCCCTGTGCTGGAGAGTTTTTGGCAGTTGTTGAATTGCGCGCTCCAGGTTCGAGGGACGTGGCACATAGGATATGTGACTGGGAGTGGCTTGCGCCAGGATACCTTTCAGTTCATTCAGTCCCTCCGTTATAGATTTTGGATCTTGGATGCCTCGATAGAGTAGCCGTTGTGTATGGAGCGTGGCGCTGCAGTTCCTTTGGTTAGGGATCTGCCGCAGAGGCGAGTTCTGGATTTTGGCGCTTGGCGCCGGGTGATGGAGGACAGATCGGCCGGCATAGGCATTTCTGATTTCTTTCTCTAAGATGACGAGTTTCCGAGATGCCGGAGATCGGGTGGACCCCGAAGGCAGCATCAGCATTTATATCAGAGAGGCGCAGCGGTAGCGTGGATTTGTTATTTGCGGAGGACCTTATTCGTCGCCTCAATGTGATCAGAGACAGAGGTCGTGCTCCTTTGTAGATAGTCCCGATTTTCAGGCAGATTGAGCGACAACCACTTGCTTTGAGCGGATGAATCTGTGCCGCCCGGTTGGAGGGCGCCACGGTAGTGGATCGAGTGTCGCAGGTGGGATTTCACCGCAGTAGTCGGAGTTAGAGCATGTTCCACTCTTGCATGGGCTAGAGGCAGATTTGTTACCACGTGCACTAGAGGTACAGGTTCCTGTTGTGGTTGTGCATGTGGTGGAGGCTTTTGGATCATGTCCAGTGCGGCCGATAGCGTGAGTTACCGGCAGAATTATTGGGAATTGTAGCAATTCGGTGTTTCGACCCTGTGCTTGAGATTGATTGGCACAACGCCACAGAATGTTTGACTGCGGCGAGAGAGGACTTTGATCTTCGGCAAGGCGGACTAGAGGAGGCTTGCTTGTTGAGATTGTTAGAGCACACAGGTTTTAGCGACAGTGTGAGAGGTGCTTACGGCGGCACCGGGACTCAGGGATATCCTTGTTGCTCATGAGATCCCGGGTGTGATTTCACCTGAGCTGTTGATAATGCTGCCGGTTAGGGAGATAGAGATTGCGTTGGACGTGGTTCGGGGAACCGCGCCACCCTCGACGGCACCTCATTGGATATCGCCTGTAGAGCTGAGAGAGCTGATGGCGCAGTTGCAGGATCTGATGGATCGAGGGGTCTGTTTGACCTGGTGCCACGCCGTTGGTATACGGCGGTGATGCCACGCCGTTGGTATACGGTGGTGATGCCACGTCGTTGATACACGACTGTGAGGGTCCTTTTATGGTTCGAGTGTAGACAAGTCCGGGTGGTATCTAGGACCTTTTGATGGAGTTATACTCCGGCAGTTAGTGTATGATGCGAGTACCTACTTGAAATTAGACAGCCGAGGACTTCGCCTAGATGGCGTTCAGGACACGGTAGGGGCATTATGAGTTTATAGCGAGGCCCAATGGAATGACGAATGCCCTGTTGACTTCAATGTCTGAGGAATTGTATGTCACAGTTGTACTTGGGCGGATTGGGAGTGGGGTTTCCCGAGGATATTTTGATTTACTCCCAGAGCGATTTGGAGCACGAGGAGCACTTGTGGAGGTGCTACCATTCCTGTGTGGATGAAGCTGTATGCCAAGTTATTGAGGTACAAGTTTTAGCTCTAAGTGCATGCCTTCTTGAGTCACCTTATTCTGGCCATTGGAGTGGCGGTGGAATCCGACCAAATGGATGTTATTCAAGTTTGGCTGAGACCAACATTTATTCTTGAGGTGAGGAGCTTCTTAAACATGGCAGTGTCGGGAGAGCATGGCCAATGGATAATGAGACTGATACCAGCGCCAATGCTAGTGTTTCCAGTGTTGGGATATGGATTGGTGTGTTTTAGGGATACCTCCCATTGTGGCTGTAGAGTTACCGTGGGTTGATCTTCGGTCAACACTTCATTAGTTCAACCCTATGAGTATTGTGGCAGGATGAACCGCTGTTTTGCAGGCAGCTTGGATTCCACAGTTGAGCCTTTCAGTACGCCTTTTATTTCCAGCTTTGATTGATATACCTAGGCGTAGACCATGCCTGCTTGGCTATCAGTTCTGATTACTCAGCATCTTGAGTGGGATTTACGCGGATTGTCGTTGCTGGTTTGGATTTTTGATCGCGAGTTTGGGCATCAGCATTATGATTGCCTTTTGAGCCAGTTTTCAGTCCCGTTCAATGACGGTTTGGTCCCCGTCAGGGTGTCCTTTATTAGTTGAGAGATCGACTTTGACCCGTGGGTCCGTTGTGGTTATGTTGGCACGTTGAGTGACCAACTGTGGCATGAGATTGTGTCTCTTGAGGATCCCTTTTGAGTGTAGCCCGCGGTTGAGTAGCCCACTCGGGTGATTTTGGATCGGGAAGTAACCGAGTGAAGACCCCAGCTTATTGGATGAATGTGTGGGTATGCTTCGGGTCGCCTTGTTGAGATTGACACCAGGATGTGGTTTGGTGCGTGTTGCACTGATGGTTATTCTGTTTCCCCCAGCTTTTGATGGAGCCTCAGTGTTGTTTCACGTCTCAGCTCAGGAGTGTTTTGCTTTTGGATCCCTCGCCCGTGATTGACTTGCCCATTTGAGATCTGTGATTGTTGGAGTACGAGGGACGCCCGTTGCGAATTCTGGCTCGAGAGATGAGGGAATTGCGCAATCGGGCCATGCCGTACGGGGTATTGTTTTTATTGGGAAGTGATCACGGGGAGTGAGTGGTGTTTGGGGAGCTGGAGGCATTATTGATGGATACCCACCCGTGGTATTTGTGACTCCTGGTGGATTTGAGCTAGTTTCGAGGACGAAACTTTCCTTAGTGGGGGAGGATGTGAAGACCCGGAATTCCCACATATGGATCACTGTTGCCTCTGCAGCTTCTGGAGGCCTATGTGGCGCGTCGACGGGGTTTGTGCACAATTCGGACACAAGTGGGGGACTTCGGGCTTAAATGGATCACGTGGGTGATCAGATGGCCCCGTCGAATGCCTAGAAGTGGTTTCGCGCGCAATGGATATTAAAATTGGACTCAGTGCAAAGTTTGGACCAAGGAACACCTTTCCGGATGCCTTCGGCAATTTTTAGAGTTGGAATTGGCAAAATGGACTTCAGAATTGGACCCGGCGCGGAAAATAGGATCAAGTGGGCTATCCGGGGGCGCTCCGCAATTTTTCGGATGAGAATTTGGAGAAACGGATATCGTTTTTTGGATTCAGCGCGCGAAATTGCTAAGAATGGACTATTTATTTGTTGGTTTTGGAGTCCGGTAGGCGTGCGCGTTTTTTTGAGACAACGCGGCACGCAAACCGAGGTGTTGGCGCGGCGCGGATCCCGAGGTGGCGGCACGGGGCTCGAGGCACGCGCGGCAGGCGCGTTAGGCGCGCGGGGAGGCGCGCCTTCGGTAAGGGCCTCGCGGGGGCCGCCACGTGGCGGGCCCCCGTTGGCGCCCGCGCGGGCACGCGGGCGCGCGCCCGTGTCACGGGCGCGTCCCGCACCGGGGGGGGGGGGGGGGGGGCGCGGTGTCACGCCGCGCATGCGGCGCCCGGGCTGCGCGGCCGCGTGGCGCGCAGGGGGGCGGCACGTGGCCCGCCTTTTGCCCGCTGGACCGGGTGCACCCGTGTGAGTGCCGTGGACCGGCAGGTGCACCGGGGACTGGGTGCCGTGGACCACTTTTCTCTCTCCTCCTTTTCTTCTTCTTCTTTCTCCCCGCACCTCCATTTTTTCTCCTCTTTCCTTTCTTCTCCAACCGAGAGTGAGGGAGACTGAGGAAGGAGGTTGGAGGTGTTGCGGCGGTTGCGACGTGGGCCTCGTGGAGCGCGCGAGGTTTTCCGTGGGGAGCGTGTTCGGCGACGGCGGCGCAGTCGGGTTGGTCCCGTGTGTTAATTTTACGGGTAATTTTGGCACAGTTTTGGGAGCGTCCTTTTGGACATTGGGATTTGACCCCTTACTCTCGTGTGTGTTAGGGACCGTGTTTTTACTGTGCCGTTTTTTTTGCGCGGACTGCTGCTGGCGTTTTGGACGCGCCTCGTTTGCGCGTGGACTCGTAGTGTGCACCGTTTTGTGTGCAAAGTGGTTGTACGAGCGTCGATCGAGACGAGCCTCTACACTTTTTTCATCCACTCGACGCGAGGATTATCACCGTATTTTTCTGGGATTTTTCGGGAATTGCCCGAAGGTATACTTTTCCCGTTCTCCTGTGCAATTGATACAGTTGTGTATGTTGTAGACTTTCGCGCTCACCGCGTATGTGGAATTTCTAACTCGGCCGGGGCTCGGATTTGACGTGCAGGTACTCGTCGAAGGTATCGACGCGAGATTGCTGTGATATTTTTTTGGATTTTTCTGGGCACTTTTGGCAGGTGAAATACGATATCTTTGGGACTCTGATTCTGTGTGTTGGTGCGTGTTAATTTTGGGAATGAAGTGTAA